>JAPVLV010000024.1:13197500-13750000 GCA_029168935.1 Oxyria digyna | reverse complement strand
TTGAAACCAAGTTTCAATCCATTCCGACATCATTTTTTCCAATTTGAGCCTTAATGGACCTTAAGGCACATTTAGCGCCTTTTTGCGTTTATGCACTGCTTCAAGCCTAGTTTTGGGGGAGATAGACCTTGTTGGGACTTCATATGCCTAATAACGCTAAGTTTTATATCGTTTTCAAACAGAACCAACCGTCTTTGGTGTTGGTCATACGTATATCGACAACTTAGAGAATTAAGAGTTTTTTTTTATATAGGCAAGAACCAGAACTTCATGCCCTAAGGCCCTGACAGTCCCTGATCATCCCTCTGGATGATCTGAAGAAAGGACAACAAGGTTGGTTGATAACATTTAATTGTAGATAACTCCTTAAATTCATGATATTAGCATCAGGTAATACATTATTATTATGTCCGAAAAGAGCTAGTCTAATAGCAAGAATATTAGTTTCCTTATTCGCAAGGAAGTTGGCAGCTTCATTAGCTTCCCTGAAACAATGTGTGAAAGTATAGTGAGGGATGTTTTGAAGTAGGTGCCAACAATCTTTAATAATGGATGTAATTTTCCAGGGGATTGTCCATAACTTTTTAATGGAATTGATGACAGTCATATTATCTCCTTCAAATATAACATTATTTAAGTTATGAGTGCTTGTAAGACGTTTTGCTTGGAGAGCTGGCAAAGCTTCAAATATTATTTGTCACTTTTTGGTTATCTACAAATATTATTGTTCCATTGTTCATTCTTCCTATGCTAGATATAAATCCTTCATGCCCAATTTTCATTGATCCATCAAAATTAATTTTTACTCAGTTCTGTGGTGAAGCTATCCAAGTTTTCTTCCTTTTTGTAAGCGTATTCCGTGTGTTGGTCTGTTTTGGTCCTGTATTGGTCCTGTTCCTTTTACTAGTGTATCCTGCCAATGATTTAAATCGAAAAATTAAGTGTGGTTTGACATTACAAAGAAGGTGTTACTTAAAAAGTACGAAGTGATGGTTGAGAATAATCCACATGGTCAAATATCTCGAATAATCACTAAAACCAAGTTTTAATCCATTCCGACATTGTTTGGTCGTCGTTTTTCCAATTTGAGCCTTAATGGACCTTAATGCCCATTTAACGTCTCTTTGCGTTTACACACCGCTTCGAGCCTAATTTAGGCTAGAGACCTTTTTGATTCAAGGGTGTTGGAACTCAATTAGTTTCTAGGCTCATCCAACTTTTTGTAAATGTCGTTTATATATTTTTCAATAAAAAATTTTATTTATTTTTTAAAAAACATGAAAATAATAAAATATAAAAGAGCTTATATATGTTATTATTTAAATAATTATTATTTTCTTGAAATTATTAGAAGAATTAATTCGATAAATATGTGACAGTTGTAAATGGAAAAACCGTGACGTGTAGATGGAAAAAACGATCTTCATGTCATGATAGAAAAAGCCATGTTCACGACGCTGTGATCGGTTTTCGAACCCGGCCCAAATAATATATGTTGGTATTGGGGTCGACCGTCACATTGTGACGATCAGATGGGTGTGTGCGGTGCACTTTTCGGTGTTGTGCGGATGTTTTCTTATTATAATAAAAAAATGGAAAAATATCCGGTGAGAATAAACTTTAAAATGAGAACGTGAGAATGGTGCACGTTTAGTAGTATATTATTGAACATGTAGTACTAATTTGGTGAACATTCATTGACAAACTTTTTTGTGCAATTGTGCATCACGTTTATTGAGAAACTGAAGAACATTCAAAGAAAAATCATATATGTGCAATTGTGCATCACGTTTTCAGCAGATGTGCATCAAAAATTTTAATGAATATTTGAATACATTTTGATGAACATCAGTGTTTTTTCATATTCTCATTATAAAAATTGATTTCACTCGAATCGCCCCCATAAAAAATCTAAAGTTTGAAATCCACTAGATCAATCCAAAACTGACCAACTCGAAGATTCTACCGACTTGTTTGACCCGAACTTATTCGAACGGCCTGTTCAACCGGAATCCAATTGACCCAAACCCGGCTGACGTGCCGTTCGACCCGTTCAACACCTTTAATTTGAATTAATTTTCATTTCTGAATTCCGTTACTGCCCCTGAGCTTAAACATATCTATGTTGCCATCCTCCCCCGAGAACTTGTAAACCTGGATGATGATGATGATGATGCTGCTGCCCTCCATAACCATACCATTCCCAAGCCTTAAACCCTCCCTTCCCTTTCCACCATCGAATTACTCCTCCAACAAACTCAGGAGAAATCCACTTCCATTTCCCCCTCTTAGCACCAGCTATGAAGTCGGCGGTGGCTACCCACTCTCTGAATCAGACAGGCCGCCCACCATCGGCGCATCATCCAAACCCAATGACCAAATGAATGACAAGCTCGACACCTCCCAATGCGAAGCCATTCTTCAGGGTGGTGAGCAGGTCACCTCTGTTCTTCAAGAGATGATTACCCTTGTGAGTTCTCCTCTTTACCATCACTTCACCTGCAACTATGTGTAATTTCACCACTTAATTCCTCTAGTTTCTCATTCGCCTGCCTTTAAATTTAAAGCAAATAACTTGCGACTCTTAAACCCTAAACCCTTCTATGTTTCGGTGCTACTAATCTTGCCTCACTAAAATTGCTGACTTAATTAGAGCGTTTATTGTTGTTTCTTATCCATGACTCAGTAATTGTGTAGGATTTGAGAATTGTACTCTGCTGGTGAGTTTGTGATGGGTGTTCTTGTTTGTAGGGCAGTATACACTAGAGGAGAGCTAGTAATTTTTTTTTCTTAATTTTTCCAGCTTTATATTTTCTGAGTTAATGCATAAGTCGTGGATATAAGCTTGTGGCCAACCGCTTCTAGGTTTGCCTCTCCCTGAATTTCTTTTCCCGTTTCCGGTCCTTGTAGTGTGCAATTTCCGCAAAAAAAATGGATGAGGCATCCTTTGAGTTATAGTGTTTGTGAATTCAATTTGGGTTGATCCTTCAAAGTACCTCTTTTAATCTAATAGCTCAGAAGTTCTTCTCTTTTTTGGTTTTGCGGATATTTTACAGTTACAGGATATGAAAATGGATGAGGCATCCGAAGAAGCAGCTGTGACATTGGCTGCACAAGGTGTGATTGGAAAGAGAGTTGATGAAATGGAACCTGGATTTATGATGGCGTTGGATTACATGATCATGCTAGCTGACAAGGACCAGGATGACAAGGCAAGTATAATTAATAGTATTCTCCCTTAATAATTTTTTTGTTCCCTTCGCTCTCTTTTTGATGTTATTGGCTTGTCATCATTAATATCATAACCTTTTTTGACATTTGGATATGAAATAGTGTTAACTGTTAACAATAATTATAAATTCAATCTGTTACTTCCCAGAGAAAGGCCCTCTTGGAGGTGATAAAAGAGACGGTTTTATCTCATCTTACCAAGAAATGTCCCCCACATGTAAGACTTTGTCTCAAGTGCTAATTCCATGTCTTGTTAAATGCTGAATTTAGTATCACATATTCTATTTTCAGAAGATCATAACCTTAATTGTTTTTCTGTAGGTACAAGTTATTGGATTGCTTTGCCGAACACCTGAGAAGGATAGCAGACAAGAATTGTTACGCCGAGTGGCTGCTGGTGGTGGTGAATTTAAAAGTGTAAATGGCACAAAAGTCCACCTTCCTGGTGCTAATCTCAATGATATAGCTAACCAGGCAGATGATTTATTGGAGGTGTGTACTGTACTTTATATTTTTTTCATAGGTTGCATGTGTTGGTTCATTTTTCATTTTTTTGGGGGTAAATTATGCAATTTCTTTTGTCGCTTCCCAGTCCATATCAAACCACTATAATATACTCGCAGACAATGGAGTCTCGGCCGGTTGTACCTGACAGGAAGCTGCTTGCACGTCTTGTTTTGATCAGAGAAGAAGCTAGAAATATGATGGGAGGCGGAATACTTGATGAAAGAAATGATAATGGTTTAAGCACTCTTCCTGAATCCGAGGTCTGCCAAATAACAATAGATGTCATCCACATTTTGTATCTTCTGATAACTGGAATTTCTACGTGATATAATTAATGTTTCCTTGTATTATAATATTAATGGGAATGCAGTTTCCATGCTGCAGGTGAATTTTCTGACAAAGCTGGTAGCTCTAAAACCTGGAAAAACTGTGCAGCAAATGATAAAAAATGTAATGCTAGGCAAAGATGAAGGTGCAGAAGATTTAAGTGGTGATGAAGACAAAGCCGGTGGAGTCAATGGAAGAGTAAGCGTCTCTTTTTCATTTTCCACAAGAATTTTTTTCTAGTAATAGTAGGGCAGTGTATTTTTTACTTCAACGGTTAGGGCATAAGTTAAGCATACTTCAAATGGAAACTTTTTCCCTACATGGCAAAAATATAAACCCATCACATCAAAAAATATAACTCAAAATCAAAATATTTAAAAATTCTTTCCATTATGAGCTTTCTTATCCTATGCCCTTATGACCTGCATAAATTTATGCTTGTTTTCAGAAAAGTGTTAGTGGACGAAGACCACGCCCGGTACGTCCCGGCATGTTTCTGGAGACTGTGTCCAAGGTATAGTTGCTGATAATTTTATTGACATTTTGAGCTCTGCATGCATCAATACCTGTTCATGTGTATATTCACTGCTTACTTGATCTTTCTTGATTTTGTAGGTGTTGGGAGGCATATATTCTGGAAACGTCCCTGGCATCACCGCACAGCATTTAGAATGGGTACTATATTTCCTTTTACCTGATTACTATGAACTCCATTTGCCATGTTTGTTTGACTTCAATAAATCTCCATGAAAGTTGGGATCTCTTAAAGATGCTTAAATTTAAGCTATGAATGGTTTGAGAAATATGAACATAAAACCTGAATTCTAATATAAACTAGTGTAATACCCCGTGCCATGCACGGGGATGTATTTATAAAAAAAATTAATTATTTTTATAATGACCTATGGTTTTATAAAAATTATGATCTATCCTAAGAATTAATGTGTAATATTACTAAAATACAAAAATTATACAATAAAGATATATTAATGATGTGAATTTGCTTAGATATAAATAAAATTATATTTTATTTCTTATTTTGGAAAAAGCGGTATGTTAGGACCTCGAAATTTTTTAACAAATAAAAAAATTATGCAAATTAAAATATATGCATATTTGTTGTATTAGTTTAGTGGACCACAACAAATTTTTGTTAAAATTACATTTTAATAATAATATATAGTTTAACTAATTGCTCCTAAAATCACTCTTAAAGCTTGAAAAGTATTAGCTTGTATTAGCTTTAATGTATAAGATAGATAGGGAAAATATATTGTCGAAATATTTAATTGATTCTTGCGTTGTTATCTGCCTAAGCTTAGATTTGCCAGCTAAGCAATTTTCATTGTGTTTCAAGCCTAATCAATAAGCAATATCTATTGCCTTCATACAAAGTCCCTTTCTATTATCTGTAACTGGCAAAATGAAAGTTTAGTACAGATTCCTCAAGGACAACAATAGAGTTTTGTTGACAAAGAAACTGCGTTTCGTTTTCCCATCAGGTACATCAGAAGACACTCCAAATCCTTCAAGAAATAGCATTCTAACTTGTTCATCCTTTGAGCACGTCAATGCCAACTTGGCACTTGAAGATGAAAATCATGTCTTAGTCCTGGAGCAAAACTATTGACACCTTACAAACAAGTATTGTCCGAGCTGGAGCTTTTCAGCATGGGGTTGAGATCGAGACATTGTCTGAGTTTGGCAAATTTGAATGAAGGTAATGAGGTGAACCCTGCAATTGATTCTGTTGCTTAGTCGTATGAATTAGGAACGTATTTTTAGCTAATCAGTCCTCACAAATACGTGCTCTTGTTGTACCATCTCTTGTAATTCAAGTCATAATCCTCATCATAGATTCAGGTTGCATAATAGATACGATGTTCTGCATCTTAAAAAGAAAGCAAGGGAAATCCATTAGTATCCTAAAGTATTGTAGATCTCTCATATGTCCTGTTTTGTTTACCAAATTCTGACTTGTCTGAGGGGTATTTATTTGTCATTGGTTAGTGACCAATCAACAAATCATGAGGGTAGGTTAGGGTATATGAATCGTTTTGGAAACAATACTCTTAGCTCACTATTTTCCCCACTTGAAATTTGATAACATCGGGGGCCACCAAGAAAGAGGGTCAAACAGGCAAAGTTTTGTTCGAATACTGATCTTAAGAAAAAGCCGACAATTGATCTTAAGAATTCAAGATGCGTTGCAAAAGTTGATTCAAGGACCTTTAACTACTACGCACATGTTGAATCTGGTGCATGTTACTCTCAACATACACTATGAAGTTGAAGGTCCTTGTGTAAGTATACGTTCAATGAAGTTGAAGGTCACTTTCATACTAGAATTTATAGTCCACGGCTTAAACACGAATGTTCACGACGACCTTTCCATAATAATGTTAATATAAAATTATAGACAATATTTAAAATCAATATATAGCAGCATCTATATGAGATCGATCAACCTTATTAATTATATAGTTTATTAACTAAATTACAATTGAACCAATGTATAAACAAAATTTATATTACATTATATTATATTTCCAATTTGTTCGTTTAAGTCTTGTGCGTAGCGCGGACTATGAATTCTAGTATGAAATCTATTATCCAAAAATAAATGAATTCTAGTATGAAATCTATTATCCAAAAATAAGTCTCGTAGATCTTCTAACATGGCAACTTAAATGATATTAGTATGATAAATAAAATTACGGTTTTTCTATCCTATGTCACTAATTAGAGAAACTACTACCCTAAATAAAATATTTATAAACCCATCACAATAAAATCATATTCTCAAAAATTGTAAACTCAACAAATCTTTCGATTATGAGCTTTTGAACCAGGTTAGAAAAATCGAGGGTATAGGTTAGAAAAAATCGATATAAATTAATGTAACTTTGGATTTCATGTGTTGTATTTATTATATTTGAAATTATTTTTGCAAAGCGAATATGAAGTAGGTAAAAGTTTAGGGGTGCGATTCCAGCGATAACAATTTTTAAAATGAGATCGTGTGAATGACTAATGTGCATAAAAATGCTTTAGAATTGTTTCTGAGGAGTTTCTAAGTTTCCAAACTTCTGATATGAGAAACCATACTAGTGTAAAGTTTTCGGAAATTTAGGGTTTTATTAGTCGCTTGTTCGGTGCAACTACTTAAGAGGACAATCAAAACCCAATTCGAATACTTTATACCCCTCATGCTGCATTTAATGTTTTCTTCAGAAATTTAACATATATAATTTATATTTATGATTTAAGATTAATAATTGTTTAGAACTTTTTATAAAAAACATAAACAACACTATTGAAAGGAAGGATTAAGTTCTCTAATCTTGGGGTAACAAAATATAACATGACTACATGAGCCATTGGATGGGGGTGATGAGTGGAAATTAGAATGGTTTTTAAATGAAAAATCGCGGCATTATTTTATGCATTTTCATGTTATATGTGAACCTGATGATTCATGTAATTAACGTCTGGTATTAATTTATAAATGTGATTGCGTCACATTTCGTACTGTAAGAATATTTTGCACCTAAACTCTCCACTTCAAAAGGAACGGGAAAGTTTAAAGTATTTCCGATGCGTTTTTCAGGTTGAGCTAATTTCATACTCCCTTCATATATAAATAATTGACTTTCTAGAATAATTTTTTATTAAACTTTATTCAATATTTGAGCTGTTTTTTCTTGTGTTTCTTGGTTTGTCCTCGTATTTATTAAATTTAGCTTATAATTAATTATATTTTTAACTAATACGAAAAAATAAATAATAGTGAAGACAACAGAAATGTTACAAAATTTTCATCTCGAGTCTGTTTTGGAAATACATTCCGGCTCCTGCTAAAAAAACAGAAAGAAAAAGGAAATGTGCTCTGCAAGGATCATACACGCCAAAAGCAGAGATAAGTTCAAAACCTTACAAGAAAGAAGGCGTTCTCAATTTGCGCGGTTTGAGTGTAAGAAAGTAGGAATTGAGCAAGAATGGCGAGCGTTGGGCCGAATTTGGAATGCAGAATGTACGAATCGAAGTATCCGGAGGTGGACATGACTGTGATGGTTCAGGTGAAGGTGGTTGCGGACACAGGAGTGGCCGGCGCCTACGTCTCTCTCTTGGAGTACAACAACATCGAAGGTATGATTCTCTTCTCCGAGCTCTCTCGCCGTCGGATTCGGAGCATCGGCAGCATCATTAAAGTCGGCCGAATCGAACCTGTTATGGTTATTCGAGTCGCTAAGGACAAGGGATACGTCGATCTCAGCAAAAGTAGGGTTTCTGAAGACGACATCGTCGCTTGCAAAGATCGCTACAAAAAAAGCAAACTTGTTCATTCCATTCTGCGCCATGTTGCTCAGACTGTTAACATCGATTTGGAGGTTTCTTTCTCACTCTTCTTTTAAGATTTTGCATACGCATTGGTAATTTGGAGGTTTCTGAAACATTCTTGACAGCAGGTATTATATTTGCGCATTGGTTGGCCGCTATACAGGAAGTATGGTCATGCTTTTGAGGTTCGTGCATTTGAACTAGTATAGTCCAACTTTTTTATGAAAGAAATGCTATTGAGGATCTGAACAACTTCTTGTTTTAGGCCTTCAAGATTATGGTTACTGATCCTCAATTGATTTTGGATTCTCTTACTTATGAAGTCAAAGAGACTGGCCCTAATGGCAAGGAGGTAATATATGTTTAAACATCACACAGTGTGTTTCGGTTTTCTTGATTGAGTGTGTATCAAAGTTAATGCGTTGTGTCTAGGTGACTGAATTAGTTCCAGCTGCCACTAGTGAGATTAAAGATGCTCTGGTGAAGAATATTAGACAACGAATGACACCTCAACCGGTGAAGATTGGTGCTACTATTGAAATGAAGTGCTTTCAGTTTGATGGTGTTCTTCATATAAAGGTTGTTAATGATCTCCCCTTTTGGATAAAACATTGGCTTTGTTCTTTTTCATTGCAAGCTAGTAGACTATTGCAAATTGAAGGAGCTGCAGCCTTTTCATTTAATTTCTGTTTGCTAGAAGTTTATTGGTTGGTTGCTTTTTGTGATGGTGTAATCAGTTGTGTATGATCCCATGATTAGTTTCTCACCTGCATGAATGCAACTCTCACAGTAGATATTCATGTATGTGAGCAAGGTATTCTGTTGAACTTCATAGGTTAACCGGCTATCTATATCTGGGAAAATGAAGTTGCTAGCTATGCAATGGTCAATATTTTATTCTTGTGAGAGTCGAATTAATTCTGATGGAACCAATTAATGGTAACAATCGATACTTGTTTATAGGAAGCCATTCGTAAGGGCGAAGCTGGTGGATCTGATGACTGTCCAGTTAAGATGAAGCTTGTTGCTGCACCACTTTATGTTCTTAACACCCATACTCTCGATAAGGTAAGGTTCCAAGGATTTTCAGTCTTTAAAACTAATACCCCTGCATGTGTTCTTTGGTTATTTCTAGTTGTGAAATGTATACTGCTATGAAGTTACCAAGTTGGGTGTGGCAAAGGCAGGTATATATGCTCTGGTTGGTTAGGAATAATCTGTATATATCAATATTGTCTTGCAATGGGATTTAGGCCTTTGATTGATAATTCTAAGTAACCCATAATGGCAATCAAGTGATGATTACTTAACTGGGTGACTATATTGGTTTGGTTTGGAGCAGGAGCAAGGCATCAAAACTCTGAACAAGGCAATCCGAGAGTGCAGAGAAGCAATTGAGCTTAAAAAAGGCAGTCTGACAGTGAAGGAGGCCCCAAGAGCTGTGAGCACTAATTTCATTTCATTCCATGCTGCTGTATTAACAACAACGGACCCTCTGATCCCACTTACTTAATTGTACAGGTGACTGAGCGAGAAGACAGACTACTTGCAGAACGTATGGCTAGGCTAGATCAAGAAAATGAAGAGCTTAGTGGTGACGAGGAAGAAGAGGACACCGGAATGGGAGGAGGTATTGACTTGGACAACATTACTGCAGGTGTATCCGGGATCATGTGATGAACCAAATTTTACAATTTCATTGTTTACACAATTTTATACTTTGCCTATGATTCAACCTAAAGGGTCCATTGCTGATAGATATATACCTTTGGCAGCTAATATGTAAAGAAATTGGGTCTTGGCTAGCTGTTACGTTGAACCCAGTGTTAGCTGTCTTCTTGGCTATACATACCTACTTCCACTCTAATTTCTAGTTTTCCTCTTACATTCGCTTATAATTTTTTTTTTTAATTTCCTCACTTGTGAGGGACTTATATTGACATTTTAAAGATATAACTCGAAATACAAGAAAATTAAACAAGAATAAAGTGAGGAAAAAAATCAACTATTAAATTATCTTAAAACTATCTGAACGGAGGAAATAACACTTTTTCGTGTACATAAAGCAACAACACAGATTGTTATTTAAATAAAATAAAAACATAAATATAGGATAAATGAGATAATTCGTATGGTAATGAATTTTTTAAAAAGATACTATTATTTTACTTGAAAATGATACTCCGTATAAGAAGGAGAGAGGAAATGCACAAAAATAACCTGACTTTGGTGGGAGTTGCTGAAACTTTTAAAGCTTCGTAAAATAGCCTCACTTTCAGGATTTTTTTGGGGTCCAAGCAAGACACGAGACTTTTTTTTTTTTTTTTTTTTTTTAAGAATGTCTCTATCACAGCCAATCTTCTTTACCGACGGGGCTACATGCCCATTGGCTCCTCACTTTTAGGGATTGTTGATTTCTCTACAATAATTAATAATTAGTATGGAGTATATCACTTGAGGTTGGTGATTGTAACTAGATACCCGAGAAAAATTCGACTGAACTAAATCCGAAAAGTTTATAAAATACGATGATTAAAATGACTTAAGACATAGGGCTCAGACAAAACCCAACGACCTAAAATTCGTCGAAATTTCCAATTTTTAAATTAAAATGTATATAATATTTCATAAATAATAATATAATATTATTATTCTATTATCAAAAATATTCTTTATTACAATTAAAAACCGAACACTTGA
Organism: Oxyria digyna; assembly: GCA_029168935.1. NCBI lineage: Eukaryota > Viridiplantae > Streptophyta > Magnoliopsida > Caryophyllales > Polygonaceae > Oxyria > Oxyria digyna. The sequence continues at coordinate 13,738,894 of JAPVLV010000024.1, read as the reverse complement.
CACCCAATCCATCCGACCCTTTAATTGCAAGTTTGCAACCAACTTTATAGATGGGGTTATTTTTTGGAAGAGGAAAAGTATGGGGTATTTTCGATAAGTATCTAAAAATTGGGGGTTATTTCTCCTGGGAAAGAAAAGAACAAAGTAGGTTGTAGTGGTGGCGTGCAGGTATATTGTAATGCTGCGAATTTGAGTCACCGAAAGGGAGAGCGCAAAACTTGGGTCCCAAACGAGTTTAATTGAAGGATTGAGGGGACTGTAATTGAAGGTGTAGCGGATGAAGTGGGAGATGGAGGTTTCAGAAGTGGAAGCCGTTCTTGAGAAGATCTGGGACTTGCACGACAAGCTAAGCGACGCCATCCACTCCATTTCCAGAAATCATTTCCTCTCCTCCATCAAAACCCCCTCTTCTGACGCCCGGAGGAACCACAACTGCAACGGATTTGTCTACTTCAAAGACTCGGACAAGGATTCCGCCATTACCGAAGCTAAGAGCCTCAACGCTATTCGCACTGCCCTTGAGAATCTTGAATACCAGCTCGAGTTCCTCCATGTGAGCTTTTCCATCACTGCCGAATTCTTATGTTCTTTCTTTCCGGAATCTTCTTCACTTTTTTCTTTGGTGCTTACTGTGTTTACCATGCGGAGATTTGATTTTCGTCGTTAGGGTTTGCGATTCTTGTTTACTTGATTTAATAGTGTCTCGCTTGTTATAAGGATTGACTTCACTGGAAGCAGAAATGAGATTATACTCCAAGAAAAATGGGCCAGATGACTCAAATTTAGACTTGCATATTTTCTCATACCATCAGTTGTGCCTGGTTGAATTTCGTTATAAACAATTGTTTTTTTTTACATTTTGCATTGGGCCTTTGTGTTTTGTTGGTAATATTGTTGTTGTCCCTTGATTTCATGCTAATAGTTGCTGAAGCATGTAGGCTTTTAGATAGAAAAAAAAAGGTGACTATGAGAATTTATTGCAACAAGTGGACCAAATGTTGGTTTCGTTGATCATTAGAATTGAATACTCATTATTCTGGAAGTGTTATATTGTATGATAAAATGTGGAAGCAGTAAACTGTATGAGATTTGATGATGGATAAAAAAAAGGACAAATTCACTCTAAATCACCCAGAGAGCAAACACTAGTGGGTTATGCCTTCGCAAGCAATTCAAAATTAATGTCTTGATATCTATCTTAGATTTTAAATACCATTATTTCTACTACTTACCACATCTTAGGCCACGATGGTAGTAGCAAAACCTATCACATCCTCACTACCTTACTAGAGATGGTTCCCAACTCATTGCCAGAACCAATTCCTTCAGAAATGTACTCTACAAGCTTCTTTGACCTAAGGTTCGGTAGATATGCATAAAATTGAGTGTAGATTCCCATTGGTTATTTGTACCGCTTCGCCGTTGTCCATGGTTTGAAGTTAGGGTATGAATGGACAGATGTCTGGTGGTGGGATCTGTGGGTTGTCGAAGCTAAAGACTGATGTTATTAATACGATCAGATGTTCTGATGATTAGCTGGTGCACTAAGTTGTAAAATTGATTTTTGCTTCTTTTACCTTGATATCCTGGTTCTTGGAGAGGTAAAATGTTGGGATTTTTGTGTGTCATTGATTGGTTGACTTAATGATAAATATGGAGTACTTTTTATGGGAAATCATGATTCTGTCATTAAAAAGCCTCAGGTTCTCTATTTGGTTGGCCACATTCTCATTTTTTTTAAATCAAAATTAACAAAAATGTAACTGTCGAGCTTCTTTTGATGAAACCTACCCACTTCTGAAGTTGATAGGTGACCCCCCAGGGAGTTTTCTTTTCAGTTTTTTTTCCCATTAGACACTTCCCATTGTAGTTTTCTAACGTCTCCTGGATGGAGCTAAAAAACATACTTAATCTTGCTCTACTTCTTACCAATGACTTCATCCTGACGGTCTGGTTCCACATTTTCTGTATGTCTATTTCGTATCTCTTGTCTATATTTCATTTTCAATGGTGTACCTTTCTTTTGCAGTTTTTCCAGATGTGACCCCAGTTTCTGATATGAGGTTGTAGTCACGCTTAGACTTGTTTCCTTACAGTTTTCAAGTAGAAAAATTTGAGTCTTCTAGAACTGGTGTCCATAACTCAAGTTCAGAATCTTGTAAATTACACATAAATTGATTCTTCCTGAATCTAATTTATAATGCTATTCCTAGATGAATTTGCATTACCCTTAGCACTAACAATTTGATTTCTTGCCTTTGTTCCTTTGTCATCTTACATGGACATTGTTGTGCCAAATTACTTTTTTATGTTTCATGTTGTGTTATCTTTCTTCAAAGGAGTTCCCAATACCATATATGTTATTGATTCTTTTTTTTATTCTTTGAGCATAGGTCATGCTCTAGATTCAGGATTTTGGTTACAAGCAAAAAACAGTAGCCACACCTAAATTGTTTTGCATACTGTTTTTGTGTGAATTATAATGTATTTTATTGTCTTTATGGTGTTTCTTCCTTCAGACCGTGCAGATTCAACAGCGTGCAGAAAGGGACGTTGCGTATGCTCGGTTAGAACAAACCCGAATGATTCTTTCTCTGAGACTGGCTGAACACCACGGAAAGCGCTACAAGGTGATTGAAGAAGCTTTAGATTTCATAAAAGACGTCCAAGAAGGAAGTTGCTTTGTTTCATCCGGGAATCTTTCAATGCAACCAGGAAGACGAGATGCAAAGTCAAATCTTTTCACAAGACTGGTCTCCACCGGCATTGGTTGTGCTAAGAGATTTGAAGCTGTTGGTGGAGCCCTGTTTGCCATCAGCATGATGGCGATTCTTCATTTGCACCAGACAGCTTGTAAGAATAGCTGTGTGGTTGAAAGAAACCCAAATCGAGGTCGGACTCTGAACAATTCATCAGATGGTGGTGACTGGAGTTGCTTGGATGTACACTCAGGTAGAGGCTAGACGTTTGAAATGGTTGTCAAATTGTTTCGACGCTTTTCAAGTTCCTATATTTTTTGTGTTTGTGTTTTTTGTCGGACATTGTGCAGGCATGATATGCCAATAGGTCTGGTTTCGTATGTTGAGGGTTTTCTTTTATGATATTATACATGAGAATCAAATATGTGCATATCAACTATGAATAGAATGTAATGAGTGAATGAGATTCCTCGGGTTTTGCCTTGCAGGCGTGTTGTGGCTAAGAGCATGTACATGAACATTCATGTTACTTAGAGTAACATGGATTGAGTACTTAGAGTAACATGGACTTTTTCTTAAAGGTAAATAAAAATAAAATATTAGAGATTTTGATTAAACCAAGACATGAATCACATCTATGTGTTCTTATTCTTACACAAATCACTTCACATAGGCAAAGGTTGCAACAATATCCAAAAACAAAAGGGAGAGAAGTTAGATAGAGAAACTCTCATTACAGTCTAGGTTTTTGCCCGAGATTTCTCACTTTCGATTTCTTTCTTCCACTAGGGATGGCGTCTCCACCGTCAGGGGAGGGGCAAGAGACCAACCCACCCACTAGTGCTTCCCAGGAAGAGCCTATGGAACAAGAGAGACTAACCGAGAAATCGCCCGACCCACCGTTTCGCTCATGGAAAGACATGTTGGTGCTTGGTGGAGTATCCCAGCAGCAAACCCTCCGGTGAGTTTCTGAAGGGCAGAATCATTGTCTCTTTTCTGTTTGGAGACGAAGGTGAACCAGAAATCACCATAGCAGAGGAGTTGGGCCCAACTGTCCTTGGATATGCGAATAACCAGAAATCACCATAACCAGAAAGCACCTGGTTGTGCGAAATTTTGAGTTGGGCCCAATTGTCTTTGGGCAATGGGCACAAAGAAATAAACACACAAATACAAAGGAAACACTTAATTAGTAGATTAGGATGTTGTGGGATGATTACAAATGAGGTAGCATACCTCTATTCTAGAATACACTAATTAATTCTAGAATTATCCTAATCTAGTTAACTCTTGACTAATCTAGATCTTTCTATTTGGCTTGGTATTGGGTCACCTTACTACTTCTCCTTCTCCTATGGGCTTTTTTCTTCAACTTGTTTGGGCTTTTGTCATTAATCCATTTTAGACATGAATTAAACTCCAACAACCTTCTGGTTCTGAACATGAGTCTTCTGCATTGCCTGATTTTCAAAACATGTTAGAACATGAAGCTCAATAAAATCAGAAAGCTGTGTTGGAGCCGGTTCTCGATGGGCTCGCGAGGCCCATAGGGAATTGGGTAAGGCCCATGTAACGCGAGCCGGATCGGTCCAAGAAGTCAGCCCAGAAGAATGAAAGCGGCCCATAAGCAGGTAAAGCCCATAAAGAGGATTCGACGAGATTAAGTATCAAGGGGCAAATTGGTAATTGACTCGCGTGGGTCCCTGATGATAGTATAAAAACGCAACCCAATGGATAAGAGAGGCAAATCATTACAAAGAGAAAAAAACGCTTCATCTTCCTCTCTCGAGCGAGAAAAACACAAGAACGAGTCCAAGCTTTAATCTTCCAAAACGGCCATATCCTAGAGAAGTTAGAACGTGCAGCACTTGTTTTGCTGCTCATAGTTTTGCTGTCAAGCTTTTAATGTTATTGTGTGTTTTCTAAAGCCATTAGGTTTGTTGTTAGCTTAGTACTTGGAACGTTTTAATTGACATATTGAACTCTCCTTTTCCTTTACTTTACTTCTCCCTACCTTCATATACACTTGCGCTGTTTCGACATCTCTGGTTGTGTGTTAATCCCTCTTATTGGAGTAGAAGAGTCGGAACCGGAGACTCTCCCTCTCGGTTTGGTTACGCAGGTGTCATAGGTGTGAGAATAAGGTTGGTCTTGAGGAAGAAGACGACGTGGAGTGTTACATACAAGTTGATTGTCCAGACGCCCTGTGTCTCGCGAAGTGTTGTGTCGCGTGACCGCTAACTTGTGGGCTCCAACAAGCTGCACAATACAAAATCAATAATCCCTAACGAAATCCTAGAATGTGAGATTTCTCAACACCTCAAGCATGTGAGATTCTGCGGATGCTGGAGATTACTCAACACCTCAAGCTCGAACCAAATCTCGTGAGTATCATTCTTATGGATAACCACTTCCATTGTTGGGTTGCTTCCAATCTCGATCGAGATTGTGCTCGAACCAGATCGAAGAATATACAGTGGCATTTAGTTTTGAAATTCAGAGAAGGAGAAACAAAGGGGGCTCAAAAGTTGTTGTTGCAAGAGTCGGAGGTTTCTGCTGGGAAGAGGACTCCGATGTCGTCGTCGTTGGTCGACAATGGTTTCGTCATGGATCGCAAGAGAGAGGTCAGGTTGGGAAAGCCGGCTGCCGGCGAGAGAAGAAAGATTGATTTTGTAATGTTCCAAAAATACCCGTCCGTGTCAATAAAAGTTCAAAGCTATGTTATACCACACAATTTGATCTGATCAACGGTCTAAATTAGCACGGTTCTTATATACAGCCCGGTGCTTTATTCAAACAACGCCGGGTCACTCACGTTCTGCGAGGACACGTACACTCGCGTTCTGCGAGATTAGCAAAAAATTAGGTTAATTACATGCATGCTAATCTCGCGTTCTGCGAGTGCACGTGTCCTCGCAGAACGCGAGTGACGCGGCCCTCGCAGAACGCGAGATTAGCATGTCAGATGGACGTTGTTGTGCGTCATTACTACATGTCTTGTCCCCACCTAACTATAATAGCTACCTCATTATTTTAAGTATTCCGTAACACCTATTAACCCTACCCTAACACCTCTTTTTATCATCTTTCACCTCTTTCACCCTCCATTAAAACCCATTTTCAAAACCTTAAAACTTCAAAACACTCTAAAAACACCTAAAATAATGGAAGATGAAGAGGAATTCAACAAAGGAGGGAATGGAGATGATGGTTCATCAAGTTACCATTCAAATGAGGTAATGTTCTTACTTAATTTTTGAATTTTAATTTGTTTTGCACCATTAAGAGCTAAAATGAACTTATTATGTTGTATTTCATGTTAAATCTAGTAGTAGTAGTAAGTGTTGAAGAGATGACTTTTGCATATAATGTCAAAAACTTAGATGTGTTCATGTTTTTAGGGTTTTTATGGTTTTTAATGTAGAAACTCATGTTATGTTAAAATATCCCGTTGAAGGACTAGTTTTAGGAATTAGCAACTTCTCGTGTTCTGCGAGAGGAAGCCCCTCGCGTCACGCGAGAAGTGCCTCCCTCGCAGAACGCGAGAAGTGCGTCCCTCGCAGAACGCGAGAAGTTGCACATTACAGAGTATTAACAGAAGCATTGTTATAGGTGAATTTTTCTTTGTTCACTGGATTGAATGCAATCCAGTTGAATGACTACACCTACCACAGGTTCTGATTTGTATTTGCATTTTATTGTTTTTCGAACATTTTAGAGTTGAAGGAGCACATTCATGTCTTAAGTCATACTTGTCAAGTGGAAATGCTAGGCTAGACACAATGTTCAAAGAATACAAAACAATGGCGGAGAACCAACTTAAGGAGATTACTGTGTCTTTCACCGAGAGTTTGAATAAGAGCTTCACAGTTGTTGAAGGGGCGAACTTGTTTAAAGTCTTGAAGTTCAAAGTCTCTTACAAATGCATAGAATTTTTGCTTGAGGAATACACGAAGGGGGAGAGATTAGGTGCGCACTTTAATATGTTTTGTAGCTGCGGGATCAAGATTAGAGATGGGTTGATGTGTGTTCATCAGATTGTAAGACATTGGAAGGAGCAAAGACCACTAAGAGTATCAGAGTTGCACCCTTTCTGGAGTACTTTGAGTTTGGAAGAAGTTGATGTTCCCGGCATACTGGAAGTTAAGAGTAAGGTGGCAAGGCGTCTTTTTCAGACTTTCTATGAGGAAACGTTTCCGAAATTGTGCCCCCATGATCAAGAAAAGTGTGCACAAACTGTTTTAGACATTGGGAAAGTAAATACTCCTCTAAAAGAGCCGGCTATTTCAAAGCACACCGGAGGTCGTCCAGTCGGAGCTCCTAACAAACAACCTAGGTCAACGCAAAGAAGACCGTCTGCATGGGAGCACACTAATGTTGAGATGGATGCTAGAGATTTGGAAGAAACACCCCCAAAGAAGCAAAAAAATGCTTCTAATTCTGAAACATTCAAGAAACCAAAGATTAAGGTGATTGGCAAGTACAAGTCTCACATACCCGCGTCAATGCGCACCCATGTGAATGGTTGGTTTGAGGTAAATGGAGATGGAAATTGTGGATTTAGAGCAATAGCTCATGAATTGCATGACAACCAACACTTATGGAGGGAAGTAAGAGATTTGATGATAGCTAAGGTCAAAGAGATTTGGCACCTAGTTCAAGGAACTTGGATTGGACCTCCACAACAACCAACTTTGGAGAGCGCTTTACACCAACTTACATGGGAAGGAATAGGAAGGGCTCCAGAAGATCACTGGCTAGCTACCCCGGAAATGGGATGCCTTGTGGCATCCACATTCAACATAGTGTTCGCAACGGTGGGAAAAAGTGCTAACTACACTTACCTTCCTCTACAACGTCCTACTTGGTTAGAAGATGGTGACACACTTCCGACGTTCTGCTTATTCTATATTCAGAGTGAGAGACATTTTGTTCCGGTAAGTTTTTGGATCTACTTATGAATTACTATCTAATATGCAACTTCCTAACGTTGTTGTTTTCTTGTAGTTGCGTCTTGAAGAAAACTGCCCATTACCTCATGTGTTTACTCCTTGGTGGCGAAACGCTGAAAGAGATGCTTTTTCTTTGCACGATCTTGTGTCACATCGATGTGCCGCCTTTGAAATGTAATGTTGAAGTTATGTTTTATTCGCTGAATTTGTAATGTAATGTTGAACTGGAGATGGTTTTTTAAATTCTTAAACAGGAACTCATGTAATGGACATTTTCCAGAAAATGTAATTCCTCGCGTTCTGCGAGGAATGTACACCTCGCGTTCTGCGAGGAGGGTACACCTCGCGTTCTGCGAGGTTATGCAAAAAACACAATCCAACAGAATTGAAAAAACGCCAACATATCCCTAAACATAATCCAACAAAATTATCCACGCAACAAAACACCTAAGAAAGCAATCCAAAACACAATCCAAAACACAAAACGAAAGGCTACTCGTCTTCTCGTGGTCGGAAGGGAGCGAGATTTGACATACATAGTAGCATTTGGGCGTGATATGAATCAAAATCCTCTGGAGTGGTAAATCGATACCGGTCCATGTCATTGTACACCCGGCCAATCACCTGTCTCTCAGTAATCATCCCAGGGATTGCAGGACGGATATACCTATGGGTCCTCTTGATGTACCAATCCATGTAATCATGGGAGCATTCATGTGGTGCATAGGCAACTGGCCCCATATCATCGAGAGACAAAGAGTGAACATCTCTTGACTCCCAAAGCCATTGGTTGGCGTCATAAAAAACACTATAACACCTAATGTTTTTCAACCTATGAGCTTTGAGCGGTTCGATGACTGGCCTAGGAATACGCTGCACTCTCCCAAATTGTCTGGGACACCTATCAGGCATGTGTGGTTCGGTGATGTCACAGCAAGATAGCACCCCGTGAAATAGAGCGGGAGCAAGCTCAGGATCGGTGAAGTCTTGTGCTCCATACGGGTTCCAACATACCTAACAAAATGACAGAAAAACGCATGGTGAAGTCTGTAAAACACCAGAAACTGCAGAAACTAGGACAAAATGCAGAAACTTGCATTTTCTCGCGTTCTGCGAGTGTGTGCATCCTCGCGTTCTGCGAGGATGCACAAACTCGCGTTCTGCGAGAAAATGCAAGTTACACCTAATGACTGCTGCGTACTCAAAAAATGCAGAAATCCCAGAAAATGCAGAAACTTACCATCTCCGGCATAAGAATATCGAGCGCTCCCCTATAGTCCCTTCCGACTTGCCCCTTCTTCAGCTTTACATTCTTAGGCATCCACCGGTATGCCCATGGTTGCTCCGCTCTCCACCGAGGACGTTCAGTAGGTCGGAAGTGTGGGAAGTAGTTGTAGATCCATGCCTAAGAAATACAAAGTACGAATCAAGTTCTGTGACTTGTCCGGAAATAAGAGTGAGGAAGCAGTATACAACACCCATCCTAAACCCTTTCGCTCTGGACCTAGGTTTTCACAATGCCTTCTAAACCAATCAGCTTTCACCCTCCCAGAATCTAAAGTGTGCGGATCTACTCCAAAAATTTCCGCCCCCTTCCTACCATAGTATTTTATAATCTCATCATGACTAAACTTGGCACCCAGTTTCTTACAAGTAGTCATTGCTTTCCCTTCTATAGGTAGGCCTAAAATCATATGTACATCCAGAAGGCCAATAGTGATCTCACCACAAGGGAGGTGGAATGAGTTAGTCTCCGGTTGCCATCGTTCGATGAACGCTTCAATCAACGGATAGTCGATTGCTTCGTACATCATGTCAGGTAGATCTGACAATCCAACAGCACCGGGAATCTCTGACCAGTCATCGTTATCCAATGGCCAATCACTGCTTTGCTTTGTCCGTTGTTGTGGCTTCATCGGACCTTTCAACTGCAGAAAAATACAAAATTACACACTGCAGGCCAAATTTACAAAAAATACAGTTTCTGCAGAATTATCAGCTTCTGCAGAAACCAAGCATTTTCTCGCGTTCTGCGAAGTGTAACACCCTCGCGTTCTGCGAGTATGCCACTCCTCGCGTTCTGCGAGAAAATGCACAGAAATTGCATTTTCTGTGCATTCTGCAGAATTTCTGTTAATGTATTAAAAATGCAGAAAATCAATAAATTAGTAAATTACCTCCCCTTTCTGGATGTGGAACGCCACATGTGCTTCAAATCCCTTAAGCAACTCGGGATCTTCTGGACCGCCAGGTGTGGAATGAGTGAGCTTAGGATCATACTTTGACTCATTCTTCTTGGACTTCCTCTTTCTTTTTGGTTTCTGGACCAATTCTTCTTCTTCTTCTTCTTCTTCTTCTTCATCATCATCATCATCATCATCATCACCTTCTTCTTCGTGTTCTTCCCCAACACCTTCATCGTGGTACTCTTGTTCCATCGGTTCTGGTTGAGGATTGTAAGAAGAAGAACAAGCTTGTCCACTTCCTTGACCCATGTCTTCAGGAACACTTCCCTCACCAAATCCACCTCCCCAACATTGTCCACCGACCCAACTTTGTCCACCCCACCCTTGTCCAACTTCCACTACAACATACTGAGGAATGAAATTGTCCCAGCTACCCGATTGTTCATATGGAGTTGATTGTGGTGCCCATTGAGTTGACGGTTGTGCACATGAAACTGACTCTTGAGAATAAAGGTCCCAATCATCATTTCGATACCCTTGATATGTATCTGCTCGTTCTATCCCACTAGGCACAGAACAGTCTTCCACGGCATAACTATGGACACCACTGTACCGCTCTATGGCGCGATAATCAACGTCGGGGAGCCCCTCGGGGAAGAGCTCTACCGGTGTTGTATTCTTTGCTCGTTCTCTCACAGCGTTCCTATTTCTTCGACGGGTTGAACGTCCAGGACGATCCATTACCTAAAAAAATGTAAAGTAGAATCAGTATATAAATATAACAGTATATAAAGTAAAATCAGTATATAAATATGTATCTGCAGAAGAGGAAAGAATTTCCTCTTATGTCAATTTCTCGCGTTCTGCGAGTAGCATGACACTCGCGTTCTGCGAGTACCATGACCCTCGCGTTCTGCGAGTACCATGACCCTCGCGTTCTGCGAGTATACTACACCCCTCGCGTTCTGCGTCAATTTGCACAATCATGAGTTTCCGGCAACAGTTTCCGGCGAGATTTTCCGACGAAAATTCAATATTTTAGCTAAAATACCTATCAATTTAAGTAAATTACCAAATAAACATCAAAACCCTAAATAAAATCAACAACCCTAATCAAAAACCCTAACCCTAATGAATTTCAACATAAAACAACATCCACTCATCCACCATAATTCAAAATCATCATCTTTCATCCATTATACAACCATTTCTAAATCAACATTCAATATCAAAACATCATATAATATGCAATTTTCTATACTAACAACATATATTCATCTAAAAACAACATTAAAAAGCATAAGAGTATTAGAAACATACCTTATATGGAGATTTGAATTGAAAAGAGGAAGAAGAAGTAGGTTGAAATTGAGAGAGATGGTAAAATGAGAAGAGAGCGGCGGAATTTTTTTATGGTGGCTGTAAAAATGGGCCGAGTAGGGTTTTTCCCCTTTTATAGGGAAAAAACACCCTCGCGTTCTGCGAGGTGACGCACCCTCGCGTTCTGCGAGGGGACGCACTCTCGCGTTCTGCGAGGATGCGCTTCCTCGCAGAACGCGAGGGCCCGGGCGTTATTTAGAAAACGCCCGGGCTGTATTTAGCAAGGGCCTAAATTAGTTCATAGTTTGTATCTTAAGTGTAATTTTCTCTAGAATGGGCATACATAATTATGAAAATTATTGTGTAAATTCCGCAAATAAGGCGGAAATAAAGCTAGTAAATCCTTATAAAGCACGAGGAGCTTATCTTTTATCCATCAAGTTGAGTTTACTGTAAGAACCAATTATTTTATATTCTACTTTGAGGGAGCCAAAATAAAATTTAAACCCATGAACCGATTATTGGCCGTCTTGAAACTTAATTAATACAAAGCTTCTTGAAGTTTATGTTATTTATATTTCTTTGCAAGAAGTGGTACCTCTAACAGCTTGCAGAGAATAATTGTTGGAATTTTGCTACTGCATAGTCAAAACTCAAAAGGGAAAGGTGTTATTGTAGGCGGCATCTTTTATTCAAATTTTATAGTGTCCTAGATTCGGACCCCCGCGCTACGCACGGGTCAATTAGGAATTTCCGTATATGATATAATGTTGCAAATAGACGATTTAAGGTATAGATAGGCGGCGGACGACAGTGGATGTGGATATGAAGAGAAGATGGAGATCTTCACACGAAGGAGGGTGGCGATTTAAGGTATAGATATATTTTGTTACACTAATTTTTATTAATAAATACTAACAATTTTTTAGTGTTAAAAATTTATTAATTTAATGCATTCATTAACTAAATTTGATATTATAAAGGTTAAGAATATGAAGAAATGTAGATATTAATTGTATTGGTTGCAACTAAGAGAAGATAAATGTTTTTGATTAAAATTCATGAATAAGATGAGAAGACATTGATGAAAAAGAATTAGTTCATGAATTGAATAGGTATCGGTTGTCATAACTTTCTCAAGGGCTAATAGTTTTATATGCGGCTTAACGTTGTTAAATAGACGTCGAAAATTGAATTGAGCCTTACTTTCAGTGCAGCAATTTAACCTCAACAAAGTTAAACTTGTAAATAGAATCAATCAAGAAAATGATAAATGATTTTTTCAACAAAAGAAAAAAACACTATGTAAATAAGGAATATGAATACATCAAACATCATTAACTCGGTGCATTAAATTGGTACCGATTACTATTACTTTGTCAAGACCCATCAATTTTTATATATAGATAGAAGATTAGTCATCATTAAAGAAATGGTGGGTAACTTGATCTGTGGAGGCACGATTTCGTGTGTTGCTTGGTATGGATAGAATTAAAGTATGAAGTTTAATGGTAGGAAATTGAGATGCATTGCATGTATTGGCAAATGGAGCCTTTTACAATTGAGCGGCACTTGATCTTGTCAAACATTTATTAGGCTATATAAGTGAAGATGCCAATATTCGCTTTCGCACTTTATGCTTTGCAACTAAAATTCTTCTTCTCTCTTGATCTGTCTGGCTTAATTAGTGACTTAGAGGTGTTCTTCATCTTCCTTTCAATCTCTGTGATCAAGGAATGAGGATTTTTTTAGTTTGATTGTTGATCTCTCCTCTATTCATCGTTTTAAGTGACTTGTTGTTGTTGTTATTGTTGCTGTTATTGCTATAATCTTCTCATTCTTTCGTAATTTGTGTTCTTGCGATTGTTCCGAAATGGTCGCCTTTGGGAAAAGGTTGAAGGAGAGACAGATCCAAGAATGGAAAGGGTATGTAAATCAAAAACAATTGTTATCACACTTGTCCTTGTTTAGATAAGAGTATTAATGGATACATGGTTTAGGAAATAGCATTGAGATTGTGTTACATTTGAGGTTGAAAGATGAATAAAGAGAAGAAAAAAGTTAAATAGATGCAGAGAGCTTCATGCATGGTCTGTGTACCAAAAATATTACTGTATACACGAAATGATCCTCAACTGATGATCTGAGATTATGGTTTTCTATTAGGTACTATATCAACTACAAAATGATGAAGAAGAAAGTACAACAGTATAGTCAACAAATTCAAGATGGAAGCGTAGAAAGGCGACTTGTTCTCAAGGACTTCTCAAGAATGCTGGACAATCAAGTATGTTTTGTTTGAAAAGCAAATTAATTAAAGAATTCATCGATCTTGTTGAATGTATAGCTAGCTTTCTTGTTTTTTCAGATCGAAAAGATTGTACTTTTCCTTCTTGAACAAGAAGGCGAGCTTGCTGGGAGGCTATCAAAACTGGGAGAAGAACATAACTCTCCAGATCAAGAACCCAGTATAGCTAAAATATGTCAACTGCGGGAGGCTTACCGAGCAGTGGGCCAGGATCTTTTAAAGCTTCTCTTTTACGTCGAGATCAATGCAATAGGCCTTCGCAAGATCCTCAAGAAGTTTGATAAACGATTTGGCTATAGATTCACCAATTACTATGTCAAAACTCGAGCCAATCACCCATATTCGCAGTTGCAGCAAGTTTGCAAGCATGTGGTAATAATTTCATGCCATTATATTTCTTTCTTACTTGTAATAAACTCCTAATTTGTTTTTACTTAATTCTACTTTTGCAAACTGAAATTCTTTCAGGGGTTAGGGGCGGTTGTTGGGGCCATAAGTCGTAACCTTGGGGATCTTCAGGAGCGACAAGGAAGCTATTTGTCAATCTATGATCAGCCTGCACTACCTCTCAAGGTTTGTTTATTTTATAAGAATTTCAGTTTGTTTAGCTGGTTTTGCTTATTTAAATGATATGATGATGTTTCTTTGCAGGATCCAATGGTTGATTCCATAAAAGCGGCTATAGACAGGCTAACGAACTCGACCAACTTCCTGAATTTCTTAGCACAACATGCACTTATTATGCAAGAAGATCAGTTACCAAGTCCAACAGATGTCTCCATTGACAATGAAAGATACCATTTTATTTCACTTGTTCTCAACTTGGTGAATACATTTCTATATATGGTGAATACATATATTATTGTTCCAACAGCAGATGATTATGCTCTTAGCCTTGGAGCTGCAGCGACAGTTTGTGGTGTAATAATTGGAGCAATGGCGATTGCTCAGGTCTTCTCTTCTGTCTACTTCAGTTACTGGTCCAACCGCTCCTACTTTAAGCCCCTTATATTTAGCAGCATTGTCCTTTTCGCTGGAAATATCTTGTATGCCATGGCTTATGATTTCAGCTCCATATGGATTCTCCTCATTGGTCGTTTGCTCTGTGGGTATGTACAATTCATATTCAATCTCTTTTTGTTATACAACTTGAAGCAAAACAGGCCCTAGAAGCATTCATATTGTGACAGGTTGGGATCTGCACGAGCAGTTAATCGTCGTTATATAAGTGATTGTGTACCAACAAGATACCGGATGCAAGCATCAGCTGCTTTTGTTAGCGCAAGTGCTCTTGGAATGGCGTGTGGTCCCGCTATTGCTGGCTTGCTGCAGATGGATTTCAAGATCTACATCTTCACATTCGATCAGAATACTTTGCCCGGTTGGGTCATGGCTGTTGCATGGCTTTTGTATTTACTCTGTTTGTTATTTACATTCAAAGAACCTAACCGCGATCACCATGATGGGGAAACAACATCAGCTTCAGGGACGACGACAAATGAGGTTGAAAAGGGAATCAAACGCCCGTTACTAGCAGAGAAGCAGGAAAATGATCATGACAATCAAGAAGCTCCTCCACAGGAATCCAAGAACCCAGCTAATTCCATTTCTGCAGCATATCGATTGCTTACTCCTTCAGTCAAGGTGCAATTGTTGATCTATTTCATGCTCAAGTACGCCATAGAAATCTTACTGTCAGAATCCAGTGTCGTCACAACGCATTACTTCAATTGGTCAACTAGCTCAGTTGCTATTTTCCTGGCATGTATTGGCCTCACTGTTCTTCCGGTTAACATACTTGTTGGAAACTACATAAGTAACATGTTTGAAGAGAGGTATTACTCTTCAATCATATTCATATATGGCGTTACAAATGCAACTATTGATCGTTGATTGTTGCGTTGCAGGCAAATTTTACTGGTGTCACAAATAGTAGTGTGCATTGGTATCCTCCTAAGTTTCAACATCATAATACCATACTCAGTTCCACAATATGTCATCTCCGGGCTCGTCATGTTTGTATCTGCTGAAGTTCTAGAAGGTATAATGCAAGCAATGTGCACATTCATTCATTTCATAGTTCATACTAACATATGAAGTTATAAATTTCTTGACTAATTTATGGTACAGGGGTGAACTTGTCACTCCTATCTCGGGTGATGTCGTCTAGATTATCCCGTGGAACGTTCAATGGAGGCCTCCTCTCAACGGAGGCTGGGACGCTTGCTCGAGTCGTTGCAGACACCACCATTACATTGATCGGATTGTTGGGAGAGAGCAAACTGCTAAACCTCACCCTCATCCCCTCGCTCCTCATCTGCATAGCCTCCATTATCGCCACTTGTTGCACCTACAACTCTCTCTACTGACATTATTGCGTCTATCCTCTTATGTTTCTCATTATTCATTCGCATTATTTTTAAATTCAACCACGTGTTCATGAAGATCATGCTTGGCAACTAACTGCCAAATAGAACTATTTGTGCCCAATGCCCTTTTAGGCACAATATTTCAAACAAGTACACTCCCTATATTAAATATTTAGCTTCTACCCTACCCTATTACACTCCTTTCTCTCTCTCCCGTTTATTTTTAGATCTGGTTCCATTCCTTCATCATCTTCTTCTCCTCTCTTCTCCTCCTCCTCTCCACCATTGACTTGTGATTGCCAGCAACCTCGCCTGAACATGAGCCACAAAAGCCCTCCGATCTAGGATCCGTGATGAACACCGAAGTCAATAGCTGGAAAAATCGGAAGTAATCTAGGTTTGAATGTGATGTCGGTATCCGGATCCTGCTCTGTAAACTCAGATTTCAGCCTCACATTCGGATGCACGAGAGACGCCAACGTAATCTCAGGCCTATCGGCCACCACAAGCACCGAGAGGCTTGATGTGTTTGACGACGACCAATTCATCATCGGATTCACCATCATCGGCGTAGATCGTCGCCTGAACAACTATTGCGCCTTCACTTTGCTTCATGAGATTTCCAGATCTGACGAGATCTGGACTGTGGTGTTGGAATAGTCTTAAATGTGATTCAGGAAATTCCTCTCCTCCAAATTTTTCGTTATTTTCCGACTCCTTTTGCGTTGTTCAGATCTATGCTGCTAAGGTGGCTTGCAAAATTGGTTTTGAGCTTGCTTTTAGTCAAGAGCTATGTCATTTTAATATGATTAAATTTGGTCAAGATAGTCCCGGTGGCCTCTAGATGGCTTGCAAATTGAGACCAAAAAGTGGAGTAATAAAGTACTCCGTAAGAAAATATGTTGAGGTTGTTGTGCAACTTTGTCATTATTTATGTACTCCGTACTAGATAGGTTAGGTGAGGAGAAAGGATCATTTCTACTTGTTCAGAACAACTTTATTGAGTTGTCAACAAAATCTGTTAAAAAAAGTGTTGACAATGTTGACAATTTTATAATGTTACTCGTGTTGTATGTTTTTGACCGTTTATTAGTCGTGTAAAAAATTTATTTAGTTGGGTTGAGAACTTATTTAGTCGTGTTGACAATTTATTATTCTTGTTGACAGCTCTGTTAAAATTTTTGTTGACATCTCTGTTAAAAATTTTGTTGACAACTCTGTTAAAATTTTTGTTGACAGCTCAGTTAAAATTTTTGTTGACAGCTCTGTTATAATTTCCACGTCAGCAAAGGGTTATTATTGGTGTTGACAACTTATTATTCTTGTTGACAACTCTGCTAAAAATTTTGTTGACAACTCTGTTAAAAATTTTGTTGACAACTCTGTTAAAAATTTTGTTGACAAATTTTGTTGACAACTCTGTTATAATTGTCACGTCAGCAAAGGGGTATTTTCATATAACTTAAAAAAGTGATGCAAAAACTTAAAAAACATTACAGTTTTGGGGTATTTACCTAAAAACTGGCTGCCAAATATGCTAAACAGACATACAGTATATCCTTAGATGATTTGTTCTATGCATGACTTTGTCAGAGTTATTTCACAAAGCTTGCGAGCATTGGGAGATCAACTCAGGTCCTCTGTATTTTCTTTTTAATAGGATAAGAATTAGGAGAAAAGCTCCGCTGAGAACAATGCTTAACTTAGGAAAAACGAAGTTTTCGCGTTCACATATAACAAGCTAATGTTAATAATTCCCTCAAGTGCAAGTGTATGTTTATAACACTAGCTTCATGAATAAATCAGTCGGCTGGTCCTTGGTTCCAATATGTGAAGTCCGTACTTGGCCTCGTTGAATTTTATCCCGAATAATATGGAAATCGATCTCGATGTGCTTGGTATGTTCTTGGAAGACGGGGTTGGAGACGATTTGGATGGCGGTTTTGTTGTCACAATAAAGAGTGGTTGGTTGCGGGTGGCCAACACAACATGTGCTTGCCAGTGAATGGTACCAGAAAGTCGGTGATGAGGGGATGTTGAAGTCCATCACTGAAGCCCATTAGTGGAGAAGAATGGGCTAATGGCCCAAATCTAACAAGGAGAAAAGTATGGAGCAAGCATGAAGAGTCTAGATTACACTAGATAAGTTTAGATTAACCTAAGCTAAATAAAATATATTTAGACTAATCTAGAATTGTTGTAAAATGTGAAAGTCGGTAACTACCGACTTGTTCCACCGCCCTACACATATATAAATAGGGGTCAAGGTGTTGTAATGAGTGTGTAATACACACCACTACAATAAAAGCCACGTAAGTTCTCTTTCATAATTTCTTCCTTCGTTTGTGTTTTCTTGTGTACATTACACCCAAATCTCCACCTAGATTAAATCTTGTCAATACCACAAAGCCCTTCATTCCTCAACAATCACCGGAGCTAACTTGCAGGTTATCAAGGACGCATAACTCTTCCTAGCCACATAGTTCAAGCTCAAAGATATTGTTCCTCTTAAATACTTCCTAGGGAATGATCAGAGGAAGTATACCCTCGAGATTCTAAACGTTGGTTTCCTCGGAGCTAAACCCGAGAGCCGTCCTGTTTGATCAAAATTTGACCCACACTGCCCAAGACGGAGACAATCTTTCCGACCCTTCGGTATACCATCGCATGGTTGGCCGTCTCATCTATCTCAACATCATAAGACCGGACGCTATCCACATTTTAAGTCAATTCACGGCTTCTCCACGACAGCCACGCATTGACGCCACTCATCATATTCTCCACTACATCAAGGGTACTCTTGGACAAGGAATTCTTCTTTCTACTAGGGTCATCGATCTCCATCTAAGCGCATATTGTGACTCTTAGCTGGCCCGATGTCGTAACACACGCCAATCCCACACATGATACATAATCTCCTTAGATGGAGCCCCAATTTCTTGGAAGACAAAGAAACAAGGTATTGACTCCTTTTACTTCATTATATGAAGTTGGCTCTTCATCCTTGTTTGGAGAAATAAAACACTTTTGAATGGACAGGGCTTCAGCAAATCCTGCATCAACGTACCTTGGATTTGGTTTTCTCATCCTTGTAGACCTTCGATCACCAGATTCCCCATCGACCATTCTAGCAAGTTCGGGTGCTTCATCATCTCTACTCGAGCTACTTACTCCACTAGACATAGTCTCCTTTTCAGGTGATTTCCTTACACCTGACTTCCAAGGGCTTGAAGTACTCTGAGACTTTGGACTCTGAATCTCTGGTCCTGAGTCACTGATCACCGATGGTTCAACCTGCGGCTCCACCTCTTCTTCCTCTGAAATATTTCCTGAATATGGTAAAACCACATTATCATGACCCCACCAAGATGAGCCTTCATCAAAGACTACGTGACATGAGACGTAGGCTTTGTTGGTTGTTGGATCAATGCACCTCCAACCTTTCCTTTGTTGGTCATATCCCACAAATATGCACCTGATGGCCTTCTTTTCCATCTTGACTCTCATCTGCTCTGGGACAAACACGTAACACACACATCCGAATACTCTAAAGTGTGTTACCGTGGGCTTTTTCTTGTACAAAACTTGGTAAGGTGACTGAAACCCAAGTTTTGCTTGAGGCATCCTATTGATGACGTGTGCTGCAGTAGTCATACACTCTGCCCAAAAACGAGATTGCACATTCTTGGCGTGCATCATGCTCCTGCAAGTTTCTCCAAGATGTCTGTTCTTCCTTTCAGCAACTCCATTTTGCTGAGGTGTGTATGGACACGTGAGCTGATGACGTATCCCGTGCTTCCTCAAATACTCCTCAAACTCTTTAGAGGTGTATTCTCCACCACTATCAGTTCTGAGACACCTTATCTTCTCACCGAGTTCATTCTCCACCAGATTTTTAACCTCGGTAAACTTCTTAAATACTTCACTTTTCTGCTCTAAGAAGTATACCCACACATATCTTGAAAAATCATCAATAAATGTGAGCATGTATTGCTTACCTGAGCAAGATGGCGTTTTAACTTTGCCAAACACATCCGAGTGTATAAGCTCCAATGGTCTTGATGCCCGTACCTTTGATTCGCCGAAAGGCAGTCTGTGTGCTTTCCCAAACTGGCACCCTGCACATACAACTCCTTCACGTACTTCTAGAGAAGGAAGTCCCTTCACCATGTCCTTCTTCATCATCACCTTTAGCCGATTGAAGTGAACATGTGCTAACCGAGCATGCCACAGATCAGTCGTCTCATGTTGACGAGCTTTATCTACATATGCCTCTCCAGCTGATAGCACATACAACTTCTGTACCTTCTTCCCTTCCATGAGAACTTCACCACGTATGCTTGCATTTGCCAACACCTTGACATCGTCTGGGCCAAACACCACATAGTTTCCTGCAGCTGTAATTTGAGGAACCGACAAGAGATTCTTCTTCATTCCTGGAACATGGTATACATCTTCCAGCACCTTAGGACCTCCCTTGCATGGTGAAACTGTCAAGTCTCCTACATGTTGTACTGGATGCATAGTGTTGTCTGTTGTGATGACTGCTTCTCTGCCTTCATACTTCCGCAGCTTCGTGAACTTGCTCATATCACCAGTCATGTGATGTGAGCAACCCGAATCAACTATCTAGTCTTTCTCATAATTGATTCTTTCCTTCTTGACACTGTTAGCTATGAAAGCTTCTCAAGAAGGAATATCTACTACCGTAGTAGTCAGAGCACATTCTTCCTCATCTTCTTCTATTGCTGCATATGTAGCAGTAACGTCCCACTCGTCTTCACGAGTCCTTGATTTTTCCTCAATCGAGTTTCCTTCGACAATCTTCACTCTGCAATACCGAGCAAAGTGACCCAACTTGCCACACCTGAAACATCTCTCAGAGTTTCTCTTTGGACCTACCTTCTCCTGTGTAGGACCCATGCTTTCTTGCCTCTTCTGTTTATCATTGCTCGGTCCCCCCTTAAACTCATCTGGCTTCCTACTATAATACAACATTTGATTCTTCCCTTTATTTGAGTAAAGGGCCTCCTCATGGTCTTTGACAGAAAGACCGACCATCTGCTTTGCCAGTGTCTCTTGATTTACCAAGAGATTCTCCAACTCCAACAACGATGGTTGTGTGGGTCATCCCCGTATCGCCGTGATAAAGGCATTATACTCCGACCTTAACCCATGTATAATAATACGCCTCATGCGTGCCTCACTTATAGCTGACTCCTTATCTAACTGGGATATTTCATGACATATATTCTTCACCCGCATAAAGTATTGAGATATGGACATTTGACCTTGTGCAATTGTCCCTATCTCGTTTTCCAGCATTTGCAATCGTGCGTCATTCGCACGTGAAAATAGAGATGCAAATGTGTCCCATGCTTCTTTCGGAGTCTTTGCATCTCTAATATGCTCAATTAAATGTGTCTCAATGGTAATCTTAATAACATATAAGGCTTTAGCGGCACGTACCTTCCATTTCTGTAAGGCCTCTGCATTTTCTGGAGTACTCTCTGGAGGAGTTGTGCTTGCACCCGCTACTGTCTCCCATAAATCTTGCCCTTGGAGATATGACTCCATGCACGATCTCCAATATGTATAATTGTTGTTGTTTAGCTTCTCAATCCCACTTGTCGTACCCGATATATCTGCCATTGCTCCGAGCAATTAATCCGACAGCACAACGACGCAATTTGAGATTTCTAAACACCGATGAAAAACTCGTTACTTCCCCAGCAACAACCACGATCCCAGACCGTAAAATTTCGCCGAACCCCGACTAACCGCAAAGCCCGCAACACGAGCCGGCTCTGATACCAAATGTTGAGGAATGAAGGGCTTTGTGGTATTGACAAGATTTAATCTAGGTGAAGATTTGGGTGTAATGGACACAAGAAAACACAAACGAAGGAAGGAATTATGAAAGAGAACTTACGTGGCTTTTATTGTAGTGGTGTGTATTACACACTCATTACAACACCTTGACCCCTATTTATATATGTGTAGGGCGGTGGAACAAGTCGGTACCTACCGACTTTCACAGTTTACAACAATTCTAGATTAGTCTAAATTTATTTTATTTAGCTTAGGTTAATCTAAA
The DNA here is from genome assembly GCA_029168935.1 of Oxyria digyna. NCBI lineage: Eukaryota > Viridiplantae > Streptophyta > Magnoliopsida > Caryophyllales > Polygonaceae > Oxyria > Oxyria digyna. The sequence goes on along the minus strand of JAPVLV010000024.1, from coordinate 13,716,963 downwards.
CTTATCTAGTGTAATCTAGACTCTTCATGCTTGCTCCATACTTTTCTCCTTGTTAGATTTGGGCCATTAGCCCATTCTTCTCCACTAATGGGTTTCCGTGATGGACTTCAACAGTGATAATAATATCATCGACATAAACTAAAATAGCCGTAAACGTACCTTGGTGATGTTGGGTGAATAAGGAGTAATCAACCCATGATTAAGAGAAACCAGATTTCTTAAAGGGTTGTTGTGAGTTTCATAAACCATTGTCGAGAAGCTTGTCTGAGTCCATATAAAGACTTGTGAAGCTTACAAACTCGTGTCTCCACCTTACTATGGATCCAAGTGGCAACTTCATGTAGATGTCGTCTGATAAATCACCATTGAGGAAGGCATTGTTAACGCCTAGTTGGTGTAGATTCCACCCATGAATGACAACTATGCCAACGAGGACGGTTATGGTGGTATGTTTGGCGACATGGGTAAATGTTTTACGATAGTCGACATTCTCTATTTGATTGTATCATTTGGAAACGAGGCGAGATTTATATCTATCAACCGTCCCATCAAGGTTTTATTTGATTTTGTAAACCCACTTACAACCAACGGGATGTTTGTCAAGTTGTAATGGTACAAGACTCGATGTTGTCTTAGAGTGCTTTACTATTTTTGGACATAGAATCTTTCCATTTTTGAGATTGGTTAGCTTGCAAGAAATTTCTTGGTTTCTGTACAAACATAATCTTAGAAGAAAAATGTCTATAATTGTTAAGTTTATTCTAAAATAGAACTTGAGTTATAGGAAAAGGTTTACCTGAGATGATGTTTTGTGAAGAAGATGATAGATCAGATGAGCGAGATGGTAGAGTTATCTCAACATGAAAATCAAGGAGGAGGATGAATGGTTTTGTTTGTCTGGAAATGCGGTGGGGCAATGGTTGGGGTGGAGGTGGAGGTGGTGGTGGTGATGATGTTGGTTTATTGTTGTCGAGTGCAAGCGTAGAATTTAGTACGGTTGTGGAGATTCGTTGTGTTATGGAATATGCAGTAGTGGGTACGTACGGTCGTATGAAATGGAAAAGGTTCAGAGATTGTTGGTGTGGGATTTGCAGTCATGTGTACGACCATAGAATTTGGTCCATATGCGGATATTTGTTGTTGTATGTGGTTTGCAATAATAGGTACGACTGTAGAAGTTTGTACATGCGCGGAGTTTGAAAGTGATGCGTGGTTGGCAGTACCGGGTATGAGCGCATGACTTTGTACATGCAAATTTTCATCATGCATGTGTTGTTAACTCAATCAAGTTAGCTTCATAAGAGTTATCAAGAGATGTAATAAAGGATTCATAATCTATCTCATGATTATACTTACAGGTCTGACACTTTCAGAGTCTTGAATGGCCATAGTACATATGTTCCCCAAATATTCTGGTTCATCATCACTGTCACCTCATGAGGCAACAAAAGCTTTGTTCTTTGCCTAAAAAGTGTTTGCTTCTTTCTCCTTATTGGGTTTCTTGCAAGTCGAAGCATAGTGACCCATCTCATCGCAGTTGAAGCACTCAATCTTGGATAGATCATGAAGATCACGCTTTTCACCATCAACTTTGTTGTTTAGCTTTCTATTCTTAAATTTCTTGTAAAGAAAGCGCATTTGTTTGGTGAATAAAGAAGTGGAGTCAGCTTCATCATTTGAGCTATCCACCTTAGTCTTCTTATGTGCCTTGTTGACCAAGCCAAATTGAGTTTCTCCTTTCTTCACACCGACTTGATGTTCATTCTCATAAAGGAGCATTTTTGAGAAGATGTCATGGAAAGTAAGATTTAATGTGTTTGACATTTCTCTAGGGAAACCTTGGTGGTGTTATGTCTCAGAGGAAGCCATCTATCACATTTTGTTCGGACTTCAAGAAATTTGAGTTCGTGGACAAGGCTCTAGACTTCGTCTTTCAACCAATTCATCGCTTTTCAATTTAAGGTAAGTGGTGGTTCGCTCTTTCTCTTCTCTTTGCATATTTGACCAATAATTAGTATTAATATTAATTATTAATTAATTGGATAATTTCTAAAACTTGATTAAATATTTTGAAACAAATGTGTGCTTTAAAAGAATTTTGTATCTAGGTTGTTAAATATTTTTTATACATATATTTAGTTATTAATATTAGGTTGATCTTGTCTTAACGAAAATGTGTGTGCGGACTTGTGTTATATGTAGACTTAATTATTGTCGTTAATAATAAACTTAATAAGCACGTGTGATGTGTTATCGTCTCCGGAAACGCCTTGTTTGCACGGATCTAGATTGAGGTGGTGAGTCTTCTTGCTCCTTGATGGAATGGTGAGTGAATGAGCCTTGGATAAGGCGTGTTTGATGGTGTTTAGGCTGCGGAAAGGCCCAAGTGAAGTGAATGGATATGTGTATGACAAGGCTTTTGGCTTGGTCTTGAATAAGGTGTTTTGATGAGAGTTGGATATGCAAGAACACAAGGAGTCCACTGAGTGATCTTGGGAAGGGTTGGGGGTTGTTCTTGGTAGATCTTTATCACACCAAGGAAGGGATAAGCTAGAAAAGACACGAAGAGTCCACTAAGTGTGTTTTCTAGAGGTTTTTTGGTGTACTAACCCCTTCCGTTTTTGGTGAAAAACAAGTATTTATATTTGGGTGTGAATCTCATAATAAACCCTCTTATAGAGATAAATAAAAAAGAATCTAAGCCATTGGATGCCAAGGCATCCAATGGCTTAAATTAAACTAGCTACTTCCACTTGTAGTGGGGGTAGTTGTGGTGGTCCGGCGGCCTTCCGGCGACCACCCGACGACCACCCGGTGGTTGTTCGGTAGAGGTCCGGCAACGGTCCGGCGGAGGTCCGGTGACGGTCCGGCGGTGGTCCGACGTGGTCCGGTGGAGGTCCGGCGGTGGTCCAATAAGTATAAAAATAAATGAAAATTTAAGTCTAATTCAAATTGGTGAACATTTAAATATAATGTGATGAACATTTAATTATAATGTGATGAATATTCTGTTGGTGAACATGTAATTAAAATGTGATGAACATTTAGTAGACTAATATCAAAATGAACTTGATGAACATTTATGAACAACGTGATGAACATTTAAGCTAATTGTAATGAAATTTTGAGTAATGAACATTTTATTAAATGCTTGTGAAAATTTAAGGATGTTTGATGAACATTTAGGTAATTTTTTATGAAGATCAAGTGTTTTTTTACTCGAAATTATATTAAAAAGTGGTGTTCCACATAAGTGGTGGTCCGGCGGTCCGACGATGGCTTGATGGTGGGTTAGTGGTGGTGCGGTCGTGGTGGTCTGGTGGTGGTCCGACGGTGGTCCAAATAACATAACTATTTAAGTGTTATAAACTTGTTGAACATTTAAAAATAATTTGATGAACATTCAGTTGATGAACATTTAAGTATAATGTGATGAACATTCAGTTGGTGAACATTTAAGTATAATGTGATGAACATTCAATAGAGTATATCAAATGAACATTTATTAACATTTTGATGAACATTTATCAACATTTTGATAAACATTTATGACCAATGTGATGAACATTTAAGCTGATTGTAATGAACTTTAAGTAATGAACATTTGATTAATTTCTTGTGAACATTGAAGTATGAGATGATGAACATTTAGGTGATTTTTGTTGAAAATTAAGTGTGTTTTTAAAAGAAATTATTTTAAAGTGGTGTTCCACATAAGTGGTGGTGCGGTGGTGGCTTGATGGTGGGTCAGTGGTGGTGCGGTGGTGATCCGGTGGTGGTTCGCCGTTTTTCAAAATAACATAAACATTTAAGTGTAATAAACTTGGTGAACATTTAAATATAATTTGATGAACATTTAAGTATAATGTGATGAACATTCATGTGGTGAACATTTAAATATAATATGATGAACATTCAATTGATGAACATTTAAGTAGAATGTGATGAACATTCAGTTGATGAACTTTTAAGTACAATGTGATGAACATTCAGTAGAGTATATACAAATGAACATTTATCAACATTGTGATGAACATTTATGAACAACGTGATGAACATTTAGTAATAAATAATTTAGTAATATTTGTGAACAATTTTATACATCTTTGTGACAATTTTATTCCGGCGAGGCCTAAAGGTGGTCCGGCGGTGGTCGGAGGTGGTCCGGCGATGGTCGAAGGTGGTCCGGCGGTGATCCGACGGTGGTCTGGCGGTGATCCGACGGTGGTCTGGCGGTGATCCGACGGTTCTCCGGCGGTGGTGATAAGGGGTGTCACGTGTCATCATATGGGCTCTTGGATCTCTCTTGATCCAAGGGTCCACAATCATTCTAATTTATCATTTTAACAAGTATTATTACATGACACGTTTCCTTTATATTTTTCAACTCCCGCAGGTTTAATAACTCAATAAAATCATAAATTGTTGTTTTCACCAAAATATTCTGATTTTTGTGAAAAACAAGTATTTTTGTTTTTGAACTCCCCCACGGTTAATAACTCAATAAAATAATTAATTTTTGTTTTCACCGAAATATTGAGATTTTGTGTACTGACCCCTTATAATCTTGGTGAAAAACAATTAATTTTATTTATAACCTCCATGGAGGTTAATAATTTATAAAATCATAATTTTTTTTCACCAAAATATTGATATTTCTGTGTACTAAACCCCTTCTAATTTTGGTAAAAAACAAGTATTTTTATTTTTGAATTCCTTCGGGGTTGATAACTCAATAAAATCATAAACTATTGTTTTCACAAAAATATTAATATTTCTGTGTAATAATCCCTTCTGATTTTTGTGAAAAACAAGTATTTTTAATTTTCAACTCCCCTTGGTTTAATAACTCAATAAAATCATAAATTGTTGTTTTTACCAAAATATTGAGATTTTTGTGTACTAATCCCTCTGATTTGTTTTTGAAAAACAAGTATTTTTATTTATGACCTAAATGAAGGTTAGTAACTCAATAAAATCGTAAATTCTTGTTTTCGCAAAAATACTGAGATTTCTGTGTACTAACCCTTCTGATTTTGGCAAAAAACCAGTATTTTTATTTATGACCTCAATGGAGGTTAATAACTCAATAAAATAATAAATTGTTTTTTTCACCAAAATAATGAGATTTCTATTTACTAACTCCATCTAATTTTGGTGAAAAACAAGTATTTTTAATTTTGAAGGGTTAGTACACAGAAATCTCAATATTTTGGCGAAAACAAGAATTTACGATTTTATTGAGTTACTAACCTTCATTTAGGTCATAAATAAAAATACTTGTTTTTCAAAAAAAATCAGAGGGGTTAGTACACAAAAATCTCAATATTGTTGTTTTTACCAAAAAATTGAGATATCTGCATACTAACTGCTTCTGATTTTGGTGAAAAACAAGTATTTTTATTTATGTCCTCAGTGGAGGTTAATAACTCAATAAAATCATAAATTGTTGTTTTCACCAAAATATTTAGATTTCTGTGTACTAACCCCTTGTGATCTTAGTGAAAAACAAGTATGTTTATTTATAACCTCCATGGAGGTTAATAATTTAATAAGACCATAAATTTTTGTATTCACTAAAATATTGAGATTTCTGTGTACTAACCCTTTCTGATTTTGGTGAAAAACAAGTATTTTTATTTTTGAACTCCCCGAGTTTAATAACTAGATCATTGCTTCGAGAACGAAACTGCTTCTGTGCACTCTCATTGATCAAGCTCAATCTGCCTTCATCAAAGAAAAGAACCTGGCTGACAATATCCATTTGGTTCAAGAACTCGACAAAGAATTACAATGTTTCACCGACTTCTCCGAAGTGTATGTTGAAAGTTGATATTAGTAAGGCTTTTGACTCGGTCTCTTGGGTTTTGTTGAGGGTTGTTGTTCTGGAGGGGCTTCTCTTCCCTCCAATCTTCATTGTCTTGATTATGGATACAATTTCAACGGCCTGGCAGTTGGGTTCTTCAAAGGCGAGAGGGGCCTCCGTCAAGGTGATCCTATCTCCCTTTTGCTTTTTGTTTTGTGCATCAAGTATCTATCCCACCTCCTCCGCAAAGAGACCACATATTCATATTACAACTTTGATTCAAACTATGAATCGGTTCGTCTCATCCACCTTGCTTTTGTGGATGATGTCGTCCTCTTTGCTAGAGGTGATCAGCTTTCCACGAAGGTTCTTATGCACTCCCTCTCCCTGTTTTTGGGTTGTTCTAGGATGATTTTTTGCAAGCCAAAGTCCAATGTTTTTGTTGTTAGGGCCTCAGATTCATATAAGACCACCATCTTTGCAACCATTGGGTTTTAGGTTGGTTCATTCCCCTTCCGTTACTTAGGCATCCCGATTGCAGCTTCTGGTGTGCAAATTTATCATTACGCTCCCTTGATTGAGCAAATCAGTAGCAATATTAGAGACTGGTTTGGATTTTCCTTCTCTTATGCGGACTAGGTTGAGCTCATTCTTTCTATTCTCCAAGGGATTGTGGGCTTCTCGGTTGCTATTTCCCCAATTCACTATGGGGCCTTGAAAGCTATTATCAAGTTGTGTCGTAGTTTCTTGTGAAAGACGACAAGGGTTTCTTGGGACTATGTTTTCTATCTAAAAGATGAGGACGACCTTGGTCTCAAGAATTTGGAGCACACGCATTCTGCTTTTATCTTCAAGACTCTTTGGGACATTCACCGCAAGAAAGACTCTCTTTAGGTTCAATGGGTGCTTAATGTCTATCTTCAAGGGACCAAAATTTGACACTTAGTCGCTCACCGCCGACATTCTCCTCTTGTGAAGAGGATACTTAAGGTCAGAGACCTTATTATTTGCAAGGGCCAAACTGCTTCTGGAGGGATCTTTTTGCTCAGATCTCTCACAATGATATTATTCAGATGGGACCTTCTTACGACATCTTCAAATCTATCATGGATCCCATCCCATGGGCCAAAGTTGTGTGGCACTTGGGAATTACCTCGGCCCGAAGCACTCTTTCATCCTTTGGTTAGCTGTCAGGGGTGTGCTTCCGACAAGTGATCGAAGCAACTTCTTACAGCCTGATCCCGCCTGTCCTCTATGCCTCGCAGTCGCAGGGCATGAATCTGTCCAGCACTTGTTCTACGAATGTCGCCTCAGCTCCAAGGTTTGGCGTAAGATTAGTCTTTGTGTTAAATTCCCTCGAAACACGCCTTACCACGTCACCGCCCTCTCCTCTTTGGTTAGCAACCGACAGAAGTTCGGTCATAAGAACAAAACAAAACGAATCGCCCTCGGTGTCACAGTCTATCCTCTTTGGAAGGCTTGTAATATGAAGGCTTTTGAAGGTAATGACACTTCTGCCGACTCCATTGTTTATAGGATCAAGTTATGTGTTTACATGGTTATCTTGGCTTTCTATCCACATATTAGTTCATACTCCTTCCGTCCCTAAATTTCAGTCACATTTTCTTTTCGGGTGTCTCCTAATTTGAGTCACATTTCTATTTCTATCCATTAATTTATTTCCATAATACTCTTATTCAATTTACTTTATTTACACCCAACAATACTTTTTAGGGGTAAAGTTGTCTTTACATTGTAATAAGTTTTCTATTGTTTGAATTTTATGATTTTTGTGTGCAATTATTTACACTTTTACCTTGATTAGACTTGTCTTAATATTTGTACAAAGTATCAAATGTGACTCAAATTTAGGGACGGAGGAGCATAGCCCATTGCAATTCTTTACTTTGCCTTTGTTTGCCACTCATATGAGAGTGGTTGTGATACTTTTTTCTGTTTTAAGCCTTGGGAATTGTTTCGCCGGCCTTATACTTATATAGGCCGGAGTTTCCACGGGATTTTCGAATGAAATTAACATTTGATCGGAAAAGGGAAATCAGAAACTTTTTCTTTTATTATTATATGTGAATATATGAGTACGAGTGTATCAGAAACCCCACTATCACTTTGGTGTTTTATGTGACAAAACCCCTTTCTATTTGTCCCTATCTACACTTCTTCGTGCCAAGATTTATAGACTTATTATTACAGCGAGAGAGAGAGCCATTTCGGAATGTGAATGCTAAAGAGAGAGGTTTCAGTTTCAGATCTGCTTGGGTGGATTGAGTGAGAAAGAATCGGATTGCATTCGCCATCATGCTTTCGAATTTCCCGGCGATTATTTAGGCCCAATTCACAGTCACGGACATGCTCACCGGAGCTTTATTCATCTCTCCCTCAGATTAAATCATGTTCAAGTCCGTGAGATGGAGGACCGACAAGCACAACAACAAGATCACTGCTCTCTTCAAATTGCGCTTCCACGCTACTCAGGTAAAAAGAAATGCCAACGGAATCCTAAACCTAAAGCTCTGAATTCTGCTTCCTCTTATTACATGTTGATTTTGGTGAAATCACTACGCATTTTGAACTGCTCTTCTTTTTATCGATGTAACATCAGGTGTCGCACCTGGGTGGAAATGCATTGGTTCTTACGCTGGTTCCAGCCGACACCGGGAAGCCGACAGCCAAGCTAGAGAAATGCGAAATCCGAGATGATTGCTGTTATTGGGAGAATCCAATTTTCGAATCCGTCAAGTTTATTCAGGACCCAAAGACTGGAAAGATTCGTGATAGGATCTACCATTGTACCATTTCAATGGTTGGAATTCATTTCTTGTTTCTACTAACAATATCATTTGCATGCTTTTTGCAAACTAATACATACTGGTCGATGTCTATAATCTAACATATCAAAGACTTATTTGTGTTGTTGTGACAGGGGTCATCCAAATCAACTGTTCTCGGAGAAGTTTCTGTCAATATAGCCGAGTATGCTGGGGCAGTCAAGGCTGTTTCAGTTTCTCTGTTACTGAAGGATTCAAATTCAGATGTTACCTTGCATGTTAGTGCTCTAATTCTTTTGAGCTACAGTTTGCTCATCATCAAAAAGCATTATATCAGCAACAACAAGTTTCTTAAGCAACTCATAAAATTCCTTGTTGGTTTGCAGGTTTTGATTCAAAGGATTCAGGAAAATGTGAACCAGAGGTGAAATAGTGGTAGCCCTTGTCATATTCCAGTTCCTGTAATTTTGGGGCTAAAATACTCGCTTCTGATTTATTTATGTTACCACAGAGAGATTGAAGAACACGAAGGTGCAAAAATCGAACTTGAGAATAAGTGCTTGAAGAAAAATATTAGCGATGGTGATACTGAAGAAAAGAGTAACAGAGATGCTACTAATGTTAGTTTCTATACCCACTTGTTATATTAGCTTCGTTTTGAAAATTTAAGTGTTGCCTTTAATTTTCATTGCTTGTTATATTTACCTTCATGTTTGTGCAAGCAAATAACTAAGTATATTGAAATTTCAGTAATCTTACCATCATAGCATCATCCACATGAAAATAATTGATTTCTATTTGTACTTGTTATTTATCCATAGGAAGAACATTTGGAGAAAACAGTCTCCAACATTGCTGAGTTACATGACAATAGAAGTTCTTCCATTGGATCCGACATTACTTTATCCAGCACAGATGGTAGCTCTGGATTGTATACTCCACGGGAACTTGGAGTGGATTGCAGTAACACACTGATGGATTCAGATTCAATTACTCATAAGCTACAGGGAACAAAGTGGGAATTGATAGAGGTACCTGATCATGATCCAAGTACAGATGACTCCACAAACATCCCATTTGACTCTTTTCCCAGTGGAAGATCACAATTCGCTTCAGATCACTCCACTGAGAATTTGAAAACTTATATTATTCTTCTCTCTAAGAAAGCTGAAATGTCAGATTTGGAGCTGCAGACCCTTCGTAAGCAGATTGTGAAAGAGAGAAAAAGATGTCAAGATCTTTTAAAACAAGTTGCTTGCTTGAAGGTGGATAGACATGCCCTCGTAGATGAATGTGATAAACTCAAAGCCTCTCAAAAAGGTAAAGATGAGTCAAAAACTATAAACAAGTTGAGCTTTGATGGGGATCTCTGGACTCTCCTCGAAGAGACAAGACAAGAACTCACTCATGTGAAGGACCTTAATGTTAGCTTACAATTACAGCTAGAAAAGACAGAAGTGTCAAATTTAGAGGAAAGATGCCTACAGGGGCATGACCGAAGTGATGATGAAGAGCAATTAGCATTGGAAGAGATCATTAAGCAACATTCTGACGCAAAGGAGACATACATACTCGAGCAGAGGGTTATGGACCTCTGTAGCGAAATTGAAATGTACAGGAGAGACAAAGATGAATTAGAAATGAAGATGGAGCAGCTGGCCCTCGACTATGAGATATTGAAGCAAGAAAATCATGATATGTTTCATAAACTGGACCAAAGCCACATGCAAGAACAGTTGAAACTGCAATACCAGTTTTCTGGTTCTTATCACACAGCCAATGAACTTGAAAACCAGCTAAATGAGCTACAAAGAGAGATTAAACAGCAATCAAATGGGTTGACTGACTCCTTGTCTTCCATAAAGTGGCTTGAAAATCATGTCCACAGTCCTGAGCATGAACTAGAGAAGCAGGCACACGTGGAAAAGGATAAATTGGAAGTTGTTTCTCATATCTGTGAAGAGGAATCCCAAATATTGGATAAACTAGAGATTGAGAACCAGAAGGCTAAAGAGCATTCAAATGCCTTGGCCACCATTAAGGAGCTAGAAGATCAAATTCAAAGCCTTGGGGAAGAACTAGATAAACAGGCACTAGGGTTTGAGTCTGATCTGGAAGCTCTTACCCATGCCAAAATTGAGCAGGAGCAACGAGCTATCCAAGCTGAGGAAGAACTGAGACTGACGAGATGGAAAAATGCCACTACTGCCGGGAGGATTCAAGATGAATTTAAAAGACTCTACATGCAAATAACGTCAGCATTTAAGGCAAATGAGGAAGTGGCTTTAAAGGCAATGACAGAAGCCAGTGAGCTGCGTTTGATAAATAACCACCTTCAAGAATTGCTGCAACAGGCAACAGAAGAGCTTCAGTCTGTCAAAAGTGATTATGAAGAACAAATAAATGACCTTAATAATAAGCTGACCTTGAAGTCAAGTCAGATTGAAGAGATGTTGAACCAACTGAATCATCAGATACAACAGGAGGATGAAATCTGCCAGTGTCTCTCAGCAGAGCTGTTAATTCGTAGATCTGAGGCAGATAGGCTTACATCAGATACTGGTTCTGTAGGTGCAAAGATAGAACAGGGAGGGGATTGGAAAGAGGAGCTTGAGCAGTTGAAGACATTGGTAAAAGAACAAGAATTGCTTGCTTGGATGGAAAAATTGGGAAGAAAGAACCTTGCATTTTCCGTTGATTCAGTGAATGAAAAGGATACGTCATTCTTGAATCTACAATCTGAAGTGAACACTGTTAAATCCCATTGTGAAGAGTTGAGACATTCTTTATACTGGGACAAGATAGAAAAGGACAGACTAAGAAAGGAAGTAATCTTACTGGAAGCAGAACTAAAAAAGGATGATGCCCTGACCAACATGGAGAGGAAGCTCCATGATAGTGATGCACATGCAGAGCTTGCAGAGAGAAGAAACACAGGCTATGAAGAATGTACGGTAGAGGTTCCCAATTGTGTTTCTGTAAATGCTACCAGTTTGAGGGAGAAGATAATAGTGCTTGAGGTATATTACGTATAACTTCATTTAGCAAGTTTGTTTTCTTTTTATTTTAGTATCAGAAAATGATGACTTGTTAAATTGTAGATAGAAACAGTTGTTGGATCTTTTATTTGCAATAATTATTACAGTGCTACTATTTACTACAGGGACTAATAAAGCAGAAGGAAAATGCTTTGGAGACTTCTGCATGTGCATTTGGTGAAAAAGAGAAGGATCTTCATAACAAAATTGAAGAACTGGAAAAGAGATTTAAAGATCTCAATAACTGCTGCGCAACTTACAGCGAATCTGAGCGCAGAAAGGTTAGTTCAATAACAGAGTGTTGTGACTTTTGCATGGATTATCTCATTCTGCTAACCAAATTGCAGGAGCAATTCATAAAAACACCTTTTAAACGTGACCAGTAAAATGATGTGGATGGCCACATCTATGGTATCCTTGTGTGTTCAAACTTTTTCGTTGCCTGTGTATTTTAAATTTTTAACACTTCTAAAACTTCAGGTTGATGGAAAATATGATGGATTTGACTTGAATGACGATTCTTACACGCGTGTAGATAGCATGATTGAAACGTCAGCATATAGGTATGGGCACAAACCAGTCATCTCACTTACTTAATACTCTACAACATCAGGTTAGAGTGGATATGAAAAATGTCAATGTATATATATTTTGAATATTCACCTTCATGATCTTGTATTCTAATGTCATTTTCTTTTCTACATCAACAGTGTCAAAGAAAATGGCGCACATTTGAGTACTCTCACTATAAACTCCAGAGATGAGTACGGGGTCTATAATTTATTGAATGAAATGGCATGTTTACGTGAAAGGAACTCCTCCATGGAACTTGAGCTGAAGGAAATGCAACATAGATACTCAGAGATGAGCGTGAACTTTTCCGAGGTAGAAGGTGAAAGGCAGATGCTTGTTATGACCCTGCGCAGCATGAAAAATGATGGGAAGATATGATCAATCAAACCCCTTCATCAAGGGATGGAATCTGAAGACTTATATTTCCACGCCTATTATGTTGAAGGTAAACATTTTTCTTGAGAGAAATAAAATTTGTGTGTATGGTCTCCTTTTTTCCCCGCTCATTATGTAAACATGTCCATTGAATAAAATATGAATTTAGGTAACATCGAGTGATGAATGAAGTGTGGTTGCTTGCTTGGTTGCCTGCCTACAATATGAATTTAGGTCTAGGAAAACCATTTTGTAACTTGATCCAGAGAAGAATTGACCCATAAATGACCCAGATCCTAAAGTTACCATTTGCCAAAGCTGATGGACTGGTCTAAATGCCAAGGTTATATTGAAGTATTGAATTGATCTTGTATTTCGGTAGAATGACAGGAGTCCTCTTCTTGAACTATGTTGAAGGCTTAAAGTTGTTTTACATAAACAGAAAATAGCAATTTCTATTGTAATGACAAATTTTGTATCCTTGTGCCTTTTCAGTCTCCATTTAGTAACAAAGAAGTTACACTGCAAAGATCATCACATGATTTGTATGTCACACCTTTTTATAGATTTTAGAGTGACAACATTTTAGCAAAGCGGTGACCATTTCATTAACAAATATTACTCTCCTAGTCTCCTTCATTCATTCCAAAGAGTCCTAGAATAGTAGAATTCTTCCATCCTTTCCCTCAAATCTGTCGATCAATAAACAATGCTAATGGTGATTCTTCCATCCTTCATTCTGATATATCCCCTCTGATATTGAATTTGGTTTTATTTTCTCATTTATCTGGTGAAATTTGGATTTGTTGGCATATTCTGATAATACAATGCTGATTTTGGATTGCAGTTGAGACGATGATGTCGTTCTCATTTCAAGTTCATATATAATCTCTTAAAGTTAATATGCATTAGCCGAACACAATAGTGCATGTTTTGCAATCTATGAACATATGTTCATCTGTTGTGTGTAAATGTTCACATACACTAATTTGAGCATCTTCGTGTTCGAGATTTATTTTTCGTTGGTTCATGATACGTTTCAATATTCTTATCTGTATGTTCGGTAACAAAAATAATAAGCCTTCTTAACTATATAGGGTTCATACATATTCTTCTGAAAATATCACCTCGTTATCCATACTTCATAATCATATAATTTTTGTGATTCATATATGATGTATTACATATCAATGTTTATATGTAACGGTTTAACGTCCATACTTATTGGAAAAGCCTACTCGCACTACAACTTTAGTCTACAGTACACTTTTGTATGTTCATTCTCGATGTACGTCGGTTTTCAACACACATGCAAAATGAAAAAAGAATACGAAATACATAAAACTGTATACGTTGGTTTTCAATGTACGTTGATTTCAAACGTGTCGTTGAAAAGAAAAGCCGTTGAAAAAAGTAGACGTTGGAGGATTTTGATTTGCATGTTGGCTTCCAACATACATGTAAAATTCTGCAATGGCTAATTTTTTCAGCTTTACGAATCAAAATTTGATCGTTGCCAAATTCCTCTTTATATACATCATTTGGCCTTGATCGTGATTGACATTCAAGCCACCCGAAAATGTTAAATAGATGAGTTACAAATTTGAGTGATGATGAGATTGTATATGCCACTGACGGTGTCGACGAGAATCCCGAGATTTTCGAAAAAAGGAAAGCATTTTTCAGTGATAAAGAAAACGAAATGTGAGAGGACGACAACGACAAAGAAGGAGATTTCAACGTTGATGATTTTGCGGTTAGTAAATATTTAATCGTTTTTTTCAGTTACGATTTAGTATTGCAAATAATTCGTACTTTTAGTAGTTAAGATTTCATAAAATGTTACGCTAGTATTAAATGTAGGCATGTAGACTTAATTTATAGGGTTTGAATTACCCATTTGAGTTTGAAACAGAAGAAACGTTTTTCACTAAGAAGGAATTGAGGGACAAAGTTAAGAGTATTGGTAGAAGTTTTATGATGGTTGTAGTGACTCGTCATAGTAATGTACGCCAGATGAATGTAATGCACGTGCATTCTAGAGTGTACAGATCGGGGGAAAGAAAGTCGATAGTAGTGAGGAAACAGAGAAGGTTGTTGTGGTACAACAGGAAAGTAGTGATAAGAAGACGGATTACAAGTTTGAGGTCCAAGATTATCCGTTCAAGAAGAAGGATAGGAAAGATGGATGGTACGTATTTGAAGGTCATAAATGGACATCACAACCATAAATGGGCCGATTGAAGTCGGGTGAGGAAATGCTTGTGAGGACGTTGGCGAATGTATTCACTCCGTCGAGTGTTATTGTTGTTGTGTTGAGAAAGTCATTTATATGGAATGTAACATCCACAAACAAATGGACCTTGAAGTTTCTGAAGGAGCGCATGTATGTAGTGCATCCCCTTACGAAGAAGGGCAAAAATGAGGTGGACATCCTGTTTTTTGCCTATCAAGACTCATTGCACTTGATGAAGATGTTTCCGTCTGTCGTAAAAATTGATGTCATCGATTATAGTTTCTTATGCAGGTACAACATGTTGCTTGTGGAGATTGTCGGTTTCACTTGCACACATATGACATTCAACATTGCATACTCATTCACCTCTCAGGAAGAAATTCGACACTACTTGTTCATAATGCAAAAGCTTAAAAGTTTTGTTTGATGATGCGGGAGTAATGGCATTTGCCATAATGACCGCTCGAGAAAAAGCTCTCATCACTGCAATATGGATAGTGTTCCCCGATACCCGGTTCATCATCTCTTGTGTTGGGTGCATATCAAGCAACACATTGAGGAAAAGGCTACAAAAATCTTGAGAAATAAAGAGTCAGTGAAAATATTGTGCAAGCAAATATGGAGACTTTGGCTATCAAGAATGGAGAAAATCTACGGCGAGCGACCATTAGGATTGAGAACATCTTGAAGAAGTGAAATCATTGGATGCATTGAGAGAAACTTGACTTACCCTTACAAGACAAACATGGTTTGTGCGTGGACGAATCATCACCTTCACTTTCTTCACGAGGACCTCAATCAGGTATGTTTTCCTTAAACATTTCACACTAGTTTATTAGTTGATCAGTTTATTATTGTCTTACATCTATCTTTGATTTCAATTGTTTTTTAATTCCAATTATGTTGCTCTATTCAATTCCTATTTTAACATTCGTCTACATCCAATCTTTTTTAATTTTAGTCGACGCCAACCCAGATTTTCTTATCCTATGTCAATGGAAACCAAACATATAATCCTCGGATTTGTTTTCTAAATGAATTTCATTTCAACTCGAATAACTTGCCAAAGACGATATTAAAAATCCATACAACCCAAAGCAAGCCCAAAAAACACAAACTTATAGAAACGCAAACCGACCGACCAACAACAAAAGTGAACACGAACAAAAGCAAGATAAAGTAAATGCAGTCGAAAACAAATTGAGAGTCCCCATCTTGAAGCCCAGTAAAATAGTAGGGAAATGAAAAAAATGCAAAGGAAAACAAACCAAGAATGTCTATAAATCGCACTGAAACAACACCAGAACAAGTGCAAAGTTGAGATCGGGATGCGTAAGAAGACTACGGAACCGGACCTGTACATAAACTTATTTGGAAGAAGCACTGGCTCTAAACAAACACCCGCAAATTATTTTCCTGTATCATATTTCATACTTAGATTCATAAACCGAATAATCAACAACATAAGAGAATATAAATGGAAGCAATGTAGAGCCAAGACATGATCAACGGAGAGGCAACCATGAGGTACATACCGGAGACGAAGAACGTTGTAATTACTAACAAATAGAGATGCATCCAGGAAGGGCACACTGGAGACGAAGAATTGTACAATGCATTGCGTAACTAAATTGATGCAAATGACGACAATATACGCAAGCTCGAGATCAGCACAACCGAAAAAATGTGTCCCCGTAATCAGTTGGGAGCAAATCATGCAAACCAGCAGCGAAACCAAAGACACAATATGCAATCCCGAGAGCAACACAACAGGAATAAAACGCAACTATAAGGAACAAATCATGCAAACCAACAAATGTAGAACCATGCTCCACTCAATATCAACATGCACTCCAATTGCGGGAGTACGTGACAACCACAAAATAAATCTAAATCTAACATAAATTTAGCTTTCAGGGAACGTCATTCATTGATCTTCTTATCGAATACCTTCAATTTCTCAATCATTGCTTCCTCTTATTAAAAATATCTTCAATTTTTTCACAATCTTTTTCGTGATGGGTTTCATATCCAACCCATAGTTATTTTGGGCCCGATAAGAGGTACATGTTTGGGTGCATATATCATGATATTTATACTAGAATGAAACTCTCATTTTTCATGTTGATGAACTAATAAGACAATAATTAACATTTTTCACCTCTTATATCCAAATATCGTTGATATCAAAGATATTTCTCAGAACAATAAAATCGTTGATGTAATTAATTAAACATAAAAAGACACTTAAAGCTTGACTATCCTATCGTTTCTTACACTGTCAAGGCCCTACGCATAGCGCGAAATTCAAATTCTAGTATTATAGAATAATGCGCAAGTGAGAACAATCGACGAAGTTTATTAAACTAATTATAGTGTCCCTAAATGTAGCTTTAACCTGTATGTCAAAAAGTTTGCTCATATATATTTTCTCTTGTGCGAGAGCATTCAAAGAAGAAGTGTTTTGTGGTTTCAATCGCGAAGCCATCTAAAGAAAAATAAGAAGTTACCCTGTTAAAATATCGATTAAGATATTATGTTGTAGGTAAATTGTCCGTTACTGCCCTCCAAAAGATATTCTGTAATTTAGGCGGAATCCTCAACCACTTGAAACGACTCGTTTCATTAGAAACTAGTGTAGTGACCTGTGCCATGTACGGGAAATTCCATAATTTTCGTGTTAAAATTTTATATATTTTAAATAGCACTCGTTCTAAAACTTAAGTTTCACTTTCATATAATAAGCGCATTATGTTTAATTTTTTCTTGTAAAGAGTTTTAATAAAAACATATTTTATTTCATAAATATTATCTACATAGTTTGACTTATTTTTTATTATCTAAAATCATCCTAATTTTATCCTAAAAATGATATATTAACCCCCAGAGTAATTTTTATTCTTAATGGAATAACTTGTATATTTGTTGTTGAAAGGTTTTTGTTAATGTAACAATGCAATAAATTAATAATTAATATTAAAGATAAAAAATGGTAATTGTTTAACCACTTACCCTAAAATCATTATAAAGTCTCTAAGAGGGTTAGCTTTAATATATAAAATAGATTTTTCTATTAAAATTGTTACGGAACAAAAATTATAAATACAAATAATAACAGCCAATTAAGATTTGCCACATAGGAGGTGGTAGGTCAGAAGCAAAGAAAAAGCTTGAAAAGGCTTAGCTTTAATAGATAAGATAGATATTCTAATTTGTGTTTAATTGTGTGGCCGAAGCTACTAAACTCTCCATTTGATGTTACTTTACCAATAATCCGATCTCGAATATCCTTTTCCGAAATATGAATATTAGTAATGTGAGATACGATATGTGGAGGGAGGACTACGTTGTACTTTTGGTAATTTCAATGTTTTTGAGGATCAATGAAAGACTTTGCATAGATTATATCAATTTGTGAAGCAATATATATTTGTCATTTTAGCATTTTGCATAACTATTAAGAAATGCTATCACAAAGCTAAAGTCTTACTAACCTTTTCTCAAATTTATAAAATAATTATTATCCATCTCATTTTCTACCAATCAATAAAAATATTTTATATAGATTATATAAATCTATGCAAAGAAGCAAAGAACGGGGTTAGTAAGACCATATTCATCCATGAAATCATGAGTTTCATTGGCTTTTTTTTAAAAAAAAATCATAATAAAATGTCAGAATCTTTTATTGTCTCAAGATGAGTTTCACTCGAGTTTCAATAAGTTGAAATTCATTTTATGGGAACACAAAAATATTCTGACTTTTGATTTAGTTTTATTGTTTTGAAACTCAAATCATGTACCTCATAGTTTCATGATTGAAGATGCTCTAATTAGCGGCAGAGAAGCAGAGAACGGGGTTAAAAACGAGGCTGATCATTTCTTTTTGATAAAGGAGAGGCGACACTGTTAAATATCACCCCGTAATATCTAAGATCATCTTTATTGTGTTACCCATTTCGAGTAACATAGCTAATTTTTTAATATTTTATATCAATGTTTGTTATTTTAGTCCTACAATTGTGTTATTCCACTCAAGTTTCATACATCCATATTTTATTTGGTGAAACTTGTGAATTGGTTAAATTGTTGATTTATTGGTGGCGTCTATTTATCAAGCAATAGTAGAAAACCACTTGTCAAAATGTGTAAGTGTTACTTGTTGGATGAGTAACACTTCTATGTTACTTCTCTCCACTCATGACTAGGGTTGCACAACCGGCCCAGACCGGACCGGAATTTTTGAAACACTTGGACCGGGGACCGGATTGGAAATTTCCGGGCATTTTTGGACCGGATCGGGTTAGTCTATATATAAAAATTGTAAAACTTTATTTTTCTTTAATATTTTTTTTAAAAAAAGTTTATTCGGGTTTCCGGTCTTGGACGAGACCGGACCGAAAAATTCATGGACCGGACCGGACCGGAACCCGAAATTTCTCAAATATGTGGACCGGGGACCGGACCGACCCGGAAAATTCTGGTCTGTGTCTTTTTTGTGCATCCCTACTCATGACATTGGTTCTATCAAATGGTATGACACATCATTTTCTTTTTCTTTTTTTAAATTGACTTTGTTACTAAAAATAACATGAATGTAGATGCTCTAACATTTGATAGCGTTTGGAAGTTAATACTCCCTCTGTCCCTTAATGTTCTTCCCATTTCTTTCCGACACATTAATCGAGGCACGTTTTGTAACGTTAATATATTTAAATACACTTTAATAAAAATTATAAAATTTTAATATTGTTAAAGCTCTTGATGAGACGAATCAAACAAGACCTCATATTATTATATTTTTTTTATATATTATGTCGAAAATTTTATTAAAACCTAAATAGTATTAAAATGTCAGATGAGAAGAACATTTGGGGACGGAGAGAGTAAGAGTTTAGTGTGTCCTCCTACTCTACCGTATACGAGTAGCCAATAATTAATGTTATGATGACAACAAGAAATGACACAGAGGACTGGGTCATGCTATGGTCATGCATGCATAAGAAAAACACTTGCGAGTTACACCCAAAGACCGCATGCACCATGCCGCTTTTCTCAATTTGTTTAGTTGATTTAAACACAATATGATTTGCCTAGGTAAATGTACGAGTTAAGATCGGACGAGAATGGTTATATCGTACTAATATACGAATGCATATCTTTTTATATTTACATGTACATTTATTTACATTTTTAATATATGTCAAACACTAAATACTCCGTAATATATGTAGTTTTCAAAACTTTCGATGTGAGAAGTTTTGAAAAGTTTAAGAAAAGAACTTCTCACAATGGTAAAATGAAAAAAAAAAACACCCTTCATGCATGTGTATATATAGACAACATATACATCACTTAGAAGTTTTATGAGCCTCTAATGACTCAATTTTCGTTACTGGACTCAACATATTTAACACATTATAAGAGAAGATAGTAAAAATTTTAATTAAAAATTATATATATTTATATATGTATCTTTATTTATTTTCAAAACTATTCCACTTTATGGGCGAACTGAAGCTGATTAAAAATCGGCAAAAAACCGGTAAAACCATGTCAAAAACGAGTCTGGTCCGACTATCGTCCCTTGGTCGGTTCTAGTTCAAGCATAAGTTAAACCTTAAACCATTGATTTAGAAAAATAACATACTATCTATTGTATTATGTCCCGGAATTTTGACCGAGATAATATTTTCTAATTTTAGAAATAGGGAATATAAGTTATAATTAGTAGCTTAATCTCCGTATATTATGTCCTTGCACAAATAAGTCTATTTAATAAATAAAAAGAGAACTATTATTAAAATAATATTATGAGATTTATAATTGAAATGTAATATTTCTGATTAATATATAATATTTCACTGTTTTTATATTTAAGTATAAGAAAATACTATCAACAAATAGAATCTTATCATCAGAGTTCCTTGTTATACATCCAATAAAAGATTCATTTGACCCATTAAAAGAAACATCAAAGTTGATTTTGATCCAATCATTTGGTGGGGCCTTCCATATTTGATTATTAATTAATTTCCTATATCGTTTTCTAGTTTGCGTTGTGTATTCATCTACTGTTGGAATTGAAAAAAAAAACTATTTTTGTCGGTGGTCTATTATTACTGTTGGAATTCCTACCTACACGGTTATTTTTGTAGAGCCATAAATAATACCAAACAAAAAGTAGGGCTTCAATTATAAATTTTCTATTTTTATTATCTTTTTTATGTTATCTAAAGTGTCTATGAAACCATTTCCAAGGTTTATTACAAATTTCATATTACTTAATATTTAAAGCTTATAAATTGTTTGTATCGTCATTGGACATTCAGAAAAGAAATGTTCTCTAGTCTATGTTAAGCCATTACACATCGAACAATAATTCATAACTCTATTATAATGTTTGTTACGACGCTCGGTCGTAGGCAAAATGTCAGATATCGCTTTCCAAATGAAGTTTTGTATTTTACGTAGGATTTTCAAATTCTATATCCATTTAAAATTATCTTGATTTGGAAGTGAATGAGGAACTTCTTTTAGTTTCCTAGCTGATGTTGTACTCAATTCGCCACTTGGATTTGGAGTTCAAATTATTCTGTCTTCAGTAGGAAATTGAGGTATATAGATTGAACATATTTTATGTACAAGATGTTATGGAAGGGTATGTGCAAGTTTTTGATAGTTCCATTTTTTAGATGGTAAGATAAAGTCTTGCTACTATAGAATCAATAGAAGAAATATTAGAATTAAAATAGGATTCAAGGTTAAAAATCAGCAATCCAATTGTCTGTCCATAATCGAATTTGTTCACTATTACCCAACTCCCATCTAATTCCTTTAAAGAACATATGTCGAAGGTGTAATAATCTAGAAAATTGTCAAGATTGCTTATTTTTCTTTTTGTATGTAAGTAGAGAAGAAGTTTTAAGATATTTTTTTGATATTAATTTAACCTAGATATTATCCGTATCCGTGAGTAATTTTCATAAAAGCTTCATTTGTAATGCATTATTTAAATCTCCGGAACACTGTAACCCTAAAACGCCTTCATTTTTAGGTTTGCAAATAAAATCCCAATTTTATTCTAGAAAAATTCTTTATTAATCTTATCAAATTTTTTACAAACTGTTTTGGAAAGCGAAAAACATTACATATGGTGGTTAGCTTTTGACAAAAGATTCTATTGTATTAGAATGACCCTTCCAGCTTGAGAAATATATAGAATTGGTCTTCCATTTTGATAGTTGATTATGCATACTCTGTATAACATAATCAAAACATTCAATTTTAATTCGGCACCTAACAATAAGAATCCCCAAATATTTTTACATTGCATTAGTTTATTGGAGATTAGGACCGCTGCTAATTCATGTTTTAAATTTGAATTGATTGAATATTAGTTAATGTTTAAAATGAATTTGTAAGATAATTAATTGCTAATCATGGTAAGTCTGTAAATTTTTAAAGGGTTTTTATTCTCTGTTAGGATGGTAGTTGACCGTTGAAGGGGAGAAACAAACATGTGGAAAGAAGAGCTTTCGTTATATAGACAATTGTGTTTATTGTTCTGTGTAGCATATTACATATACGTATCTACCTAACTACAGTATAAGGGAGAAGCCATCCCTTTGTTAAAATTTTCGCCACCTCAACGCCATTTAAGCGCCACGTCACTTTATTTGCCAAAAAAGAGAGTAAAATATTCCTAAAAGCCTACGTCTTCTCAGCTGGTTCCTTCTAACTACCTCCATACAGTCTCCTCTATTTTCTCTCCACCCTCCTTCTTTGTTAACTGAACTTTCCCCATATCACGGAGACTCTAATACTAGAACAGAATTGATGGCTACACGTTCTCCTCCAACCTCCTTATTCTCTATTGTACACTCTTTTTAAACCTTCTCCTCTAGTTTCTCCAATTCAAAACCGACGCATCCATCACCACATTCGACTACTCCAAAAACCAGTTTTCCTACAATTTGGCCCTCAATTTCACGATCCGGAACCAAAACAAGCGAATCAGGATCTATTACGACGCCTTCGAGGTGAATACGTTCTACCAGGACCAAAGATTTCAGATGGTGGAGGTGGATCCGTTTTTCCAAGGGAAGAAGAACACTATGGAGATTGGACTTGTGGTGTTTAAAGGATAAAAGGCGATTACGTTCGGGTCTAACTCTGATTTTGAGAGCCATAAAAAGGACGGGAAGTTTGATGTTCTTGTGAGGATGCATTTGAAGGTCAGGTTTGCACCGCCCAATCTCTGCCCAATCTCCGCCCATTTGCATCGCACAATCTCTCATTGAAGGTTGCTTTCAAAGTCTTGATCGCTTTCAAGGTATGCAACTCTATTTGTTTAATTAATTGGTGGATTGAGATTGAAAAGTTTGGTTTGGTGAAATGCTTTGCTTCTCATGGATTGCAATATTAATTAGCTTCTAATGTTAGCATTAGATTCCAGCGAGGTTGAACTATATAGGTGATTTTTTATTTGATGAGTTAGCATTAGATTCCTTTTCATGTAGTTCCTAAATCTCCAATTGAATTCAGTTGTGCAGATATTTGAGGTTGAACTATAAGTCTATAACCATCTCTCTATTTGTGCAGATTCCAACGAGGTACACAAGGAATCCTTGATTTCGATCAATTTTGTCATCTGGATATTTCAGTACAGGTATCCTATTTCGTAGTGGATTATAGGGTCTTGATTTGCTTATATTTCATCTGGATTTTTGCTTTATAGGGTCTTAAATATACGATGTTCTTTGTCATCTTATCCACTTCCTCTCCAACTTTATATGCTACCTTTCCATGTGAAAGATGTACATTTATGAATATACAGGCTGCAGGGCTGATTATAGGCTAATACCAAGAAAAGAAAAATTAGAAGAGAGCTGATGTTATAAATTTAATTGCTCTTATTCCATCAATCAGTTTTAAGTTTAATTGTGACACTGCAGTCAGGAATGAGAAAATAAAATGTTGTTTAGCTTTTTTTAATTGATGTGGAAACATTCTGGTAGAAGACAGAAATTTGTGTGGAACTCTAGCTGAGAGTGAACAGTTGTCCATTTTAATTGAGCTATATCATATTAAAAGTATGGACACAATGAAAAAAAAAATGCTAGCACTTGGTGAGATAAGAAAGTGGAACTAGACGGGAATAATTTATCATGGTGATTATGATGCTGGCAGGTTAAGTGTCAGGCTTAGGTTTTGTTATATTTGCTAGCTCCATTTGGTATTTTCATTCATGGACTTCAGTTGATACTAACCTTAAGTTTCCAGGGATGAGGGTATCCTGCTAGAGTTGACAAGGACCCTCTTGGATATATGCCACTTAGAGATTCAAAGAAATGCAAAAAAATGGATGCACAGAGAATGATTTCAAGTTAGGTAGATGAGCTAGGTATCTTGGGATTGATCCAGAGATACTGCAGTTCCTCAACATCCTGCAAATGGTAAACTCATTTCTTCAGCCTATTTATCATAGTATCTGTTTTGATCTAAATGAAACTTTTTTTCCTTAGTGTAGAGAGCTCACAATCTTTCAGTTTTTCGCGTTCCCTAATTGTGGGAAATGAGACCCTCCTCCGCCCAAATCAGAAATTCGTCTGTTAATTAGCTATTGCTTCAACAAAATTTCTTTCTAGTGGAAATCTCCTTCATGCCATTAAATCTCCTTCATGCATGAAGGAGATCGACCGGTTAGCCTCCTCATTGATGATATTGTTGCTCTTAGTCATCACTGTGATGAAATCTGTTGGAAACATGTACCTAGGATTGCTAATAGCGTAGCACATGAATTAGCTAGAATTGAACCTTGGAAGTATAATCTTAGGGTTTGGGACTCTTCCCTCCCACAGATTGTAAGCAAACTTTTGGTGGATCAGTTGAGTAATGACATAGATTAAGTGCTTCGGCACTTTAGCTTTCAAAAAAAATTTAGTCAAATGCTGGATAGTACTGGGCCGCTGAAGCCGCTACCCTGGATGTGTTTGCAGTAAAGATACAGTGAATTGAGTAACATATATGAGTACATTAAAGATTCCACCTTTTGGACAAAGACTTATTCAAGTGTTGTCCAATTCCGAAAATAATCAGGAATTGTTCCACTGAAGTTGTTGCTACTAATCCTACTAAATCATCTAAAAAACAAGAAAAATGAAAATCAGACATCATAAAATCAATAGCCTAAAAAACATCTTATCATAATCAACATGGAGATTAAACAAGATGCTTTTTAGATTACAAATATTGGTGAGGGACTTAAGCAACTTTCCCGTAAGGTAATATTTTGTTTCTGTGCCAATAGGAGAGAAGAAATTAAAAAATATATATAAACATATATTTCACTGTTTAAATAGTTGTCTTGTATCACTTTTGGGATTTGATAGTATATTGGGATTGACTGAGGATTGGTGCAGAAATATGTAACAAAAATGATCTCAAGTCTAATAATGACATCCATAAGTTTCAACACTAGCTAAGTTCTTGCATCTTCTTACTGCCATTTTTTAAATCTGTATTCGATTTTTTTCTTGATGAGTTTGGTCTGCGATAGGGTCTGGGCTGACATACTATTTGCAACTATTACAAGTACAAATGATTTGAAGCAATTACTGCAAGACCAACTTTTCAAACGAGTGATACTAAAATTTCTTTCTTCCTTTGACATTATATTTTGAACCTAAATTTGGATTACTAGGCCTTAGTATTGACTGTAGTCCAATGTTTTTGCTAGGAGTCTTCGAATAAGCTGAAGGTCATATGAAATATTTTGTGCTCAAATAGTCAAATCTATAGTCCTGACCAGATTAGAGTTACTGATGCGTGTATTTGATATCGTATTTAGTGTTATACATTGCCGATATGAATTTGCGGCTGGGATTCTGGTATTTCCACTTTTCTGTGTGGTTGATTCATTCAGATGTTGTGACATTTCTTTGAAATTGAGGATTTTGACAGGATTTGGTTATTTAATCAAACAAATATTAGCTACACTATATGGGTTCACTCTATGACAGTGATTTGCTCTTTCAATATTATATATATTTTTTATTCAGTTTTTTCCTCAGAAACTTGGTATCCTCTAAATTCCCATAACTGCCTCCTCAGAAACTTAACGTTCAGAAACTTACAGTGGCTAAAAATACTCAACAACTTAAAACAAATATCGTGGGATTCAATAATCTTTTTTTACTCTCTTTTTTAATCTGAAACTTGCTCTTTGTTTATCAGCATTACAATTTCAGATTTTTCGCTAAGTTAAAAGCTCAACCCTATCTTGCATTTACCTTTTGCCTGAATGTATCAAGAATTATGGGGAGTGAGCTATCTTGCATGTACTCTATAAATGAGATGGTGGTGGCAATGAAAACATCAACATATATAATTTTAATAAGAGATGCAACTACCACAACTCTCAGTAAGTAGATCACTTGCTCAGACTCATCCAAGTTTGTAGTTTTGAATAGTTTTTTTGGGGGATTTCCTCAGGCAAAACAGCCAGGTATTCTAAATTTTGTCTCATTGTCGTCAATGGCCGAGTTTTAATTTGTTGTCAAATTGATCAGTAGTATTGCAAAAAAAAAAATCATCAAACTTTGTTCTGTTATACAATATTGTGTATCTTGTGAAAATCTGTTGATTTCTTTGCCAATTTCAGCCATTATGAAATATTAGTATAGCCAGGGCTGGAGATGATTGTGCCAGTTTCTTTTTTTCCCTTTTTATTCTCACTTTGACTCCTTATTTTGTTTGTGTCAGTTCTGAATCCAGTGAGCGGAGGGAGAAAGAATATTATTGCCCGACAGAACCTTAAAGATGAGGCTTGGTCCCAGTTCTGTTCTCATATTCATGCTTATATAAACCCCTATTCTTACAGTTGAAATCACATTCAATTATCTTCTAGATACAAGGGTACATTGATTACCTTTATGCTACGATTGCTGAAATTGTCAATATTTTCTAATGAGAAAATAAAATGTTGTTTTCAGGTGATTATCAATAATCATCTCCATGCCATGATGAAGGCTAGGAGCCAGATGTTCAGTTGTAGATAAGTTGTTTCTATTGCTGGAACGAGTTGGGGACTTTGAGCTGCTTCCTTTAGCGGACTTCAAAGATGATGGGTGCACATCATCATGGAGGACGAGTTCTCTGCCTTCTTGCTGTGAAGCAGTCAACATTTCGTACTTGATTTATAATCTACAAGTAGTCATTGCAAGAAAACAGAAACAGCTAATTCCTTGACATACAAAAGATATTTCTCTCTAGATAAAAAAGAGAATAACAAGTGAAAAAAACGACGAATTTAGATTAGATTAAAGGTTGGGACCATACTGGTTGATCTTTGTATTTCTTCTCAAGAAACTCCAAGTCAGGCAGCACATGCATGCAATTTATACAATAATATGTCCAGAAATCCAATACAACAACTTTCCCTTTCAAATCCTGTAGATAAAAGAAAAGGAGTTTAGCTAAATACGACTCCAACAAGATAAGAATTGGGCTATTAACAAAGCTGAAGATACATAGGTAGCTTAAGAAAATAGCACATTTTAATCAGAAAAGCAAAGGGCACAAAATAAAAGCAAAAGCATGTAAACTTCTTACAGTGGGAAAAAATTGTAATAGATTAATTAGACTGACGGGAGGAAGAAATTCACCCTGCAGAACTGAGGGGGAGCTGTGTTTAGCCAATCTAGCCTAGAAGGAAAAATTTCAGGAACAATAATCCCATTTTGAAAATATTTAGCATTTTTTAGAGAAAGCATCACCAAAAATCACCACATATAATCTTCTTTACAAAACTCTAACCACATACATGATGCCTACTTGATTTCAAGGTCTGATATGTAGCTTATAAAGTGTTTCATCCTGGTTTTGCGAGATTCACCTACGCATTGCACAATATTTAGTACACATCAGCAGATACAAATTGCATACTTATCAACCCCCAAAAACCTACAGATTCAGCTTATAAAAACATTTATTATACATGTTAACCTAGATAATGTTGATCTTCATAATACATATTACCTTTCTACAACACTCAATTTCGGTGGTTTCTTACTAGTGGCAAGCTAAGATAAGAGTTGTCCAAACCTTACATGGTTGGGGAGAGCGATTTGAAGACTCAAAATGCTCCTTTTTGCAGGACTTAAGCCTAGTACTGATTAATTTGGTCTTCTGTTTTGGTGCTTTCAAATTGGATGGACCTTGATTCATGTTTTTCTTTGAGATTAACATCTAATTGAAGAAAAAATAGGTAGTTTGTCATGTATTTTCTAATGTATGTTGGAACTTATTATTTCTGTCTACACAATTACATTATCTTCTCCTAGATTTACTGTACACAAACTTTTGTTCCTGATTGCATCACACATTCACTCTGATATAGATGAATTCTCTGAATTTTTATTCGTTTTCATTTAATTTTTTCCATTTCAATAACTACACGTGTTTTAAACATTTTTTATAATAATAAATTCATTATTATACTTTAGATTTATATAATCAAATTATCACCCCGTACAGGGTACGGGTCTAACACTAGTTGTATATACAAAACGGCTGTATGGGCGTTGTTTAGTGACTAAATGTACGAGATTATTACGTGTATTAGCTAGGGTATTTTGGGGAGGTCCTACAAACTTATTGATGCGCGCCTGTCTCCGGGAAGCCAATTGCGCTCGAAGGATCTTTAATCAACTTATCTCGGGAGTGTCTTGGGGATGTCTTTTGGTGAAGGTAGGTCGATTAAGGAGGTTTGGCAGCGGAATTGTTTGGATATAGACGTCAAGAATGACTTGACGAATTGGGATATGAGTGCCGAGGAGGCAACTCGGCAAACTAGGGTTTGTGGAGGATTCGATGGTGTCGATCGAGGGCTACTCCAACAAGGGAAATTTTGAGGCTAGGGATGTAGAAGATAGGGACTAGAAGATATGAGAACTTTTGGCTAGGGATGTAGACGAAAGAGGTTAGAAGATATGGTGAAGGAGACTAGAAGCAAGAGCCCGAAGGATTGGTGACGCCTAGTTCAAGAAGATGGAGGAAATCTCGTCTCAACAAAGGTTCTTGAATTCAAAGCTAAACGTGCCTTACAACGATGGAGGCAAAGCCAATATAAAGGAAAAGCAAGAAGCTAATGACGGCTAACCCTAGAAAAGAAGAGAGAAGGGGACGGCTGAGTATGGGCTAGGTTTGGGCGGACTTGGGCTTGAGAGCCAAGAGCCCAATAGGACGGCCCAACCATGCAAGGCTGGACCACTTCCATATTTAGAAACTTTCTAAAAATAGAAAGTTCTAAAACGCTAGCAAATCCCGAGACGCACAACTTTCTAAAAATTGAAAGTCTCCTAACATGGGACCGAGACAACAAATCCCAAATAGAGACAACAAAACCAAATAGAAAGACAACCTATTGTTTGAGACAACAAAACAAGATAAAGACAACAAAACCAAATAGAGACAACAATTCCAAATAGGCGCGCCTAGCCGTGATTTTTCAGCCTTTAGCAATCTCGGCGCGGAGGAGGGCTACTAGGGCGTTCTGTCCAGACTCGTCGTCAACTTGGGGGTTGCGCTCAATATGGGCTCGAGTGCGCCGGAGTTGGAATAGCAGGTGGTTCTTCCACAAGACTTGGAAATGAGGCCGCCGGCGTGGTCTTAGGCTTCTCGGCGTCGGGGGCCTTAATGGAGGTTGGCTCGGGCGCTCAGTGGTGCGCTCGAACCCTGGAGGTGGACCATGATCATAGCCAAAAGATGGCTCGGGCAAAGTGGACAAACGCTCGGAGAAGTCTTCGAGCTCCACTTTGATCGGCGCCGTTGGTCGGGCGCAAGGTGCCATTGTCCGGGCGCTAGGTGCTTTGTCTTGAGCACGAGAGGGAGCTTGGCTTGGTGAACCTAGGCGTGGCCTGAGTGTCATGGAATGACATGGCTTCCTCTTGTGCTTGGTCTTCTTACGAGCACCTAACCTCAACTTTGGCTTCGCTTGAGTGTGGCGAAGGAACGCCCTATCCATTTCAGCCAGATCTCGTCGTGTTTCTCTTGAGAGCTTGGGAGGAGCTAGGAGTCGAGTGAATGAGCTAGGAAGGGGCGCATCACCCTCCCCCACTTGACTGTGAAACGTCCCCATTTCACGCAATTCGAGACTTGCTCCTCTAATGTTTGGAGTCGAACCTAGCTGCAAGAAAACACCATTTCCTATTGCTATATTCAATGTAAAAGTAGGGAAAGAGTGCTTACCAAAACCATAGAATTGGAATGGAGGTGCCGGGGGCGCTCGTGGCTCGTGTAAGCTAGGCCAGAATGTCCGGGCGCCTTGAAGAATTCCCTGGGCAAGATTGGGCACGCAGCATGTGTCCAATGATTTATGAAGAGTGCTCGAAACAGAATTCGAGTTGCCTGGGTGGATAATGAGAACACCCTGTGGATCCGGAGGTGTACGCGGTTGAGGCGTTTGTGGCCTGGTTGTCCGGGCGCTTGTGACAATTTCCCGAGCAATATTTGGCACGCAGCATGTGCCAATTAAATCATGAGGAACGCTCGAGACAGAATGCAAAAGACCCGGGTGGTTTGGAAGAACGTCTTCGATATCTTCGATCTCTAGGCTTGGAGGTGGCATTGGTGTTGTAGTTCCAAACTCGGCAGCTTCCAACCTTCTTTGTACAACTTCTTCCTTCCACACACTATCAACCATTTTAATGGGGTCGAATGACCAATCGTGCTTCTTGGCCAATTCCTGAAATTTCTCGGTTCTTTGGTGTCTTCGCACCATTGCTTGCACCTGTGCTTGTGGCTTCGTCTGTTCTCTCCTAGTCTTAGAGTCCTGCAAAATTTGGTTAGGAGACATAGGCAAAATCCTTACACGAATGTCATTATTAGTAAAGTTATACTCATTCTCAAAGCCATTATGAAACACTTTTCTATCAAATTGCCACGGCCTACCTAACAAGATATGCGTAGCATCCATTTTAACCACATCACAAAGTACTTCATCATGATAGTTCTCAATAGAAATAGCAATCAAGCATTGCTTATCAACATTGTCACTCCCTCGTGACGAAATCCATTGCAAACCATAGGGAGTAAGGTGAGGAGAAGTGGGAAGAGAAAAGTAATCTACGACTTTGTCACTCAAAAGATTTGAGCAACTTCCACCATCAATTATCAAACTGAGATTAGCTTTCTTACCATTAACATTCACCACGCAAGTAGATTGGAATAGATTAGACCTTTGATCCCGGTGTGGGGCATCCTTGACATGCAGGGTGCGTCTTGTCACTAGGGCAAGAGCCATGCCATCATTGGTTGCTTGTGGATGACAAGCATAAGCATCATAGTCCTCGGATTCAACCACCAAGGTTAAAGCCGTGGCTGTTTCTTCTTGGTCCTCTTCTTCACATGACTCATACTCACCATTTTGAGTCATGAGGACCTTCCTAGGATTAGGGCAGTTACGACCTATGTGTCCTCTTCCACCACATTTGTAACATTCAATGTCACTTATCTTTGGTGGAGGCATAGCCGCCTTGTCCTTATCTTTTGAGCTCGATCCTGGTTTCAAAACACTAGAAGAAGATGGATTAGTAGTAACCGAAGGTAAGGGATTAGATTCATACCTTCTTGGTTGGGACGCCGGCCATGCTCTCTTTCGAACCAATTGATTGTGCAATTGCATGGCTGCGTGCATCAAGCTATTAATGTCCTTGATGGGAAGGACCTCGAGTTGATCTCTCAAAGTGGTGTTGAGACCACTTAGAAATTCCGTCCTTAAAGTTGAAGGAGTAGCACTTACACCAGCTTTGAAGTGCATGTCTTCCAACTTTGCAAATAACTCCAATGGTGTCATTGTTCCTTGTTTACACATGGAAATCTCCAACTTCATCTTGTTCTTGAAGTCATCCGGGACATACTTCCTTGTCATAGCAAAGATAAGTTGATGCCATTGTCGAATTGGTCGGAGATTGCGCCGTTGTCTATCTTGGACAAGCCTATGATACCATGTCCTTGCAGCCCCGGTGAAATGAAGTGTTGCCACTTCGACCTTCTCATACTCATCGTATTGACAATGATTGAGGACGTACTCTGTTCCCTGCGCCCATTCAAGAAAGAAAGAAGGGTCGTAATCACCAGGAAAGGGATTGATTTTTACCTTAATATCACGACGTCCTTGGACATTAGGGCGTCGCTCATCATCTCTTGCTCGTCGTCCTCCTCGGAGTCTAGGAATGTCATCGTCACTCGCAGCATGGTGACGGTCTCTTCTATGCCTTTCTCCTCGGCGACGGTGGTCTCTAGGATCTCCATCCTCGGAACTTGTAGGAGGTGAGCTATCTCCATGTGGTTGGCGCCTATGCTCATAGGGATGGTGTCCCGCGCGCGCGCGCTCCCTTGGCTCAATGCCATGTCTTGCGCCTCAGCGCTCGTCCTCGTGGTGCCTGTAGCCAATGCCCGGGCGTCTAGCAGCTTGTCCCGGGCGTCTAGCTTCCATTCCCAGGCACGTCAAGTTATTGCGTTCAGGGGGAATGTAGTCACTAGTCACCTGCAAATTCTCAATGGGTTCCAATAAAGGATGATGAAATTGACGAGGATTTAACTTACCTGCGTCTTCATAGCTGTCGGAGTCATATTCCTTGAAGCCGTCCCAGGATAGTGTTCCTTGGGAGTCTTCGTCACTAGGTGGTTCCCATCGACTCCTTGGACTTTGAAAGTGAGCATATTGATCGACATCAAAATCAGACGCACGCCTCGACCTATGGCGCAGGGAGGGCCCGGAGCCGTCTTGGTTGCGCTCGGGCGAGCACTCGGTGACTCGGCGTTGTGCACTTCTGAGTACTTGTGCAGGGCGCTCTCTCTCTCTTTTCTTGGAGCATTTTTAGACTCCCTTTGATGTGCTTTGAGGCGCTCTGCAGATCGCTCTTCTTGTGATCGACGACCGTCTTCACTTGTGTGCCCTTCGCTTCCTGTTGGGAGTGGGGAGGGCAAAGGTCTGAAGCGATCATCTTCTCCTTCTTGGCGACTCTCAATGATAGAGTTGAGTCGCCTTAGGGGCTGTTGTTGAGAGCTAGAAGGCATGATAGATTTTCCTTTATCATGAGAAGACCGAGTTGGATGCACTTGATGGGAGCTTTGAGTAACAAGCCCCGGAAGCTGTTGTTGTGCATCTCGGCTCTGGTTGTTTGCTTGAGGTGGGGCAAGGGTGACCGAAAGAGCTCGATGTTCTTGCTCCAAATAGGCCATCCTTGACCTCAATGCTCGGATCTCATCAAGAGCCTCCGCCAAGTCCCTCGCAGTTCTAGCATTGGCGTCATCTACTTGGGCAGCCTCTTGAGGTGGGTTGGGTAGGAGTGATTGTTGGTCGTTGTTGTTGCCTGAGGTTGTTTGATCTTCCGGGTCTGTGAAGGTACCTATAGAGATAGCCATGGCGAGAGATCAAGTGCACAAAAGCAAGAACAAAGCAATGAAACCAAGCAAGTGTTACCGTCTAAACAAGTAATCCAATCAAAGCACTCAAAGGTGTCTAATTTGGCTGGCCGTTTGGCGGTGTTGGCTGTCTTATGGTTTCAAGAAACAACCGAAAACAAAGCAAGAAAATCCAGCAAGGCACTTATGCAAACTAATCAATCACAAATGCAAGAAAGTAGCATGCAAAGACAAGATGAATTATCAAGCGACTCTAGACGATGGAGAGGTATGAAATGGACGAACCAAACACAGTGTAGACTCAAGGGTTACCTTATTTGGGCTGTGCCTTGGCCGAACTAGAAGTCTTCTTTTAAGACTTAACTCTTTTCTTTCTTTTTTTGATTTAAGATCTCGACTTTGTTTTTGGAGATTTTTTGTTATGGTTCGAGATTAATGCAGAAAGAAAGCAAGATATGCTCAAGATAGGAGAGAGAGTAATCGGCCAAACAAGATAAGAAATCAAATCTTAACAACCAACAATCTTAACAAAAGGATATTCAAAGATATGCAAAGATTCTAACAAGAAAATCAAGCAATATTTTCGGCAATCTTCTAGGTAAAGGGCTGATTATTTATGGCAGATATCTTTCAATATCTTCGAGTATTTCACAAGAAGATCTCCTAAGGCAAGTGAATAATTTTTTTGAATTTTTTTGGTAATTATGGAGCAAAAAGCCGTGAGCAATTCTAGAGTGCAAGAAAAAAAAAACAGCAATGGTCGAACGGATTAGGGCTTAAACTCGAGTGAATTGAAAGGATAGATTGTAAAAGACAATAAACACTTACAATATAACCTTGCTCTGATGCCAGATGATGCGCGCCTGTCTCCGGGAAGCCAATTGCGCTCGAAGGATCTTTAATCAACTTATCTCGGGAGTGTCTTGGGGATGTCTTTTGGTGAAGGTAGGTCGATTAAGGAGGTTTGGCAGCGGAATTGTTTGGATATAGACGTCAAGAATGACTTGACGAATTGGGATATGAGTGCCGAGGAGGCAACTCGGCAAACTAGGGTTTGTGGAGGATTCGATGGTGTCGATCGAGAGCTACTCGAACAAGGGAAATTTTGAGGCTAGGGATGTAGAAGATAGGGACTAGAAGATATGGGAACTTTTGGCTAGAGCTGTAGACGAAAGAGGTTAGAAGATATGGTGAAGGAGACTAGAAGCAAGAGCCCGAAGGATTGGTGACGCCTAGTTCAAGAAGATGGAGGAAATCTTGTCTCAACAAAGCTTCTTGAATTCAAAGCTAAACGTGCCTTACAACGATGGAGGCAAAGCCAATATAAAGGAAAAGCAAGAAGCTAATGACGGCTAACCCTAGAAAAGAAGAGAGAAGTGGACGGCTGAGTATGGGCTAGGTTTGGGCGGACTTGGGCTTGAGAGCCAAGAGCCCAATAGGACGGCCCAACCATGCAAGGCTGGACCACTTCCATATTTAGAAACTTTCTAAAAATAGAAAGTTCTAAAACGCTAGCAAATCCCGAGACGCACAACTTTCTAAAAATGGAAAGTCTCCTAACATGGGACCGAGACAACAAATCCCAAATAGAGACAACAAAACCAAATAGAAAGACAACCTATTGTTTGAGACAACAAAACAAGATAAAGACAACAAAACCAAATAGAGACAACAATTCCAAATAGGCGCGCCTAGCCGTGATTTTTCAGCCTTTAGCAATCTCAGCGCGGAGGAGGGCTACCAGGGCGTTCTATCCAGACTCGTCGGCAACTTGGGGGTTGCGCTCAATATGGGCTCGAGTGCGCCGGAGTTGGAATAGCAGGTGGTTCTTCCACAAGACTTGGAAATGAGGCCGCCGGCGTGGTCTTAGGCTTCTCGGCGTCGGGGGCCTTAATGGAGGTTGGCTCGGGCGCTCAGTGGTGCGCTCGAACCCTGGAGGTGGACCATGATCATAGCCAAAAGATGGCTCGGGCAAAGTGGACAGACGCTCGGAGAAGTCTTCGAGCTCCACTTTGATCGGCGCCGTTGGCCGGGAGCAAGGTGCCATTGTCCGGGCACTAGGTGCATTGGCTTGAGCACGAGAGGGAGCTTGGCTTGGTGAACCTCGGCGTGGCCTGAGTGTCATGGAATGACATGGCTTCCTCTTGTGCTTGGTCTTCTTCCGAGCACCTAACCTCAACTTTGGCTTCGCTTGGGTGTGGCGAAGGAACGCCCTATCCATTTCAGCCAGGACTCGTCGTGTTTCTCTTGAGAGTTTGGGAGGAGCTAGGAGTCGAGTGAATGAGCTAGGCAGGGGCGCATCACTTATATGCATATGTTATATTAATGTGTATGGATTTTCAGAATTTTAAATCTTGTACGCATTAGACACAAAGAAAATGCACTAATTAATTAAATGGTGCGGTTTCAGTGAGAACAGTTTTTAAAATGAGAAAGTGTGAATGGTTATGTGCATCAAAATATACTTAAATGTGCATTAAAATATACTTAAATGTGTATTAAAATATACTTAAATATGCATCAAAAATTTTAATGCACATTTACAATTTTTACATGAATGTTTTTCAGTTTCTCAATAAATATTCTTTAAAAAGTAAATATTCTTCAAATTTTGGATGCTTTTATGTTTGTAAAAGAATGTTCACCAATTTCACTATAAAAAACGAATGTGCACCAAATTAGTATTAAATGTGCACCAATTTACTACTAATGTGCATCATTTTCACGTTCGTATTTTAAAAGTTATTCTCACCCGATACTTTCCTTAACTACACCACTAATTACGTACTGTAGTACACAAGTTGTAATAAATAAAAAGCAATCTAATGACTAAAATATACTGAATTAACAACGATGTTACTCTTAACATTTCGTTATCGCAATGTAATGAATACATTAGGTGGAAATATGATAAACAATTGCCATAATCCATAACCACCTCGATCATTACTCTTTATATATATAGGTGGTTCGAAGAAGACACAACTACACAATATATTGGATCAAAGATGGGTGGTTCGAAGCTTATATCGATGGTGTGTATGTGCGCTAAGTCGAGTTCGTCAGAGTCGACGACAACGAGGCGGAGTGGGTTGCCGCCACCTCTCCCCGGGACGGAGATGGGTGGCCCGAAATCCAAAGCACTGTTTTCAGTCACCGGAATGACATGCTCCGCCTGTGCGGTTTCGATCGAGACTGCCTTGAATCGCTTGCCCGGGATTCTCGACTCCGCCGTTGATGTCATCGGCGGTAGAGCTCAAGTCTCCTTCTACCCTACTTTTGTCAATGTGAGTCCATTTACTTACTAAATTGTTTTCCCCCTAAGTTTGTTATTTTCCTTCATGTGCAAGTTATTTATTAGGGTTGTTATTTGGTCAAATTACTTGAGTTTTTTTAGCAAGTTTATGTAATATATTTGCTTCTATAAATGTCCTTTTCATTCAATCAAACAAAATGTCATTTTCAAATATGGAGATTTGGATAGATTCATGAAATTAATAATATTCTTGTTATCCTATACCCTAAATACATAGCTTAAAATTAATAATATTCTTGTAATATATGTAGTTTTATCATTAAAACTATCATTATATATGTTTATCGATTCATATGTTTGAGTGTGACAATGTGTCATGCACTTAACGTGCTTAAGATGTCAACCGAATGTCAAATACTAAATATGATCAATAATGCACATAGACGTATTTTTATGATTCACATTTTTTTATTAATGAAATTTCGATGCATATTTGTAATATGTATAGTTAATATTTTTAAATAATGCGTATTTAAATTGGAAGTATAAAAATTTGAAAAACCGTAAAACATTTTGAAAAATATTTAAACAAATTTGGAGACTAGTCACATTTGCAACGATATTTGTTCGTACGGAAAATGTGTCGACCTATATTGGGGTACTTTATTAATTTCGAGGAGTTTCGGAATATCTAAGAAAATATAAATTCAAATTATTGCTTGCTTAGACTAAAATGCATGAGGTGTTAAGAGCTTGCATCTAAATAAGCGTTGACTGCCCCATTAAAAAACCATTTCTTCCATCAATCATGTAGGGCTATGATTGTATTCATGGAAGATTGGAAGTTAGTTGTGTGCCATTTAGTTATATAAGAATATTTAAATAAGTAAAAAAAAAAGTAATTTGAAGTTCGTAAAATGCATTATGTTTGGTGAAATGGTGTAAGCACATGACTCAAATAAGAAAAGTGACAGAACATTGTTCCATAAATCATAAGTTATTGTGACTAAATTTTACATGAATATAGACATTTTAGATAGGGAGAGTATATATATCATGACACAGTGCTAAAACTCCTCCATGAATTGATGTTGATGTAGGAAGAAAACATCTGTGTAGCAATCGAGGATGCAGGGTTTGAGGCAGAAGTGATAAAGCAAGAAACGACCACTAAAACATGCAGAATCAGCATAAAAGGCATGAATGACAGCAGCTGCGCCACCAAGATCGAGTCCTTCCTGACCCACCTCAATGGTGTAACCAATACTCGAGTCGCCTTAGCCACCGAAGAAGCCGAGATCCTCTACAACCCCAAAGCCATCTCTCACACCGATCTAGTCGATAATATCGAAAAACTCGGGTTTGAAGCCACTCTTATAAGCGCAGGCAACGACACTGGCCTTGTACATTTCAAAGTGGAGGGGATGACACCAGGCAGATCCAAGAGAATGATTGAACAAACACTTGAGAATCTTCCTGGAGTTGAGGAGATTCAGATTGATTCTTCACTCCAAAAACTCACTCTTTCTTATAGATCAGATACAACCGGGCCTAGGAACTTCATTGAAGTCATTGAGAGCACAGAATCTGGGCGCTTTAAGGTTATGTTGTATCCTGAATCAGACGGAAGAGGAGCTGCTAAGAACAAACAGATCACAACCCATTTCAGGTTGTTTATTTGGAGCTTGATTTTCACCATTCCTGTGTTTTTAACCTCTATGGTTTTCATGTACATTCCAAGTATTAAGGAAAGGCTGGAGAAGAAAGTGGTCCATATGTTAACAATTGGGGAGCTTTTGAGGTTGGTTTTGACGGCTCCAGTTCAGTTTGTGATAGGATGGAGATTCTATTCAGGTTCTTACAAGGCATTGCGACGAGGATCCGCTAATATGGATGTTTTAATCGCGTTGGGCACGAACGCCGCCTACTTTTACTCGGTTTACATCGTTATAAGAGCCGGATTGTCGTCTACTTTCAAGGGGACCGATTTCTTCGAGACGAGTGCTATGTTGATCTCGTTCGTTCTTCTAGGAAAGTACTTGGAGGTGTTGGCCAAAGGCAAGACGTCTGAGGCGATTGCCAAGCTTATGGACTTGGCCCCTGCTACTGCGACATTGGTGATTCTCGACATGGAGGGAAATGTGATGAAACAGGATGAAATTGATAGTAGATTGGTGCAAAGGAATGATGTCATCAAAGTGATTCCAGGGGCCAAAGTTGCTTGTGATGGGTTGGTCATGTGGGGGCAGAGCCATGTCAATGAGAGCCTCATAACAGGGGAATCTAGGCCCGTGACTAAGAAGGAGGGCGATTTGGTCATCGGAGGAACTGTCAATGAGAACGGCGTTTTGTTCGTTAAGGTGACACGGGTTGGAGCAGACGGGACTCTTGCTCAGATCGTCCATCTTATGGAATCAGCTCAAATGGCAAAAGCTCCAGTTCAGAAGCTTGCTGATAGAATCTCAAAGTACTTTGTCCCTATGGTTATCGCCTTGTCGTTGTTGACTTGGCTTGGTTGGTTCTTAGCCGGGAAGTTCCATTGGTACCCGAAATCGTGGATACCTTCATCCATGGATGAATTCGAGCTTGCTTTGCAGTTTGGGATCTCGGTTATGGTCATCGCTTGCCCGTGTGCTTTAGGATTGGCGACCCCTACTGCTGTTATGGTTGGCACTGGCATTGGTGCTTCTCAAGGTGTCCTCATCAAAGGAGGCCAGGCTTTAGAAAGTGCACATAAGGTAAACTGCATCGTATTCGACAAGACGGGAACTCTAACAATGGGTAAACCAGTAGTTGTCACCACAAAGCTCTTCAACACTATGGTGATGCAGGAATTCTATGAGCTGGTTGCAGCAGCCGAGGTGAACAGCGAGCATCCTTTAGCCAAGTCGGTAGTGGAGCACGAAAAGAAATCCCGAGAGGAGGAAGAAAGGCATCACGTGTATCCGGAAGCTGTGGGTTTCGAGTCCATCACGGGACACGGAGTGAAGGCGAGGGTACGAGGAAGGGAAATTCTGGTGGGGAACAAGAGCTTGATGTCAAAGTTCAACATTGAAATCCCTGAAGAGGCAGAGGCAACTCTTGCAAAAGCAGAGGCAATGGCCCAAACTGGGATTCTTGTTGCAATTGATGAGGAGATTGCTGGGGTTATAGCCATATCTGATCCACTGAAGGCTAGCGCAAACGAGGTGATATCGATCCTTAAGTCGATGAACATAAGGAGCATTATGGTGACAGGTGATAACCCTGGAACTGCAAGAGCTATTGGTAGAGAAGCAGGAATCGAGGATGTGATCGCTGAGGCGAAGCCAGAGGAGAAAGCAGAAAAAGTGAAGGAGTTGCAGGAACAAGGATACATTGTAGCGATGGTGGGGGACGGAATAAACGACTCACCAGCATTGGCTGTAGCCGACGTAGGAATGGCGATTGGAGCTGGAACGGACATAGCAATAGAGGCGGCTGACATTGTACTAGTGAAGAGTAACTTGGAAGATGTGGTTACCGCCATTGATCTTTCAAAGAAAACCTTCTCCCGAATCAGACTTAATTACTTTTGGGCCCTTGCGTATAACACTCTCGGAATCCCCATTGCTGCCGGCCTCCTCTTCCCCTTCACTGGATTCCGACTCCCGCCTTGGGTAGCCGGAGCAGCCATGGCTGCCTCCTCTGTCAGCGTCGTCTGTTCTTCACTGCTACTCAACTACTACCGCAGACCTAAGCGTCTTGAGACACTCGACATTACTGGGATCGAGATCCAACAACCACATTAGATACCAAACCAGTCCAAGGAATGTAGACATGATACAAATTTCAAAGAATTATTATGTGCTCAATATTTTAGAGTTTTTTCTTTTTATTTATAATTGTTAAACATTAACTTACATTTCCTAGAGCAAGAGCCGTTTATTTATAACAAGAGTTATCCTCTGCAGGATGATTTAGACATGCCTTGTTTGTAACAAGAGCCATTTATTTGCTAGTTAAAATTAAAAAACATACTGATAAACAGATGTAGAGTCAAGAATACATGACCCTGATTTTCTATGATGAATATTAGAAAGGAAATTTTAATAATATAAGATATAATAACAAATTCTACTCAAACACTCTCATAAGATCAATTCATATTAATTCTAAATCCACTAAGAACTAACAAAGAAAGATGAGCAAGTAACGCTTCAGCTACCACCTAATACTATCAGAATACCTACCCGCAACAAATACTATGAGATCACCACTAAACTCACGGCATGTACAACACATCTTAACAAGGCTAAAAACCGAAAGCAAACCTGTTCATGTTATCCCCCCCTCATCAGGTCAATGTCGGTGTTATGGTTTCTTCCATTATGTGCTTCACATTCAGAATTAGGCCATCCGACATTGGCAGGAGTAATTTGCTGTACAGGCAAAGCTATAACAGGTGCCTCGGTTGTGTTCTCAGCACTTTGTTGACCACAAGAGTTATTCTCGTCTTTAGAGTCAGAATCAGACTTTGTCTTCCGAGTACTACTAGGCTTCTGGTTTTGGTTACCATACACAAAACTGAATGCAACCACCTGCAAATAGAAGAGATAGTAATCAAAGTATGAAGAGACAATGAAGGAATGAATGAAGCCCGTAAAATAAGAGGTAGAGAGAATAGAAATGATTTTGAGTTTTCTAGTTTGGAAGGAAAACTCATTATTGCTAATTTGGTAGTGTTATCAGCACAATAAGAACCTAAACTTATGTTATTAGCACACTAAGAACCAAAATTCGTGACGGATGCCTCAGTTGTGTTATCACTACACAAAGAACCTAAATTTGGAATTAGTTATCCTAATTCTGTGTTTTAATTGTTGTTGTTATTGGTTCAGCAATTCCCCTTCAGGGGAATAGTTTGAAGAAAAAAACTCCAAACTTAACTCGCATAGGCACACACTAAAGAACCGTAAAAATAATACCTGAGTTGGCCTTGAAGCAATTAGTCTGTTGGCTACAGAACCACCAATTA
This sequence comes from Oxyria digyna, assembly GCA_029168935.1. Classification (NCBI taxonomy): domain Eukaryota; kingdom Viridiplantae; phylum Streptophyta; class Magnoliopsida; order Caryophyllales; family Polygonaceae; genus Oxyria; species Oxyria digyna. The sequence continues at coordinate 13,675,465 of JAPVLV010000024.1, read as the reverse complement.
CTTGACCGTCGGGACTCGCCAAGGAAACATTAATGCCACCTGTTCGATTTCGAGCTCCACCCGTCTCAGCAACCACATATGAACCAGACAAGCATAATATCTCGAACTGGCCCTACAATATAACTCTAGTTAGATGCTTGAAAATGAATTAATTTGGTACACGTGAGTAAGGGACTCGTCGGGAAATTATACCTCATATGTGAGGTTACCAACAGATGATGCTGGTTGGTGTAACGTTACAGTAGAAGCACCACCGCTAGCAGACATAATGCACAAGGCCCTTTGCCTCCGTTGAGAAAACGAAAGTATTTTTGACGCAATATCCTGTGAATATTAATGTACTGATATGAGATGGTACCAAAAGCAAGTTTAGCAATGTGACAGATAAAACAGGATCATAGTTCATAGCTCACCCCCACCAAGAAAGCAAAATATGAACTGTTTTAGGAATCTTTTGGAATCATCATAAGCACTCCATAAAATTCGTTCAGTTTCATGAGTACCATAAAAAAATGGAGAATTCCAATTGTCCCGAACGCAGAAAAGAATATATGATGTCTAAGAAGCAAAAGCATAAGCAAGGATGATTAATAATATCACTATCCTCTGTTGTCGTGTACATATTGAGAGGAAAAAGAACAAAAAGAAGGACGAATTAACTATATAATCCATATTCTTCCATTCAGAAATGTCAACATTAGCCGTGACATTTTAGAAAGAGTATGAGCACTGGTATGTCATACATGAATTTTAAGGCATCACTAAATAGCTACCTCGCCTGGGGATACATAGATGACATGGGGTGTAAATGCAGCTCCCGCAGAAGTAGACATCCACTCACCTGGGAACAAAATAACAAGAGCATAAGAATCGGAACATCAAGCACTCCACCAGGCATCGGAAACTGATTTTTGTAACTATCAATGATGGGAAACTGATACACGAGAACACCAAACTAGATACTATCACTAAACACACATTTTCTTTGGCCAAATACACAAATGTGGATATGTTGCTACTGTGCGGGCCTTCAGTAAGAGGCTCACCTATTACCAAGTGCACAATCAGATATTAATCTATCGGAGTTATTATGCATTCGTGGAACGTTGTACCAATAAAAACAAGAAGAATACAAAAACAAACAAACAACAGCTTTTATTCCAGAATTCAAAATGCACACTAGTATTAATATGACGGCTTGACAGTAGAATTATCTGCAAAACCCCGTTTGGACAATGCTACTCCATCCAATTATTTAGTATCTATAAGAAAGTGAGTTTTATTTACTGTGCCTCGAAATACAATCACATAGAGAAGCAGACTTGATGAGAATAAAGATTACGTCCATAGATAGAACAAGGATCAAGCTCAACAGATATCCACAAACAACCCATCTGACAAAGCACGATAAAAATTGCAGCTTTCCAAACTGAAATACTCACAATTTATCAAAATTACACTCCTCCTGCAAGTGCAATGGTAGAGTAGGTAAGGAAGAAAAAAAGGAAGATAGTTGACTGACCAACAGAAGCAAGACGTTGCTTCCTCCCTGAACCAGGAGGGCGCCCTCGCTTCCTCTTCTCCGACAATGAAACAGCAGCAGACCCATCAGGAGAATACTTCCTTGGCCTTCCTCTTTTCTTCTTCTTCTCCTCCAATAGAGATAGAGATAAAGGTTCACTTCCACTTCCACTCAAGAACCCAAGAGGGGAAAACCCAACAGAGAAAGTCGGCCTAAAATTGGACTCAAGTTCAAATTGGTGAATAGTAGGGTTTGTCAAATTTCTGAACTCTGTTGGATGATTGAAAGAAGGCTGCGTTGCGCCACCGCCGCCTATTCCACTATGCAAGTAGCAGTACGAAGCTGAGCCTGATAATGTCATGCCTTCTCTTCCATCCATACATACATGCATTTACTTGTTATATTTATGAGACTAGAAAAAAGAGAAAGAAATTGAAGACTCTATGATGACTTCTTCAATTGGACAGGTAAAAAAAATCTTACGGAAGAACCCTAAAACTGATCTTTTATTGATAAGATACTTCACCCAGATACTCGAACTAGCATAATGGATATCCAAACTTAGAAAATCTACAAGATCCAGATCCTAAGAACTCAAAAAGTAAAACAGAAGCTGGGTGGGCCATCAAAATCTTGGTTGAGCTCATTAGATTGATTCTATCACATCTCACACACAAGCAACAATAGTGTCGTCGGACTCCGTTCCGCTCCGAGGGTCGTCGAAATCCGCTCCTAGGGCCTCCGAACTCCGATCTGTGGTTCGCCGACATCCGCGCCGTTGCCGACCCTATTTGGCTTGTGTTGTGATTCAAGTAGAAGAAGAAGAAGAAGAGCAAAGGAAGTTGTGGGATGCGGCTGTCAACGGACACACATCCGCTCCAAGCTCGACATTGTCTCCCTTCAGATCTGGACCACGCCATTCACTATGTGCACTTCCACAACTCCCAGATTCAGTTCCACCAAGACATATATCAGTCAACACAAAAGTCAGCATTATGGTTTGCTAGTGTTTTATGGTTTTCGTGAACATGAGTTGGGTTTTTCGTGAACATGATTTTGGTTTGTGAATGATGGCAGGTACCAGAGAATCAAACAGGAATTCCCTTGTGAGTATGGTATAAATACATAGTTTCTATTTGACGCCCACTTTTTTGCTATTTACCGCCCAGGTCATCCGTGCGTCACGCATGGATTTAATCCGTGCGTGACGCACGGATTGCACATTCCAGATCACGCATGGATTGTATCCGTGCGTGACGCACGGATTAAATCCATGCGTGACGCACGTATTTGCATATATGAATCTAGGGTTATTCAATGTATTCAATGTATTTCTAGTTAATTGTGCAAAGAAACACATTTTTAGTGTCTTTTTTAAGGCGATAAAGCCCAATTCGACAAAAACGTCATCGAAACTTTATCGAAATGGAATGAAACTTTGTTTCAATCCTTATAATGTCTATTTGATCATGTGTGTAACTTGAAAATCAAATTTAGACCTTTGTAAGTGAAACATAGTTTGAAAACCGAACGAGGTCGCAATATGTATGGCGTACCATATACAATTTGAAATATAATAAGGTTGAACATTCGTCAACATAACAACAATATAAGCATTCTAAATATAAAAATAAGATTTTGCAACATAAAACCATGCGTCACGCGTGACGCGTGGACATAAACCGTGCGTGACGCACTGTTTTTCTTTTCAGAACTCATGCCAGCACGTACTAGTTGTATGACTAAACATGTTGATTTGTGAATTTATGTTGATTTATGATATTTGAAATGTGAAACCTAGTTTGAAAGTGAAACGAGTCGACATGTTTTAAAATACCAACAAAATAGACACTCTTAAGAAAAACAAGTAGTTCTTGCAACACAATAAGGTTCAACACTTCAAAGGTGCAACACAATAAGGTTCAACATAATAAGGTTCAATCTTCAAAGGTGCAACACAATAAGGTTCAACATAATAAGGTTCAACATAATAAGTAGATCTAACGACGAGGGTTGAACGGCTTGAAGAGGTTCCTGTATTCTCGTGCGGTCATCCTTGGTCTAGTGGATGGTTCCCCTCTCTCCCTTTGACGTTCTTGTCTCTCCCGTTCACGTCGCTCACGTTCTTGTCTCTCCCGTTCACGTCTCTCCCGTTCAAGCATATCAAAGTTGTCTGCCATGCTAGACGCCGTACTAATATCGGAAATATCAGATTCTTGATCGGAATAGGACATCTGTATAATCACAAACATAACCAAATTATAGTTACATGCTCAATTAACTTCTGCATAGTCTTGATGTTGAATGTGGCAATTCCACGCGTGACGCATAGTCACTAACCATGCGTCACGCATGGTCACTAATCATGCGTCACGCATGGTTATAACCCATGCGTCACGCATGGAATTGCCACATTCAGAACTTCCGTACTGCTTTCTAATATCTATTCTCAAACCCTAATCTCAACATATTTTCTGAAATTCAACAGTTTGTCAATAATTTGATTAAAACCACACCATATCAAATTTCAACACCCTCATTTATAACCCTAATTCACAAAACCCAAATTCAGTATAAAAATCCTAATTACACTATCTACACATGAAAATATCAAATTCAACAAGAAACTATCAACAAAGTACACAATCCATTCATATATTACAAGTTTAATCTCTTCTAATCAAAGTATAACATACACATTGGATCTACATATGTAAATATTATCAAAACAACATCAAAACCTCATATATACATCAATACCATACCATAACAATGAAATCTTAATGTGTATATACCTTATATGTAGAAAGATGATGAAAATTGTTGAAAATGGGGTAAATCCGTGCGTGATAGAGCTTCAGCCGCCGTCAAGAGAATGAGGAAGAGAACAAAATGGTAGGGTTTTGATGTTGGGCCTTTTATAGGCAAAAAATTCCATGCGTCGCGTATGGAATGTGACCATGCGTCACGCATGGTTTGTATCCATACGTGACGCATGGATTTCAATGTATATGTTTTTGCTTATGTAATCAATTTCAATGTATTCAATGTATTTGTAGTTATGTCACGCAAAATAATTCATTTGTCGTGTTGTTTTTAACGGCTTTAAAACCACAATTCGCCATAACGTCGTCGAAAATTCATCGGAATGGAATGAAACTTGTTTACAATGCCTATTAGAGATATTTAACCATGTCGGTAACTTTGCATCAAAACCTTTTGCTTTTAGAGTAACACCCTCTTTGTAAAACATCAAACTACTCATCACAAGCTTAACTTGTTGCATTATATATGGTCGCAACATTGATCTTTTTGTATGTTTGAAAAATTTATACACAATTGTGTTATAAGACATATAAAGTCCCAATAAGGTCTCACACATACAAAACGGGACTCGAAACTATGCGTAAACGCTAAAAGGCCTAAAAAGGCCATAATGGACTTAAGGCCCAAATCAGCCAAACGACCCTCGAACGATGTCCGAATGGAATGAAACTTGTTTTCAATGACTATTATGGATATTTAACCATGTGGGTAACTCCCAATGACAACTTCTAACTTTTAAAGTACCACCTCCTTTGTAAAAAACAAACTAGTCGTATTTCTCTTACTTGTCGCAATATGTATATTCTACAACATTGACGTTGATTATTGTTGAAACTACTATACAACATACTCTTATTAGGGATATTCAGTAGAAAAGAGGTCTCGCTCACACGAAATGAGGCACGTAAACGCTAAAAGGCCTAAAAAGGCCTTAAATGGACTTAAGGCCCAATTTGACGAAACGACACTCAAACGATGTCCGAATGGAATGAAACTTGTTTTCAATGCCTATTAGGGATATTTAACCATGTGGGTAACGCCCAATAGCAACTATTAACTTGTAAAGTAGCATATCCTTTGTTTGGACTTCTTACGTGACCTAAATGTCCAACCTTTGACAATATGTAATTTTATTTTGATTGGAAATCATGCACACATCAGTGTTACTAAGAATCAAAGGGATCATGTGCCATTTTACACGTCACGCATGGAATGGATCCACACGTCACGCATGGTTGCAAACCACACGTCACGCATGGTTGCAAACCACACGTCACGCATGGTTGCAAACCACACGTCACGCATGGATGGCAACCATGCGTGACGCACGGATTTTCTTTTCAGAACTCATGCAGCAAGCACGTCTTGTCTCACCTACTGTAATAACTCCATTAATTTTTTTACCATTTCCGTAACACCTACATTAACCCCTATTATCTTCCTTTCTTTCCATATTTCAAATGTCAAAACCCTTTTAACTCCATTGTTGAACATTCTTGAGAGCAAAACACACCATTTTATCCCAAAAAAGCTCTTTCTATATGGAGAATGAAGAGGAATGCACCAATGAAAGAGGTGGAGAAGCACCATTTTCAAGTTACAATCTTAATAAGGTAACATTTCTTGTTCATAATATTAATTTTTAAGGTGTTGACTTCTTTTAGGGTTTGATTTAGTTAGGTTTAATGGATTTCAAATGTTCAAGGTATTAGTTGTATGACTAAAGATGTTGATTTGTGAATTTTTGTTTACTTTAGTGATTATGATGTTTGAAAAGTATTATAATATTAGTTTTTAAGGTGTTGACTTGTTTTAGGGGTTTGACTTGTTGGGTTTTATGGACTTCACATGTTAAAGGTATTAGTTGTATGACAAAAGATGTTGACTTTTGAATTTATGATGTATGATGTTTGAAATGTTAATGAAACATAGTGTGGTTAACAGAATCATACGAACCATGACAAAAGATGAATGAAACTGCATGTTGTATTTCCATGCGTCACGTATGGATTGGAACCATGCGTCACGCATGGAATGGATCCACACGTGACGCATGGATTTGCCATACAGAAGCTTAACTGGTTTGTTATCTGTGTGTTTGTGCATAGATGAACTTTTCTGTGTTTAATGGATTAGACAAGATTACTCTTAATGACTGCCCACCTCCGTCATACCTCGACTACATACCTTCGTTTGATTTGGGCATTGATTTGACAACATGGGAGCAACCGCAATCACAGTTTGGTGATATCAACACTGGATCTTTTGGAACCGGTTACGGTTTGTCGCAATGGCCTTCGCATTTGATGAGGCCACTTTCAGACACAAGTAGCTTAAATGTGTTTCGTCCTTTGCGTACTGCACCGGAATTTGATATTGAAGTTCAAGAAGAACAATATGTCTCTGTTGATTACTCAGAGTTGTTTGCAAATGACTTGGTATTCGCCTCTAGACAACAGGGAGTGGATTGGGCCGTTAACATTGCACAAGCCAACAACTTTTGCATAGTCAATGGAAGGAGTAGAGCACCTACCGAAACAAAATCTGGAAAACTTCAGCTTATCTGTGATAGAGGACGAGTGAATTACTCAAACGCTAAGGGAGTGAGGAAAAACATCAAGACGAAAAAATGTAGATGTTGGTTCGAATTAAAGCTTCTAGAGGAGCATAGAGGGGCTTGGAAACTTACTGTAATGTTAGGTACCCACAACCATCCTATTGGTAGTAGCTTGTTTGGGAATGCGTTTGCAGGCAGATTGACGCCTGATGAAGTGTGTACAGTAGTTGAAATGACCAGGGCTCATTGTAAACCAAATGAGATTTACACTATGCTCAACAAGTCTCCCAAGAACCTTACAAAAAAAAAACAAGTATACAATTTGATGGCCAAGACGAGGATCGAAAACAGGGAAGGAAGAACTGTTATCCAAGAGTTTTTCTACAAATGCAAACAGAGCGACTATTTCATGGAGTATAGGACAAGCAAAGATGATGCATCTATGATTGGTGATATGTTCTTTGCGTCCCCTGAATCAATGAAGCTCTTGAAATCATTTCCCTATGTACTTATAATGGACTCCACATATGCCACAATCAAGTAAGTTTTGTGTGATTATTGACCATTACATATGATTTTCCATAACATTGCAATAATATTATTTCAAATTATTTATTTACAGGTACAAAATGCCATTTTTCGAGATTGTTGGAATCACGTCTACATGGAGGAACTTTGTAGTTTGTGGGGCATTTCTTGAGGGCGAGACTAAAGAGCATTATTTGTGGGCAATGCAACAACTTCAAGAGATGTATAGAAGAATTGGAGCAACGCCCACTTGCATTGTCACCGACCGTGAACAAGCTTTAATGAGTGCAACGGATCTTCTTTTTCCAACTGCAAAGTTTCTTCTATGTAGACGACATATAAGGAAAAACATAGAGGCCAAAGCTTCCCTCGAAATGAGATCGAAACTAAAGGGAAAAAACTTATCCAACGACTACTACAACTTGTTCGAGGAAACCACCGTAGAAGGATATGAAAAAAAGTTGGATACTATAGAGAGAGATTGGAACGCGCATATTCCCGTACTGCAATATGTTAGAGACAGTTGGCTTGGTCCTTTCAAAGAAAGATGTGTGTCGGCATGGACGGATGACGTGTTTACTCTTGGAAGCAACACGACAAACAGGTAATTTATCTATAATTGCACTTACACAACTATATTCAGTTTTCTGTGAATTTAAACAGTTTCTGTAAACTGCACATTTATACGTCACGCACGGATTTGTTCCATGCGTCACGCAGGGATTTGTTCCATGCGTCACGTATGGATGTGCAGTTTACAGAAACTGCACAAGCACATTCCTGTTTGAACACCTTAATAAAAATGCAGAGTGGAAGGAGCGCATTCCTGTTTGAAGTCATATTTGAGTGGTGGACAAGGTAGGCTCGACACAGTGTTTGAGGAATACAGTGACATGGCACGAAACCAGCTGAAAGAGATATTGAGTTCATTTAACGAGAGTCTAACAAAGACGTTTAGACTTGTTCACCAAACATCTTTGTTTGTACATTTGAAGTGCAAAGTTTCGTACAAGGCAATGGAGCTCTTGATTAAAGAATACGACAAAGGTGTACAAGGCATGTACAATGCACAATATTGCGATTGTGCAACCAAGGTCAGAGACGGGATGCTGTGTGTCCATGACCTTGCTACTTGTGTGAAGAAACAAATGCCAATTCAGCCCGTGTCTTTGCATCCTTTTTGGAGTACGTTGTCTTTGGAAGAAGCGGATACACAGTGTCATCTTGAAACTAAGAAAAACGTGGCAAGACGTTTATTTGATGAATTTTATGAAGAAACATGGAACACCTTGTCACCACATGATCAAGAGAAGTGTATTGAATCTGTCAGAAAGATAGCTAAAGTGGATACACCTCTCAAAGAGCCGCCTATTTCGAAACACACCGGTGGTCGTCCCCAAGGAGCTCCTAACAAAGTGCCTAGATCTACACAAAGAAAGAAGTCAGCATGGGAATACACCGACCAAGAGATGAGGTCTAGAGCTTTGGAAGAAACACCTCCCAAGAAGCAAAGGGTTCCTAAGCCCTTTGGTGCACCTCCCGCTCCACAAAAAATGTATGCGCCTTCTAAGTACATTAGAAAGATACCAATGTGCATGCGACCATATGTGGAGGGTTGGTTTGACATCAGAGCCGATGGAAACTGCGGGTTTAGATCTATTTCTATGGAAACAGGTGACCGATATTATCTTCACTCTAATGTACACTTTATCCAAAATATTCCGTCACTCAATCTGTTTTTGAGAGTCATGTAACAGGTGGGACCCAAGAGCATTGGAAGTTCATACGAGAAGAGATGATAAGAAAGGCTAAAGAGATTTGGCATTTACTTAAAGGCACGTGGATTGGTGGAGAAGTAAATCCAACATTGGAGTCCGCTATACATCAACTTACATGGGAAAGCGATTACTACCCAGCTCCAAGGGATAAGTGGCTTACCGTACCAGAAATGGCATGTTTGGTGGCTTCGGCATGTAATTGTGTCTTTGTGTGTCTAGGCGAGCAAATTAAACAGACATTCCTACCTCTTAGACTTCCGACTTGGTATGGTCAACCTGGAGCCAAGATGCAAGTTGTTTGCCTATTACTACTCACACAGGAAGAACATTTCATCCCGGTATGTGTTTTTCAATTGCTATTTACCTAGTGCATTACATGTAAATTTAATTATGCAATTCCGTAAAATCTGAATCTCAGATTCGCCTGAAGGATGGATGTCCACTACCACCTGTTTATAATCTTTGGGAGCGTAATTGTGAAGAATCTGCTGCGGCCTTGTATGACGAAGTGTGGCAAAGATGTGGGGCTTACACCCCCCCGAAAAGAGGAGGACATCAATCGTCCAAACAAAGCATCACAATTCCAGACGATGATGAAAACGATTACTAGTTCAGGAGTTATTGTCAGTCATGACAATGTTGTAATGTGTATTTTTTTTCGAGTTTCGAATGACCTTCTAATGTTGTAAGGTTGTATCTTTTGATGCACATTTCAGTCTTTACTCAAAAGCTAAGGGAGTGAGGAAAAATGCAATTCCATGCGTCACGCATGGAGTCAATCCATGCGTCACGCATGGTTCGTGTCCATGCGTCACGCATGGTTCGTGTCCATGTGTCACGCATGGAATTGCATTTTTCCTACAGAATGCAGAAATTCCATTTCAGCTTTACTTGTCAAAAGCAACACTTCCGAATTGTTTTCTCAAAAGGAGACATATGAGTTGTCTTGTCAAAAGGAGACATGTGAGTTTTCTTGTCAAAAGGAGACATATGAGTTGTCTTGTCAAAAGGAGACATATGAGTAGTCTTATGAAAAGGGGACATCAGAATTACAACATAAAACATATATATTACAACATAAAACAGATACGTTTCAACAAAAAACCGATACATTACAAAATAAAACAGATTCATTACAGCATAAAAAAGACTCATTCTTGAAACGTAAATTAAAACGAACATAACAAAGACAAAACACCAAGACACTTCACATTACATCTTAAAAGGAACGAAATACTAAGACCACTACGCATCGTCAGAATCGGCTGGTTTCTCTTCAAAATCCTCATAGAGCTCCTTCACCCACCATTTAGCCGTTTCCAAATCTTTCTCTTCGTTAAAGATTCCCAGTTTCGCTGCCATAGTCCGGTTTTCCTCCAACAATTTCGTCATAACACGGAGATGATGATGGTCATACTCAGGATCAAGAAACACCCACCTGAAGTTACATTGGCATGTAAAAAACCTTCGGCCATACTGGTCTGGTCTCATCTTGTCATTAGCGCTGAAAACCGTGATAGACTTCCTACACCTCTTATTTGGACACTGAATGGTGCTGCCTTCTTGTGGTATTGAAGATGATGATGAGGATGATGCCATGTTGGTTTCCAATCTGTAATACAATGTAAGAAAACAAGTGAGAAAGTAAGGAATAAGATGTGGAATATGGAGCTTCAAAGAAGAACTTCAAAAATCAACTTACAGGCTGAGGGAGTGAAAAGGAGAGATTAATGAGTGGAAATGGTATGCTGAGGGAGTCAATTTATAGGCGTAGGTTAACAATTCCATGCGTCACGCATGGAAGCAAACCGTGCGTGATGCATGGAACTAATCTGTGCGTGACGCATGGTTCGACATTTGACTAACAGAATGCAGATTTATGTCTTGTGCACCCTAAACAAATAATCCAACAAATTCAACAACGCTAACCAGAAATGAAAAGTTCAACAACGTCATAACAAACAATCCTTACAAAAAACGGACAATCCTGAAAATCTGAAAACAAACAGTTCATAAAAAACAATCGAACCCAATCCAACAAGATCACCACCGATGTTGTTGATACATAGTTGTCCACGGCTCAATATCTTGAAGGACCTCGGTTATGGCTCCATGCATTGCAGAAACATCATACGGATCAGGCAAGGTTGCATATGGTGACAAGTGATCATAGACCCTGTCAAAAACCTACAAATAAAATTAAATATTGAAATCAGCTATTTGCATAATGTTTACCTTAAATCAAACTTAAAGAAAAATCAAGATCTCAAGTTACATGAGATAAATGTAATACCTGCTGTGCTTCCAAGCTAGCGTGTCTGCCGGGTATCAGAAATCGATGAGTGCGGGGGATGTACCACATAAGATACTCCGGAGCTTCTTCAAAACCTGTCTGCGCAGGTGGTCCCATCTGCTCCAGGGTCGCCCTGTGGATATCCATCCCCTCCCAACTCCACGCCATTCTATCATAATTCACCACATATGACCTAGGGCTGATGAGCCTATGGGCTCTAAGGGGTGAAATTGGAGGCCTGGGAATCATCTGCACCCTACCAAACTGCCTAGGCGACCTATCGGGATGGTGGGGCTCGGTTATGTCCATGCAGCTCAGCACCCCGAAAAAAAGAGCAGGAGCATAGGCAGGATCACTGAAGTCGATTTCACCATACGGGTTCCAATTAACCTAAAAACAATATCAACGTCTTCCATTACTCAAACAGTAATTTCATTAAAGGTCCAAGCAAAGATGATGAAAAAAAGTCCTCAGTTTTTTTTGCAATTCCATGCGTGACGCATGGATCTGATTCGTGCGTGACGCATGACACAGATCCATGCGTGACGCATGGAATTGAAAAAAAAACTGAGGCTTAAAAATGTCAACAAAATGCAATACAAATACCTGATCCGCCCTCATTGCATCTAGTTCAGCTCTGTAGTTTCGTGCTTCAGGGTCGTAGTTCGGCAACGCTTCCTCTGGTAGAAACCGAAACGCATAAGGATGATCAACTGACCAACCAGGATTACGCCGAACACCAGCTGCTAAGGATGGGAAGTATGTGTATATCCAACCCTACCATTTAAAAAATATAGTTAGCATTAAAACCATAGAAATAAGTTATGATTGCTAAAAAATGTAGTTCCTAAATAATTAAAAACTTACTTGAAGGAGAGTGAAACAAAATGAGATCAAACCACAATTTTGGCGTGTAGCGATGCCCATTTGGCGATAGAAATATGCTAGCGCCGCAGATCCCCAAGAAATACTTCTTGCCTCTTCAACACTCCCTAGAAATGCACCAAATCTCATCGGGAGCTTATGTTGTGACTTGTCAGTGAAGATTGTGGAAGCCAGCAAGTGGAATATATATCCCATTCCATGAACTACGGGATCATTTAGGCCCTCAATGTGCGCCTTAAACTTTTTCGCGCTCATCCAATAACTATCGAGCTGTTCATTTTGAAGATGAAAATTTTGCCGTCCCTTTTCACCAAAAAAGTTCTTGTTCGTAGTTCTCCCGACTGAAGCGGTGGGGTCGGTCACCATAGCTTTCCCGTGAATAGGAAGCAACATCAGCTTCTTGATGTTGAGCAACGTCACTGTCATCTCACCAAATGGCATGTGGAAGCTATTTGTTTCAGGATGCCACCTTTCTATAAAGGCGCAGATGAGCGGATAATCAATCACATCGTACATCAATACCCTGAGATGAGTCAGCTCCGTTGCAATTGCGTGATTACCCCATGACAAGTCAGAATTAAGTTCCCAATCTTTCAGTTGGGATTGTCTTGTCTGGTAAGGGAGTACGCCTCTATCCTGTAAATTGATTACGTAACACAAATAATTTTAATAACGCATAAATTTTTTCCAGAAACTGCAGAATACAGAAACTGCATAAATTTGGTTAAGGTGCAATGTACAGAATGCAGTTTCTGCATTCTGTGTAATGCAAATCCATGCGTCACGCATGGACATAAACCATGCGTGACGCATGGACATGAACCATGCGTCACGCATGGATTTGCATTACACAGAATGCAGAAAGCAGTTTATGCATTCTGTACAGCACACCTTAACCAAATTTTCAACAAAACTACAAATATTTCAACAAATAATCCATTTGGTTAATCAAATCAATTCATACATTAACAAATTTATTATCACAAATTCTATAAACCAAATTAGTTATGATAAGTATTGAATCTATAAACCAAATTCTAATTACATACCTTTCCTCTTTGCACAAAAAAGGCTGTATGAGCTTCAAAGCTTATGAGCAGCTCCGGAATTTGTGGACCTCCAGGAGTACCCCCCTCTAACTGAGGGACGTATATGTTTTTGACCGGAGGTTGTCGTCGTCGTCGTCTTCTGGGTTGTTCCTCCTGCTCCTCTTGCTCTTCCGCTTCTTCATGTTCTTCATGAACATTCTCATAGGTCCGATCCTCTTCCTGACCCTGTTCCTCATGCTCATGCTCCTGGTCATAATCAGAATCAAAATCACCATTGGCACCCCCAGCTGATGGCCCTGCACTGCTACAAGCAACCAGTGCGTACTGGTCATCACCCGTCTGAGGGTTCTGAAACTGATGAGAACCAGTAGCTTGCCTCATCATCTCCACAAATGATTGGTCATGTTGTGGATAGCCCGGATAGCCTGAAAACTGTGTTTGTTGTGGAAACATAGTTTGATGTGGGATCAGAATGGGGGTGCCAGGAAAGTAATGAGGGGAACCCTGGGGATCGAAACCTGCAGCAGACAAAGCTAGCTGTTGCTGTTGTTGTTGTTGTTGTTGTTGTTGTTGTTGTTGTTGTTGTTGTTGTTGTTGTTGTTGCTGTTGTATCTCATCAGAAAACTCTAAACGACGAGGAGACGATTCTTGTCTACTCTTCTTCTTCCTTTGTTTTGGAACTATGGGATCTTTTTTCTTCAGATCTCTGTTTCTTTGACGAGTATCCCGTCCAGGTCGACGACCACCATCCATATCTACATCATAAAATGTGCAATTCCACAAAATTAATCAGTTTACTGAATTTAATCAGCATATCATCAAAAACTCAATCAGCATATCATCAAATACAATCTGAAACTGCAGAACACAATTCTGGAATGTGCAATTCCATGCGTCACGCATGGCTTCCATCCATGCGTGACGCATGGTTTCAAGCCATGCGTGACGCATGGAATTGCACATTCCAGAATTTGTGTTCTGCAGTTTTTCCATGGCTTTCAAACCCTAATCTCAACACTTTTTCCAAAATTATAACAGTTTTTCAATAATTTCATTAAAACCATACCAAATTTCAACAATCTAATTCATAACCCTAATTCACAAAACCCTAATTCAATATCAAAACCCTAATAAACTATATACACATGAAAATATCAAATTTGTCAATAAATTATCAACAAAGTACACAATCCATTCATATATTACAAGTTTAATCATTTCTAATCAACTAATTAACATACACATTGGATTTTGAAGTAAATATCATCAAAACAACATGAAAACCTCATATATACATCAATACCATACCATAACAATGAAATCTTAATGTTTACATACCTTATATGCAAAAAAGATGATGAGAAAGATGGATTTTGGGGTAAAATGGTGCGTTATGGATTGCAGCCGCCGTTGTTGTTGTTGAAGAATATGACAAAATGGTAGGGTTTGATGTTTTTGGGCTTTTATAGGGAAAAAATCCATGCGTGACGCATGGTTTGTGTCCATGCGTCACGCACGGATTTAATCCATGCGTGACGCACGGATGACCTGGGCGGTAAATAGCAAAAAGGGTGGGCGTTAAATAGTAAGGGCCAAATAAATATTGATAAGTAAAATTTACTCAAAAAATCAAGTTCCTAAAGTAGGTCATATCATGATTATCATCTATTGCAAATTGGAGAATTGCAAAATAGAATATTCAAGCCGAAGGGCGAAGGCTAAAAAAAGTAAAATCAAACCTAAAATCCTTACCGAGAAGCCATTTACATCGTTGAAAACCTATAAATCAATTTATGTAAAAGCTAGAAGCTATGACAATTTCTAGCTATGAAAATCTATGTTATTGTTAGTGTTTTTGGTTTGTAGTTATAATTTAGTGATTATATGATTGTTTTTCATTGATATGTGAGTGATTTTATCATTCAAATCAATTCGATTCTCTTAATAAAACAAACATATATAAAGAGTTATCATTTATTTCATTTCATTTCCCTAAATAATCCAAACATGATTAGGGATAATCATTTCTCATTCATTTTCCTCTCCTAAATCAATTTCATTCCTTCCTTTTCTGGTTGCACAACCAACCTAAACTTTAATGTTACATAATATGTAATTGTTATGAATTGTTATTTACATGAAGGTAAATGAACAATTTCCTCATTTATAAAGCCTATCATATATTTGGTGAATAATTCACCTTCATTTAATGGAGTTAGGAAAATGTCTATCATTATGATGTAAATTGTTGGAATAGGGATCTGCGGAACTCTAGTTCCTCAATAGGTTTTAGATGAAAAGATGAAAAGATGAAAAGATTTGAAGCTGATGAAGTATTAAGGGAAGCCAGAAGGAACTATGTTACATTCGTGTTACTTCCAACCCTAGCGTGGGCGGCGAGCCGAGAAGATCTTTTCCTTGTTAGGATAAATTTAAGGAGAATATCATAAAGTTCTTGAAACTTTCAATCTTGGAAGTGAGGATCTCCAAAATAACAGAAAGTTCGATCTACAAGGAGAATATCATAAATTCAAGATGTTTGAAACTGAAAACGTCTCTGCTTATCATGGTCGTCTGGAGATACTTTGCAACAAACTTCGTGCCTGTGGAGTAAAGCTTGAGGAATGGTCAAAATCCTTGGTGTTTATCAATGGATTAAACTCAAAATTTGTTGTTACTCAAGATATCATGCTTCAGACCCCATCCATTAGGGAACTCCCTTTAGAGGAACTCGTTGGGCAAGCTCAACGTCATGAAGATAAAATGAAGGGAAATGAGAAAAACTCTACTGAGGCTAGCATTGCTCTAGCCTTAACCAAAGTCCTGAAAAGACTCTCCACTGGAGCTGACTCTAATGATAATGACGATGAAATGACTGCATTGCTTACAAGCATTGTGAGGAAATTTCATAAAGGCAAGTTCCCCAGAAATGAAAATCGCAAGGAAAAGAGGGAACTCAAATGCTATCAATGTGATCAACCATGGCATCGTGCTAGAGACTGTCCTAAGAATGAAGAAAAGCCCAAAGAGGAAGAAGCTCCTGCTAAGAAAAAGGCCTTGGTCGCTACCACAACTTGGGGTGATAGTGACTCTGACAAGGAACTGGATTTAAATCCATCTAAGGTCTGCTTCATGACAGTCTCGAAACCAGAGGCCATATGGGGAGACAGTGACTCTGAGGATGATATGACCAAAGTTTGTCTCATGGCTCAACCTGAAAATGAGTCACCAACTATTGAGGTATCTTCTTTCTCTGAACTATCTGAAACTCTTCTCAAATATGATAAGAAACAATTGATCAAACTTATCAAATCTCTGAGTAAAGAAAATAGCAACCTGCTAGAAAGACTTGCTGAAAATGAGGAAGAAATCTCTATACTATCTGATGAAAGTGAAGCTTGGTGCAAGAAATATGAAAATGTCATCATACCCAACAAAATCACTACCTGTCCTACTTGTGATTTGCATGAAAAACTGAACTTACGAAACAGTTCCTCTTCACAACCTTCTGAATCCATACTACAAACCATCATTGGGAAACTCGACTCTCTTACTGAATGTATTCATGAGAAAACTGTTACTCAGACAGTCTTTGTTAAACCTAGTAGAGGACTAGGTTATATATCTCATGACGTGTCTAATCCTCCTTGTGACTCTCATTCCAACTTTGATGAAATAACCAAAAATCTTGAGGCCAAAAATGAAAGACTTGACTTAGCTCTTCAAACCTCAAATAGCAAAAATGAATATTTGGAACAAAGAATCAAAGTGATTGAAAGTTCCCCTACAAAGGAACCACCTTGTGCCCCTTACTTCAGTCCTCACATTCACGACATGTATAAAAATATGGGAAAGGGTAAACCTAGAAATACCCCCAGGAAAAAGGTTGATCTAGGTAAAAAGAAATCTCACTACAAAACTCAGGATAAGTATCAGTGGATTCCCGCTAATCGTGTTTGTTGGCACTGTGGGAACCAAAGACATCTTATATATGATTGTGAGAAAAAAAAGAAAACATGAGGAAAAGGCTTCCAGGAAATTCAGACATGGAAAGACTCAAATCAATGACATTAATGACCCTCAATACTATGAGAATGTTAGTGACACCAAGTCCAAAACTCAAAAAATTGTCAGAACTCCCCAACAATGGAACTTTAAGATTAACTTACCCAGAAAAGCTTGGCTAGACTGGGTTCGTAAAAATTAATGTTTTCTTTGCAGGCTGAAGTGAAGAATGTTGCTAAGTGGTACATAGACAGTGGCGCTTCATGTCACATGACAGGTAATAAAGAGCAACTTCATTCACTTCATAGGTACAACGGAGGAAATATTTCCTTCGGTGACAAGAAGAAAAGAGCAATATTGGGAACTGGAACTGTAAATCTCTCTGAAAACATAAAGATAAGTGACGTTCATCTTGTCGCTAATCTTGGTTTTGATCTAATCAGTGTGTCACAACTGTGTGACCAAGGAGGGAACAATGTCTTATTTACTCCCTCTGAGTGCTTCGTGATTCATCCTGAGTCTCAGAAGACTCTCCTTAAAGGTAAGAGATTCAACAATGTCTACATCGTCGACCATAGCTACTCTCCTCAAGAAAAGCTCTGCCTTGCCATAATGATGAATAAATCCACTATGTGGCATCAACGACTTGGTCATGCAAGTCTAAATCTCATTCACAAACTTCAAAGAAAGGAACTAGTCCACGGCCTACCCTCCATCAAGGTAGATGAATCTGATTTATGTTCTGAATGTGTTCGAGGCAAACAGGTACGTAGTTCTTTTAAACCTAAAACTGTCATAAGTACCTCCAAACCTCTGGAACTAATCCATATGGACCTTTGTGGTCCTATGCGTACTCAAAGTATTGGAGGTAACAGATTCATTCTTGTGATTGTAGATGACTTCTCGAGATACACATGGACTATTTTCATAAAATCGAAAGACGTGGTGTTTGATAGATTCTGTGAAATAGTTCTCACTCTCGAAATGTCACTGGGACACAAAATTAAGGCTATTCGTTCCGACCACGGAACCGAATTCCAAAATGCAAAGTTTCTAACATTTTGCAGGGAAAAAGGGATTACTCACAATTTTTCCGTGCCCAGAACCCCTCAACAAAACGGAGTGGTTGAAAGAAAGAATCGGACTCTTGAAGATATGGCACGCACTATGCTCATCTCAGCTAGCCTCTCTCAAAGATTTTGGGCTGAGGTTGTCAACACTGCATGTTACATTCTAAACAGAGCCATGCTTCGCCCCCAAATTGAGAAGACTTCATGTGAACTCCTTCATGGACGAGTTCCCAACATATCTCATCTCAAGGTTTTTGGGTGCAAGTGCTTCGTCCACAACAATGGCAAATCTCCCATTGGGAAGTTTGATCCCAAGAGTGATGAAGGGATTTTCTTGGGATACATTCCAAACAGCAAAGCCTTCAAAGTGTTCAACACGAGGACTTCCAAGTTTGAAGAATCCATTCATGTTGTTTTCAATGAATCTGCTTTTCATGTGTCTTCACAGGTATTTCCCACAGGTGACAATATTGCTGATGAAGAAGAGGATCTTTCTGCTCAAGGTCCCTCTTCAATACCTGAATTCATCTTATATCCTACCGGAGTAGTAAATGAGCACCCTGAGGAAAATCCCACTCAAAATTCTAGACCCAGTTCCCTTGTGCTAAATGAAGAACCTCCTCCCATTGCTCCCGCTTCCTCTGATTCTGCTCCAGATCCTCCGTCAGAGATCCTGGACTCAAATGAGAACGATGTCAACACGGTTCCTCAGGATGAACCTTCTTCTTCATCCATTCTTGTAGTCAACTACAAATACAAGGGCTCTCATCCAGTTGATCAAATTATTTCTCCGTTTGACAAGACAAGTCCCTCCACCTGATCTTCATTGAACAACTTTTGTGCCTTCACGGCGTTCCTCTCTGTTCTTGAGCCTAAGAACTACAAGGAAATCCTCAATGATGCGGACTGGGTGCATGCCATGCATGAGGAACTCCATCAATTTGAAAGGAACAAAGTTTGGAGATTGGTTCCTCGTCCCTCAGACAGAACTATCATTGGAACAAAATGGATCTTTAGAAACAAACTTGACGACTCAGGGATGGTCACCAGAAATAAAGCACGACTTGTCGCCCAAAGGTATTGTCAACAAGAAGGCATTGACTATGATGAGACCTTTGCCCCTATTGCTCGAATGGAAGCCATTCGTCTCATGATCGCCTTTGCTACTCACAAGGGTTTTAAGCTATTTCAAATGGACGTCAAGACTGCATTCTTAAATGGTTTTCTTCAAGAAGAAGTATATGTCAAGCAACCCCCGGGATTTGAGGACAAAAGCAGACCTGATCATGTATACTTCCTCGACAAAGCTCTCTATGGACTCAAACAAGCACCACGAGCGTGGTATGACATGTTAGCTCAGTTCTTGATATCCAATGGATACAGAAGAGGTTTGATTGATAAAACTCTCTTTCTCCTTGAACAAAATGAAGACATCCTGGTTGTCCAGGTTTATGTCGATGATATTATATTTGGCTCCACTAATCTGTCCCTTGTAGAGAAGTTCAAGGATCTCATGAGCAGCGAATTCGAAATGAGTATGATTGGGGAACTCACATTTTTTCTGGGATTGCAAATAAATCAACTTCCCGCGGGAACTCAAATTCATCAACAAAATTATGTCAAGGAACTCCTGGACAGATTTCAAATGAGCTCGTCTAAGCCATTCTCCACTCCAATCTCTCCAACCACCAAATTGACGCTGGTTCCCACGGATATCAAGGCTGATCAATCTCTCTACAGGTAAATGATTGGTTCCCTTCTATACCTGACAGCTAGTCGCCCATATATCATGTACTCCGTGTGCTTATGTGCACGATTCCAAGCAGGTCCAAGAGTCAAACATCTGGCTGCCGTCAAACGTATCCTTAGATATCTCAAGGGAACTAAAAATTTGTGCCTATGGTATCCTAAAAGTGATGATTTTGAAATATTGTCCTACACTGATGCTGACTATGCAGGATATCTCAAGAATAGGAAAAGTACCTCTGGGATGGCTCAGTTCCTTGGTCTCTGCCTGGTGTCATGGGCATCTAAAAACCAATCCTCCATTTCCCTCTCAACCACTGAGTCGGAATACATCGCAGCTGCAGCTTGTTGTGCAAATCTCCTATGGCTCAAGCAACAACTTGCTGACTTTGGTAAGTCCTATGGTCCTCTAAAAATTCTTTGTGATAACACTAGCACCATTAGTATATCTAAGAATCTTGTCTTTCACTCTAAGTCTAAACACATTGATATAAGGCACCACTTCCTTAGAGATAATGTGGAAAAGGGTATCATTCTCATGGAACACTGTCGTACTGAGGACCAAATAGCTGACATTTTTACTAAAGACCTAAACAGAGAACCTTTTGAATACTTTAGGTTACTCCTGGGCATGATTGCCATTGACTAACGGTTCTAAGTTCCCTTGTATATTTCCCTGTCTTGACTAGTAAATGATTGATTGATTTTATGGTTCCTTGTTTGCTTGCATGGTCCTTGATTCTATAGTCATATTCATTCAAAATGTGTTATTATCTTTGTGACGTGCATAATATACGAACTTTGCTTTCACTCATGATAAATTAACAAAATCGTACTTCTTTGAACACCAAATAATCAATCGGATCTATTTGAACCCACATTATAAGCCGAAATGAAGATTGATTATAGACCCTCCCTAGCTTGACTTACATAAACTGTTCCTATGATCTTTTTTTTGGCACCACTCTGGAACTTGTTTATGTTTGTGTCAAAATTGGCCCTCCCTAATTTATATTGTTTGGATGTGTACTCTTGCTTTATCTTATTACCTATCACTTAAATGCATCCAAAGCCGTCGCTGCTCGCACAAGATCTGCCCAGCCGACAGTCTCCTCCTCCAGCTCTCTCGCAACCGCCACGACCTCTCTCAAACCGGAATTTGCTGAGAGAAAAATCATAGGTCCTCTATTTGTGGACCTCGAGCTCTGGAACTCGGACCTAAGTGAAGTTGCCACCTTTTGCTCCCTCCTGACTTCCCAAGGTTGGGAATCCCTGTTCTCCGACCCTCAGAGCGTCAATGAAGAGGTAATTCGGTCCTTCTACTCTTCTATGTCATTTGCTCAAGTTTCAGAAGTGGAGGATTGATGCGCGCCTGGTCTCCGGGAAGCCAATTGCGCTCAAAGGATCTTTAATCAACTTATCTTGGGAGTGTCTTGGGGATGTCTTTTGATGAAGGTAGGTCGAATATGGAGGTTTGGTAGCGGAATTGTTTGGATATAGACGTCAAGAATGACTTGACGAATTGGATATGAATGTCGAGAGGGCAACTCGGCAAGCTAGGGTTTTTGAGGGGGTTCGTGAGTGGTGATCCGGGGTTGCTCGAACAAGGGAAATTCTGGGGTCCGGGGTGTAGAAGAGAGGGATTAGAAGCTATGGGAACTTTGGGTTCGGAATGTAGACGAAGGGATTAGAAGCCTATGGTGAAGGAGACTAGAAGGTAGAGCCCGAAGGGATTTGACGCCTAGTTCAAGAAGATGGAGGAAATCTCATCTCAACAAAGGTTCTTGAATTCAAAGCTAAACGTGCCAAATACAATAGAGGCGGAAAGCCATATAAAGGAAAAGCATAAGGGAAGAGACGACTAAACCTAGAAAAGAGGGAGGGGGCCGGTGGCTAGGGTTTGGACTAGGCTTGGGCGAGCTTGGGCTTGAGTGCCAAGAGCCCAATAGGACGGCCCAAACCATGCAAGGCTGGACCACTCCATATTTAGAAACTTTCTAAAAATAGAAAGTTCTAAAACGCTAGCAAAACCCAAGACGAACAACTTTCTAAAAACGGAAAGTCTCCGAACATGGGACCGAGACAACAAATCCCAAATAGAGACAACAAAAGCAAATAGGGACAACAGGTCCAAATAAAGACATCCTAGTTTGAGACAACAAGATAAGATAGAGACAACAAAAACCAAATAGATTGGCCTTGTCTTAACATAGGAGCTGCGCGCCTAATCTGGGGGGCCTTCGGCGTCCGAGCCCTTGGTGGAGGTTTGTGCCGGTGCTGATGGGGTCTTCTCCATCAAACCAAGGGTGGTGCTTCATCTGGGCCCAAGAACGCCGATGGAAAGTGCGCCGGTGAGGGTGGACACCGGCAGGTGACATATGGCGCTTGCGCTTGGAAGGGCGCGTCTTGGTCTTGAGCGTTTGGGGCACGAACCTCTGCTTGCTCTTGCATGTGACAGGGTGGCGTAGACATAGGAGGTTGGAATAGAGACATGTTAGAATATTCAAAGGTTAAGGGGGAACTCTTTGAAGCGCTTGGTCCAAGTATCTTTGTCCTGAGACTTATATTCATATTTGCCTATTGTCTCTGTGATTACACTTATATGAGTTTGTCATCATCAAAAAGGGGGAAATTGTTGGAATAGAGACATGCGGAACTCTAGTTCCTCAATAGGTTCCTTTCTTCTATTACTCTTTGTTTTGACGATGACAACCTTAGCATATACTATGGTATAGTTTATCTTGATATTTCATATGAAAAGATTGAAGATTTGAAGTTGATGAAGTATTAAGGGAAGCCAGACGGAACTACTTTACATTCGTGTTACTTCCAACCCTAACGTGGGCGGCAAGCCGAGAAGATCTTGTAGAAGGTCTTTTCCTTGTTAGGATATTGCTAAAGTTGGTTGTAATTGGTCTATGTAATATTTGGAAGATCTCGAGTTAATTAGGTTAACTTGCAAGCCATAGAGATTGTCATAAATTAGGAAAGTAGTTTGACGTATAATATATTCTTGGAATATCTTTATTCGGCAGACTTCCCTCCTATATATATGATAATCTTTATGATCTTAGACTTATGTATTTTGACGGAGTTTGAAGTGCATCAGACTAAGAAAGGAGAGAAGTGTTCTTGAATAAGAACATCAAGTAAGTTCACTGGTATTATCATCTAAGAGTTTCTAATAGGAACTAGGTTAGTACTTAGCAATAAGTTTGTAATCTCGTTCTTCTCTAAACTCACTGATTGAATATACAAGTAGACCTTTTAAATCCTCGAAAGAGGAGTGGTTTTCATCCAAACATAACTATTTGGTTATCTAGGGTTTCCAACTTAAGTAATTGTGTTGATAACTTGTTCAATTACTTCCGCTGTGCCTAGGAACTGGACAACTCTTTGTCACAGTTCCCTTGATACTAACATACAGATCCTACATAAATCCTCTACTATAAATAGAGGTGTTTTGTTCAAAGAAAATACAATTAAGAAAGACAAGATCAAGTCCTTGCTAAGCACTTCATTCCACTCTCAAAATCCTTTATAATACAAGAAGTCATATTGTTGGTTTCAAACATCATAAGCTAATCAAATTATAACATGTTATCAGCACGAGCCTAAATCCAACCGAGCTTCAACATCTTGAAGGTATTATCATCCTATTATCTTGCTAATTTTATAAATCATAGACATTTAATCAATTTTTATTATTGATAAGTATGCTATGTAGTTGCCCAAAATCTATGAGATCTTCTACATCAGAAACTCTAAAATTATTTCGTTATTATTCCGACTTAAGATCATATCTATCAACATATTTTTTTTTTTTTTGAGATATGATAGTTTTGCATACAAGCATGATATATGAACCAAAATATGAAACTTGCATAATTATAATCATATTGTTCATACACACTACACTATGTAGATTAAGAAATCTACTTATTTTACAAACTGATTTAAGAAAGAAAACGAAATATCATCTTATTACTTGGATGTACTCGGACCATCTTGCTTCATTCCCTAATCACAATGAAAATGCTTTGAGACCCACATTATATAATCTATAATAGTAACCATGATCATGGACATGCTAAAGGCCATCTTTAGCAAAACCAAATCAGCTTCTAACATGACTTTGATATTCTGGAAACGGATGGTGAACCGGTGTCGGAGGAGGAGCCGGAGGAGTGATCAAAAAATTGGACGTTGGAAAGAGAGGATGAGGGAGATGAAGATAAGGATGAAGAAGATATGGATGAATAGTAAAGGTAAATGGATAAGGGGTATAAAAGGGGAAAATATAACCGGGTATAAGAGAAAACCAGGAGGCGTATCCATATTTCTTATTACTTACTTACTTATGTTCTTCCTTTTGCATGCTTTATATAGATATCATCTGCTAAAAGGTAATACTATAGCATCCAACAACATGTCCGTTGAAATTTAATTTTTCATCATTATTCATGCCCACTTTGACATTTTAGACTAGCTATTTGTAGGCCCTTACTATTTAACGCCCACCCCTTTTGCTATTTACCGCCCAGGCGCCGTGCGTCACGCATGGATTATATCCGTGCGTGACGCATGGTTTTAATCCATACGCCACGCACAGAACCAAACCATGCGTGACGCATGGAAACAAACCATGCGTCACGCATGGATTTTTTTCCTATAAAAGCCCAAAAACATCAAACCCTACCATTTTGTCATATTCTTCAACAACAACAACGGCGGCTGCAATCCATAACGCACCATTTTACCCCAAAATCCATCTTTCTCATCATCTTTTTTGCATATAAGGTATGTAAACATTAAGATTTCATTGTTATGGTATGGTATTGATGTATATATGAGGTTTTCATGTTGTTTTGATGATATTTACTTCAAAATCCAATGTGTATGTTAATTAGTTGATTAGAAATGATTAAACTTGTAATATATGAATGGATTGTGTACTTTGTTGATAATTTATTGACAAATTTGATATTTTCATGTGTATATAGTTTATTAGGGTTTTGATATTGAATTAGGGTTTTGTGAATTAGGGTTATGAATTAGGTTGTTGAATTGGGTATGGTTTTAATGAAATTATTGAAAAACTGTTATAATTTTGAAAAAAGTGTTGAGATTAGGGTTTGAAAGCCATGGAAAAACTGCAGAACACAACCCTGGAATGTGCAATTTCATGCGTCACGCATGGATTGCAACCATGCGTGACGCATGGATTGAAGCCATGCGTGACGCATGGAATTGCACATTCCAGAAACTGTGTTCTGCAGTTTCAGATTGTATTTGATGATATGCTGATTGAGTTTTTGATGATATGCTGATTAAATTCAGTAAACTGATTAATTTTGTGGAATTGCACATTTTATGATGTAGATATGGATGGTGGTCGTCGACCTGGACGGGATACTCGTCAAAGAAACAGAGATCTGAAGAAAAAAGATCCCGTAGTTCCAAAACAAAGGAAGAAGAAGAATAGACAAGAATCGCCTCCTCGTCGTTTAGAGTTTTCTGATGAGATACAACAGCAACAACAACAACAACAACAACAACAACAACAACAACAACAACAACAACAACAACACCAACAACAACAACAACAGCAACAGCTAGCTTTGTCTGCTGCAGGTTTCGATCCCCAGGGTTCCCCTCATTACTTTCCTGGCACCCCCATTCTGATCCCACATCAAACTATGTTTCCACAACAAACACAGTTTTCAGGCTATCCGGGCTATCCACAACATGACCAATCATTTGTGGAGATGATGAGGCAAGCTACTGGTTCTCATCACTTTCAGAACCCTCAGACGGGTGATGACCAGTACGCACTGGTTGCTTGTAGCAGTGCAGGGCCATCAGCTGGGGGTGCCAATGGTGATTCTGATTCTGATTATGAGCAGGAGCATGAGGAACAGGGTCAGGAAGAGGATCGGACCTATGGGAATGTTCATGAAGAACATGAAGAAGCGGAAGAGCAAGAGGAGCAGGAGGAACAACCCAGAAGACGACGACGACGACAACCTCCGGTCAAAAACATATACGTCCCTCAGTTAGAGGGGGGTACTCCTGGAGGTCCACAAATTCCGGAGCTGCTCATAAGCTTTGAAGCTCATACAGCCTTTTTTGTGCAAAAAGGAAAGGTATGTAATTAGAATTTGGTTTATAGATTCAATACTTATCATAACTTATTTGGTTTATAGAATTTGTGATAATAAATTTGTTAATGTATGAATTGATTTGATTAACCAAATGGATTATTTGTTGAAATATTTGTAGTTTTGTTGAAAATTTGGTTAAGGTGTGCTGTACATAATTTTCTGCATTCTGTGTAATGCAAATCCATGCGTGACGCATGGTTCATGTCCATGCGTCACGCATGGTTCATGTCCATGCGTGACGCATGGATTTGCATTACACAGAATGCAGAAACTGCTTTCTGCATTCTGTACATTGCACCTTAACCAAATTTATGCAGTTTCTGTATTCTGCAGTTTCTGGAAAAAATTTATGCGTTATTAAAATTATTTGTGTTACGTAATCAATTTACAGGATAGAGGCGTACTCCCTTACCAGACAAGACAATCCCAGCTGAAAGATTGGGAACTTAATTCTGACTTGTCATGGGGTAATCACGCAATTGCAACGGAGCTGACTCATCTCAGGGTATTGATGTACGATGTGATTGATTATCCGCTCATCTGCGCCTTTATAGAAAGGTGGCATCCTGAAACAAATAGCTTCCACATGCCATTTGGTGAGATGACAGTGACGTTGCTCGACATCAAGAAGCTGCTGTTGCTTCCTATTCACGGGAAAGCTATGGTGACCGACCCCACCGCTTCAGTCGGGAGAACTACGAACAAGAACTTTTTTGGTGAAAAGGGACGGCAAAATTTTCATCTTCAAATTGAACAGCTCGATAGTTATTGGATGAGCGCGAAAAAGTTTAAGGCGCACATTGAGGGCCTAAATGATCCCGTAGTTCATGGAATGGGATATATATTCCACTTGCTGGCTTCCACAATCTTCACTGACAAGTCACAACATAAGCTCCCGATGAGATTTGGTGCATTTCTAGGGAGTGTTGAAGAGGCAAGAAGTATTTCTTGGGGATCTGCGGCGCTAGCATATTTCTATCGCCAAATGGGCATCGCTACACGCGAAAATTGTGGTTTGATCTCATTTTGTTTCACTCTCCTTCAAGTAAGTTTTTAATTATTTAGGAACTACATTTTTTAGCAATCATAACTTATTTCTATGGTTTTAATGCTAACTATATTTTTTAAATGGTAGGGTTGGATATACACATACTTCCCATCCTTAGCAGCTGGTGTTCGGCGTAATCCTGGTTGGTCAGTTGATCATCCTTATGCGTTTCGGTTTCTACCAGAGGAAGCGTTGCCGAACTACGACCCTGAAGCACGAAACTACAGAGCTGAACTAGATGCAATGAGGGCGGATCAGGTATTTGTGTTGCATTTTGTTTACATTTTTAAGCCTCAGTTTTTTTGCAATTCCATGCGTCACGCATGGATCTGTGTCATGCGTCACGCATGGATCTGTTTCATGCGTCACGCACGAATCAAATCCATGCGTCACGCATGGAATTGCAAAAAAAACTGAGGACTTTTTTTCATCATCTTTGCTTGGACCTTTAATGAAATTACTGTTTGAGTAATGGAAGACGTTGATAATGTTTTTAGGTTAATTGGAACCCGTATGGTGAAATCGACTTCAGTGATCCTGCCTATGCTCCTGCTCTTTTTTTCGGGGTGCTGAGCTGCATGGACATAACCGAGCCCCACCATCCCGATAGGTCGCCTAGGCAGTTTGGTAGGGTGCAGATGATTCCCAGGCCTCCAATTTCACCCCTTAGAGCCCATAGGCTCATCAGCCCTAGGTCATATGTGGTGAATTATGATAGAATGGCGTGGAGTTGGGAGGGGATGGATATCCACAGGGCGACCCTGGAGCAGATGGGACCACCTGCGCAGACAGGTTTTGAAGAAGCTCCGGAGTATCTTATGTGGTACATCCCCCGCACTCATCGATTTCTGATACCCGGCAGACACGCTAGCTTGGAAGCACAGCAGGTAATACATTTATCTCATGTAACTTGAGATCTTGATTTTTCTTTAAGTTTGATTTAAGGTAAACATTATGCAAATAGCTTATTTCAATATTTATTTTTATTTGTAGGTTTTTGACAGGGTCTACGATCACTTGTCACCATATGCAACCTTGCCTGATCCCTATGATGTTTCTGCAATGCATGGAGCCATAACCGAGGTCCTTCAAGATATTGAGTCGTGGACAACTATGTATCAACAACATCGGTGGTGATCTTGTTGGATTGGGTTCGATTGTTTTTTATGAACTGTTTGTTTTCAGATTTTCAGGATTGTCCGTTTTTCGTAAGGAAACTATGACGTTGTTGGATTGATGTTGTTGGATTGTTTGTTAAGGTTGTTTTGTGTTTGAACTTTTCAATTCTGATTAGCGTTGTTGAATTTGTTGGATTATTTGTTTAGGGTGCACAAGACATAAATCTGCATTCTGTTAGTCAAATGTCGAACCATGCGTCACGCACAGATGCATTCCATGCGTGACGCATGGAATTGTTAACCTACGCCTATAAATTGACTCCCTCAGCATACCATTTCCACTCATTAATCTCTCCTTTTCACTCCCTCAGCCTGTAAGTTGATTCTTGAAGTTCTTCTTTGAAGCTCCATATTCCACATCTTATTCCTTACTTTCTCACTTGTTTTCTTACATTGTATTACAGATTGGAAACCAACATGGCATCATCCTCATCATCATCTTCAATACCACAAGAAGGCAGCACCATTCAGTGTCCAAATAAGAGGTGTAGGAAGTCTATCACGGTTTTCAGCGCTAATGACAAGATGAGACCAGACCAGTATGGCCGAAGGTTTTTTACATGCCAATGTAACTTCAGGTGGGTGTTTCTTGATCCTGAGTATGACCGTCATCATCTCCGTGTTATGACGAAATTGTTGGAGGAAAATCGAACTATGGCAGCGAAACTGGGAATCTTTAACGAAGAGAAAGATTTGGAAACGGCTAAATGGTGGGTGAAGGAGCTCTATGAGGATTTTGAAGAGAAACCAGCCGATTCTGACGATGCGTAGTGGTCTTAGTATTTCGTTCCTTTTAAGATGTAATGTGAAGTGTCTTGGTGTTTTGTCTTTGTTATGTTCGTTTTAATTTACGTTTCAAGAATGAGTCTTTTTTATGCTGTAATGAATCTGTTTTATTTTGTAATGTATCGGTTTTTTGTTGAAACGTATCTGTTTTATGTTGTAATATATCTGTTTTATGTTGTAATTCTGATGTCTCCTTTTCATAACACTACTCATATGTCTCCTTTTGACAAGACAACTCATATGTCTCCTTTTGACAAGACAACTCATATGTCTCCTTTTGACAAGAAAACTCACATGTCTCCTTTTGACAAGACAACTCATATGTCTCCTTTTGAGAAAACAATTCGGAAGTGTTGCTTTTGACAAGTAAAGCTGAAATGGAATTTCTGCATTCTGTAGGAAAAATGTAATTCCATGCGTGACGCATGGACACGAACCATGCGTGACGCATGGATTGACGCCATGCGTGACGCATGGAATTGCATTTTTCCTACTGAATGCAGAAATTCCATTTCAGATGCAAAGCACCTGTTTCACGTGAAATGTAACCCAGAAATACCACATAAAGACTGAAATGTGCATCAAAAGATACAACCTTACAACATTAGAAGGTCATTCGAAACTCGAAATAAAATACACATTACAACATTGTCATGACTGACAATAACTCTTGAACTAGTAATCGTTTTCATCATCGTCTGGAATTGTGATGCTTTGTTTGGACGATTGATGTCCTCCTCTTTTCGGGGGGGTGTAAGCCCCACATCTTTGCCACACTTCGTCATACAAGGCCGCAGCAGATTCTTCACAATTACGCTCCCAAAGATTATAAACAGGTGGTAGTGGACATCCATCCTTCAGGCGAATCTGAGATAGATTTTACGGAATTGCATAATTAAATTTACATGTAATGCACTAGGTAAATAGCAATTGAAAAAAACATACCGGGATGAAATGTTCTTCCTGTGTGAGTAGTAATAGGCAAACAACTTGCATCTTGGCTCCAGGTTGACCATACCAAGTCGGAAGTCTAAGAGGTAGGAATGTCTGTTTAATTTGCTCGCCTAGACACACAAAGACACAATTACATGCCGAAGCCACCAAACATGCCATTTCTGGTACGGTAAGCCACTTATCCCTTGGAGCTGGGTAGTAATCGCTTTCCCATGTAAGTTGATGTATAGCGGACTCCAATGTTGGATTTACTTCTCCACCAATCCACGTGCCTTTAAGTAAATGCCAAATCTCTTTAGCCTTTCGTATCATCTCTTCTCGTATGAACTTCCAATGCTCTTGGGTCCCACCTGTTACATGACTCTCAAAAACAGATTGAGTGACGGAATATTTTGGATAAAGTGTACATTAGAGTGAAGATAATATCGTTCACCTGTTTCCATAGAAATAGATCTAAACCCGCAGTTTCCATCGGCTCTGATGTCAAACCACCCCTCCACATATGGCCTCATGCACATTGGTATCTTTCTAATGTACTTAGAAGGCGCATACATTTTTTGTGGAGCGGGAGGTGCACCAAAGGGTTTAGGAACCCTTTGCTTCTTGGGAGGTGTTTCTTCCAAAGCTCTAGACCTCATCTCTTGGTCGGTGTATTCCCATGCTGACTTCTTTCTTTGTGTAGATCTAGGCACTTTGTTAGGAGCTCCTTGGGGACGACCACCGGTGTGTTTCGAAATAGGCGGCTCTTTGAGAGGTGTATCCACTTTAGCTATCTTTCTGACAGATTCAATACACTTCTCTTGATCATGTGGTGACAAGGTGTTCCATGTTTCTTCATAAAATTCATCAAATAAACGTCTTGCCACGTTTTTCTTAGTTTCAAGATGACACTGTGTATCCACTTCTTCCAAAGACAACGTACTCCAAAAAGGATGCAAAGACACGGGCTGAATTGGCATTTGTTTCTTCACACAAGTCGCAAGGTCATGGACACACAGCATCCCGTCTCTGACCTTGGTTGCACAATCGCAATATTGTGCATTGTACATGCCTTGTACACCTTTGTCGTATTCTTTAATCAAGAGCTCCATTGCCTTGTACGAAACTTTGCACTTCAAATGTACAAACAAAGATGTTTGGTGAACAAGTCTAAACGTCTTTGTTAGACTCTCGTTAAATGAACCCAATATCTCTTTCAGCTGGTTTCGTGCCATGTCACTGTATTCCTCAAACACTGTGTCGAGCCTACCTTGTCCACCACTCAAATATGACTTCAAACAGGAATGCGCTCCTTCCACTCTGCATTTTTATTAAGGTGTTCAAACAGGAATGTGCATCAAAAGTTTCTGTAAACTGCACATCCATACGTGACGCATGGAACAAATCCGTGCGTGACGCATGGAACCAATCCGTGCATGACGTATAAATGTGCAGTTTACAGAAACTGTTTAAATTCACAGAAAACTGAATATAGTTGTGTAAGTGCAATTATAGATAAATTACCTGTTTGTCGTGTTGCTTCCAAGAGTAAACACGTCATCCGTCCATGCCGACACACATCTTTCTTTGAAAGGACCAAGCCAACTGTCTCTAACATATTGCAGTACGGGAATATGCGCGTTCCAATCTCTCTCTATAGTATCCAACTTTTTTTCATATCCTTCTACGGTGGTTTCCTCGAACAAGTTGTAGTAGTCGTTGGATAAGTTTTTTCCCTTTAGTTTCGATCTCATTTCGAGGGAAGCTTTGGCCTCTATGTTTTTCCTTATATGT
The DNA here is from genome assembly GCA_029168935.1 of Oxyria digyna. NCBI lineage: Eukaryota > Viridiplantae > Streptophyta > Magnoliopsida > Caryophyllales > Polygonaceae > Oxyria > Oxyria digyna. The sequence goes on along the minus strand of JAPVLV010000024.1, from coordinate 13,643,303 downwards.
CGTCTACATAGAAGAAACTTTGCAGTTGGAAAAAGAAGATCCGTTGCACTCATTAAAGCTTGTTCACGGTCGGTGACAATGCAAGTGGGCGTTGCTCCAATTCTTCTATACATCTCTTGAAGTTGTTGCATTGCCCACAAATAATGCTCTTTAGTCTCGCCCTCAAGAAATGCCCCACAAACTACAAAGTTCCTCCATGTAGACGTGATTCCAACAATCTCGAAAAATGGCATTTTGTACCTGTAAATAAATAATTTGAAATAATATTATTGCAATGTTATGGAAAATCATATGTAATGGTCAATAATCACACAAAACTTACTTGATTGTGGCATATGTGGAGTCCATTATAAGTACATAGGGAAATGATTTCAAGAGCTTCATTGATTCAGGGGACGCAAAGAACATATCACCAATCATAGATGCATCATCTTTGCTTGTCCTATACTCCATGAAATAGTCGCTCTGTTTGCATTTGTAGAAAAACTCTTGGATAACAGTTCTTCCTTCCCTGTTTTCGATCCTCGTCTTGGCCATCAAATTGTATACTTGTTTTTTTTTTGTAAGGTTCTTTGGAGACTTGTTGAGCATAGTGTAAATCTCATTTGGTTTACAATGAGCCCTGGTCATTTCAACTACTGTACACACTTCATCAGGCGTCAATCTGCCTGCAAACGCATTCCCAAACAAGCTACTACCAATAGGATGGTTGTGGGTACCTAACATTACAGTAAGTTTCCAAGCCCCTCTATGCTCCTCTAGAAGTTTTAATTCGAACCAACATCTACATTTTTTCGTCTTGATGTTTTTCCTCACTCCCTTAGCTTTTGAGTAATTCACTCGTCCTCTATCACAGATAAGCTGAAGTTTTCCAGATTTTGTTTCGGTAGGTGCTCTACTCCTTCCATTGACTATGCAAAAGTTGTTGGCTTGTGCAATGTTAACGGCCCAATCCACTCCCTGTTGTCTAGAGGGGAATACCAAGTCATTTGCAAACAACTCTGAGTAATCAACAGAGACATATTGTTCTTCTTGAACTTCAATATCAAATTCTGGTGCAGTACGCAAAGGACGAAACACATTTAAGCTACTTGTGTCTGAAAGTGGCCTCATCAAATGCGAAGGCCATTGCGACAAACCGTAACCGGTTCCAAAAGATCCAGTGTTGATATCACCAAACTGTGATTGCGGTTGCTCCCATGTTGTCAAATCAATGCCCAAATCAAACGAAGGTATGTAGTCGAGGTATGACGGAGGTGGGCAGTCATTAAGAGTAATCTTGTCTAATCCAGTAAACACAGAAAAGTTCATCTATGCACAAACACACAGATAACAAACCAGTTAAGCTTCTGTATGGCAAATCCATACGTCACGTGTGGATCCATTCCATGCGTCACGCATGGTTACAACCCATGCGTGACGCATGGCTCCACTCCATACGTGACGCATAGAAATACAACATGCAGTTTCATTCATCTTTTGTCATGGTTCGTATGATTCTGTTAACCACAATATGTTTCATTAACATTTCAAACATCATACATCATAAATTCAAAAGTCAACATCTTTTGTCATACAACTAATACCTTTAACATGTAAAGTCCATAAAACCCAACAAGTCAAACCCCTAAAACAAGTCAACACCTTAAAAACTAATATTATAATACTTTTCAAACATCATAATCACTAAAGTAAACAAAAAATCACAAATCAACATCTTTAGTCATACAACTAATACCTTGAACATTTGAAATCCATTAAACCTAACTAAATCAAACCCTAAAAGAAGTCAACACCTTAAAAATTAATATTATGAACAAGAAATGTTACCTTATTAAGATTGTAACTTGAAAATGGTGCTTCTCCACCTCTTTCATTGGTGCATTCCTCTTCATTCTCCATATAGAAAGAGCTTTTTTGGGATAAAATGGTGTGTTTTGCTCTCAAGAATGTTCAACAATGGAGTTAAAAGGGTTTTGACATTTGAAATATGGAAAGAAAGGAAGATAATAGGGGTTAATGTAGGTGTTACGGAAATGGTAAAAAAAATTAATGGAGTTATTACAGTAGGTGAGACAAGACGTGCTTGCTGCATGAGTTCTGAAAAGAAAATCCGTGCGTCACGCATGGTTGCCATCCATGCGTGACGTGTGGTTTGCAACCATGCGTGACGCACAAAATGGCACATGATCCCTTTGATTCTTAGTAACACTGATGTGTGCATGATTTCCAATCAAAATAAAATTACATATTGTCAAAGGTTGGACATTTAGGCCACGTAAGAAGTCCAAACAAAGGATATGCTACTTTACAAGTTAATAGTTGTTATTGGGAGTTACCCACATGGTTAAATATCCCTAATAGGCATTGAAAACAAGTTTCATTCCATTCGGACATCGTTTGAGTGTCGTTTCGTCAAATTGGGCCTCAAGTCCATTTAAGGCCTTTTTAGGCCTTTTAGCGTTTACGTGCCTCATTTCGTGTGTGCAAGACCTTGTTGCTACTTAATATCCCTAATAAGAGTAATTTGTATAGTAGTTTCAACAATAATCAACGTCAATGTTGTAGAATATACATATTGCGACAAGTTAGAGAAATACGACTAGTTTGTTTTTTACAAAGGAGGTGGTACTTTAAAAGTTAGAAGTTGTCATTGGGAGTTACCCACATGGTTAAATATCCATAATAGTCATTGAAAACAAGTTTCATTCCATTCGGACATCGTTCGAGGGTCGTTTGGCTGATTTGGGCCTTAAGTCCATTATGGCCTTTTTAGGCCTTTTAGCGTTTACGCATAGTTTCGAGTCCCGTTTTGTATGTGTGAGACCTTATTGGGACTTTATATGTCTTATAACACAATTGTGTATAAATTTTTCAAACATACAAAAAGATCAATGTTGCGACCATATATAATGCAACAAGTTAAGCTTGTGATGAGTAGTTTGATGTTTTACAAAGAGGGCGTTACTCTAAAAGCAAAAGGTTTTGATGCAAAGTTACCGACATGGTTAAATATCTCTAATAGGCATTGTAAACAAGTTTCATTGCATTCCGATGAATTTTCGACGACGTTATGGCGAATTGTGGTTTTAAAGCCGTTAACAACAACACGACAAATGAATTATTTTGCGTGACATAACTACAAATACATTGAATACATTGAAATTTATTACATAAGCAAAAACATATACATTGAAATTCATGCGTCACGTATGGATACAAACCATGCGTGACGCATGGTCACATTCCATACGTGACGCATGGATTTTTTTGCCTATAAAAGGCCCAACATCGAAACCCTACCATTTTGTTCTCTTCCTCATTCTCTTGACGGCGGCTGAAGCTCTATCACGCACGGATTTACCCCATTTTCATCATCTTTCTACATATAAGGTATGTAAACATTAAGATTTCATTGTTATGGTATGGTATTGATGTATATATGAGGTTTTGATGTTGTTTTGATAATATTTACATATGTAGATCCAATGTGTATGTTATACTTTGATTAGAAGAGATTAAACTTGTAATATATGAATGGATTGTGTACTTTGTTGATAGTTTCTTGTTGAATTTGATATTTTCATGTGTAGATAGTGTAATTAGGATTTTGATACTGAATTTGGGTTTTGTGAATTAGGGTTATAAATGAGGGTGTTGAAATTTGATATGGTGTGGTTTTAATCAAATTATTGACAAACTGTTGAATTTCAGAAAAAAATGTTGAGATTAGGGTTTGAGAATATATTAGAAAGCAGTACTGAAGTTCTGGAAGTGGCAATTCCATGCGTGACGCATGGAATATAACCATGCGTGACGCATGGTTAGTGACCATGCGTCACGCGTGGAATTGCCACATTCAACATTTTCAACATGCAGAAGTTAATTGATTATGTAACTATAATTTGGTTATGTTTCTGATTATACAGATGTCCTATTCCGATCAAGAATCTGATATTTCCGATATTAGTACGGCGTCTAGCGTGGCAGACAACTTTGATATGCTTGAACGGGAGAGACGTGAACGGGAGAGACGTGAACGTGAGCGACGTGAACGGGAGAGACAAGAACGTCAAAGGGAGAGAGGGGAACCATCCACTAGACCAAGGATGACCGCACGAGAATACAGGAACCTCTTCAAGCCGTTCAACCCTCGTCGTTAGATCTACTTATTATGTTGAACCTTATTATGTTGAACCTTATTGTGTTGCACCTTTGAAGATTGAACCTTATTATGTTGAACCTTATTGTGTTGCACCTTTGAAGTGTTGAACCTTATTGTGTTGCAAGAACTACTTGTTTTTTCTTAAGAGTGTCTATTTCGTAGGTATTTTAAAACATGTCGACTCGTTTCACTTTCAAACTAGGTTTCACATTTCAAATATCATAAATCAACATAAATTCACATATCAACATGTTTAGTCATACAACTAATACGTGCTGACATGAGTTCTGAAAAGAAAAACAGTGCGTCACGCATGGATATAATCCATACGTGACGCACGGTTCTATTCCATGCGTGACGCACAAAATGGCACATGATCCCTTTGATTCTTAGTAACACTGATGTTTGCATGATTTCCAATCAAAATAAAATTACATATTGTCAAATGTTGGACATTTAGGCCACGTAAGAAGTCCAAACAAAGGATATGCTACTTTACAAGTTAATAGGTGTTATTGGGAGTTACCCACATGGTTAAATATCCCTAATAGGCATTGAAAACAAGTTTCATTACATTCGGACATCGTTTGAGTGTCGTTTCGCCAAAAACCGCCTTAAGTCCATTTAAGGCGTTTTTAGTGGTTTTAGCGTTTACGTGCCTCATTTCGTGTGAGCGAGACCTCTTTTCTACTGAATATCCCTAATAAGAGTATGTTGTATAGTATTTTCAACAATAATCACCGTCAATGTTGTAGAATATACATATTGCGACAAGTTAGAGAGTTACGACTAGTATGTTTTTTACAAAGGAGGCGGTACTTTAAAAGTTAGAAGTTGTGGTTGGGAGTTACCCACATGGTTAAATATCCATAATAGCCACTGAAAACAAGTTTCATTACATTCGGACATCGTTCGTGTGTCGTTTCGCCAAAAACCGCCTTAAGTCCATTTAAGGCGTTTTTAGTGGTTTTAGCATTTTGGCATAGTTTCGAATCCCGTTTTGTATGTGTGAGACTTTATTGGGACTTTATATGCCTTATAACACATTTTTGTATAAATTTTTCAAACATACGTGAACATCAATGTTACGACCATATATATTGCAACAAGTTAAGCTTGTGGTGAGTAGTTTGATGTTTTACAAAGAGCGTGTTACTCTAAAAGCAAAAGGTTTTGATGCAAAGTTACGGACATGGTTAAATATCTCTAATAAGCATTGTAAACAAGTTTCATTCCATTCCGATGATGTTTCGACGACGTTATGGCGAATTGTGGTTTTAAAGCCTTTAAAAACAACACGGAACATGAATTATTTTGTGTGCCATAACTAAAAATACATTGAATACATTGACATGAATCATATAAGCAACAAAAAAACATATGAAAATCCATGCGTCACGTATGGTGTAAAACCATGCGTCGTGTGTGGATTAATTCCATGCGTGACGCATGGTTTTATGTTGCAAAATCTTATTTTTATATTTAGAATGCTTATATTGTTGTTATGTTGACGAATGTTCAACCTTATTATATTTCAAATTGTATATGGTACGCCATACATATTGCGACTTTGTTCGGTTTTCAAACTATGTTTCACTTACAAAGGTCTAAATTTGATTTTCAAGTTACACACATGATCAAATAGACATTATAAGGATTGAAACAAAGTTTCATTCCATTTCGATAAAGTTTCGATGACGTTTTTGTCGAATTGGGCTTTATCGCCTTAAAAAAGACACTAAAAATGTGTTTCTTTGCACACTTAACTAGAAATACATTGAATACATTGAAAGTTAGAAGTTTCATATATGCAAATACGTGCGTCACGCATGGATTGTATCCGTGCGTCACGCATGGAATTAATCCGTGCGTCACGCATGGATACAATCCATGCGTTTTCTGGAATGTGCAATCCGTGCGTCACGCACGGATTAATTCCATGCGTGACGCACGGATGACCTGGGCGGTAAATAGCAAAAGGGGTGGGCGTCAAATAGAAACTATGTATTTGTAGACTAGATGTAAAATCTCATATTATTGTTTATTTCACGTGCATCAAATTTCTCCATGTTGCAACAATCCAATTTGCAAACATAATACTACAGTCCTACAAATCATAATGTATACAAATACTATTATTCACTCTATTCATAAGTCAATATTACTATTATGCATACTACTCATATATTAAAACACAAATGCATGTACATAACATTTATATTACTTTGTCAAAAAGTTAGATTTGGTAAAATGAATAGTTACACTTTCCTTTGACTTAAATGTTCATCTATAACGTCTCATACACGGATCATAATTCATACACGCATAATGTTAAACATCTTAATAATTCATGTTTTACAACTTTTACTTGTAGTAATTCAATATCAAGCATCGCTAAGAGGGAATTTGCATTTTAATTTCCGCAATATCTTGTATAATGTGACTATCCTTGTGTAATATATATGAAGCTTTTTTCTTATTACTTTACTTCTCATTTTATTTCCCTTTATATAGTGAACATGGAACTGCCTAAAATGAAACTCAATGGGAAGGAGAAATGTCTTCTAGACAGTGCAACAACGCACACTATTCTAAGAAACAAAAGTTACTTTACACATCTAAGGCCCTATGAAGGCAATGTAACTACAGTGTCAGGTGTGTCTAAACTCATCGAAGGCTCCGGAAGAGCAATTATTCTACTTCCAGGTGGGACAAAATTAGTGTTAAACGGCACATTATACTCAAGTAAATCCCAAAGAAATTTATTGAGTTTTAAGGATGTGCGCCAAAATGGGTTTCATATGGAAACCATGAATGAAAATGGGAAATAATATGTGTGCATCATAAGGCATGAACCTGGCTTCAAGAGGGTCCTTGAAAGGATGTCAAGCGAAACCTCTGGATTATATTATACATATATTCATCCACTTGAGGTCAATGCAGTGATAAGTAAAAAATCAAATGACAAGTTTCATTTACATTATGGCATGAACGTCTCGGTCACCCAGGGACAATAATGATGCACAAAATTATAAAGGGTTCACTTGGACATCCATTGAAAAACATTAAGGTTATGTCGTCCAGTGCTTTTAATTGCTCTGCTTGTTCACTTGGGAAGCTAATTATAAGGCCTTCAAAGGACAAAATTGAAAGTGAAATGTCATCATTCTTGGAAAGAATCCAAGGAGATATATGTAGACAAATTGCTCCACCATGTGGGCCATTTCGATATTTTATGGTACTAATAGATGCATCCACACGTTGGTCACATGTGAGTCTACTATCAACTGGAAATACTGCATTTGCTAAACTCCTTGCACAAATAATCCGATTAAGGGCACAATTCCCAAATTATGCTATAAAGAAGCTTCGACTTGATAATGCAGGAGAATTCACATCCCATATATTTTATGATTTTTGTATGTCGATTGGGATTGATGTAGAGCACCCAGTGGCTCATGTTCACACCCAGTGGCTTTGCGGAGGGAAAAGATTCGAGTTACAGAAGCTTGAACTGGGGTTCCTGGAGTGGTGTATCCTCGTTACTCGGGCTTCTTGAAGCCGAGTACTCTTTCTCTCTTACTCTCTTTTTCTCTGTTTTGACCTTTCTGTTTTCGGTTTTTAGGTCTTCTGGTAGTTTCTTGTACTTTTAGGTCATATCGGTTACTTCCTCCCAACCTGTTGGGGGTAAGGAAATACCAATCCCGACCACCCCATACCCCGTTTTTCGGGATATAATGGAGATTGATGTTGTTGTTGTTGTTGTGTAATTAATCTCTAGCCCATTATTAATGAAATCCGGATTACCACCATCCGTGTGGAGGCATGCTATATTGCATTCTGCAACATTGGTTCGATTGAGACCAAGTGCAAATCATGTATATTCCCCACTCCGATTAGTATCTGGAAAGGAGCCAGACATCTCACATATTAAGGTATTTGGATGTGCAGTATATGTTCCTATTTCTCCACCTCAACGCACAAAGATTGAACCACAAAGAAGATTGGGAATATATGTTGGTTTTGAATCCCTATCGATCATAAAATACCTCGAACCTACAACAAGTAATTTATTCATAGCAAGATTCGATGATGGTCATTTTGAGGAAAATACATTCCCAAACTTAGGGGAGACAAGAAAAGGGTGGACCCAAACACTAAAGTGATCACATGGAACTTAATAGCGTTATCTCACCTTGATCCAAGAACAAAGGTGTGTGAACAAGAAGTGAAATTGTGCAATCATTTGCAAAATATTGCAAATCGGTTACCTGATGCATTCATAGACACAAAGAAGGTAACAAAATCACATATACTAGCGGCAAATGCCCCCGCAAGAATTGAAATACTCATTGGATAACAAGAAGCGTCTATTGAAAATGAGCAGTGTTATTAAAATCGAGATTCTAGGATCGGATCGCAGAGGCCTTCTAGAATCGGATCGAAGATTCAAATCGTAGAATCGTAAGATTCTACGTTATAGGAAAAACATGTATATATTTATAACTTAGTATTATTTTCATTATAAACTACGTCTTATAATACTATAAATATTATATAGAAGGTCACTACTAATATTATCAAGATAAATCATAATGGTGATTAACTATTAACAATATCTGCGTAAACACAGGATATAACAGTCATTTGTGTGAACACGTAGAATCGTATGTAAAATCAAAATCGTATACAAGATTCTACTAATTTTATTTCGATAAATTAGGATTCTACTGTAAATAGATTCTAAATAGAATCGGGAATCGCTCATGCTAATGTGAATCGTAAAATCGTTAAAATCGTAGATTCAAATCTAGATTTTGATAACCATGCAAATGAGTCTACTGCACGTCGAAAGAGTGGAAGACCGTTGGGGTCAAAGAACTTGAAACCAAGAAATACAAAGACCTTAAAGGATATAGCAGAAGAAGACATGGTGGCTTATGGAATAAATGATAAAGATAAAAGGAGTGAAAATGAAAACATCTCAACGAGAAAATGATATCTTGGATAAAGATCAGAATATCGACAATTTTGAGATTTCTACAAATTATGTTTACACAAGTGTACAATGGAATAGAAATGATATCATTGTTGATGATGTATTTGCCTACACAGTAGCAATAGATATTGTGGTTGAAGATGATGACATTGATCCAAAATCAGTTGATGAATGTCGTCAAAGAAAAGATTGTCTAAAATGGAAAGATGCCAGCCAGCCAGAACTAAAATCGCTTGAAAAGCGAGAAGTCTTTGGGCTTGTAGCTCATACACCAAAGGTTGTAAAACCAGTGGGTTACAAATGAGTTTTTGTCTGAAAACGGAACGAGAAAAATGAAATTGTAAGGTACAAGTCAAGACTAGTGGCCTAAGGCTTCTCTCAAGTCCCTGGAGTTGATTACGAAGAAACGTACTCTCCAGTAGTTGATGCAACTACATTGAGATTCCTAATTGGCACGACTGTGTTCGAAAACCTACAAATGCGCCTCATGGATGTCTTGACAACATATTTATACGGGTCACTTGATACAAACATCTACACGAAGGTCCCAGAAGGACTAAAACTATCGGAGAACAAACCTTGAGAATTATTCTCCATAAAGCTGAAAAGATCATTGTATGGATTAAAACAATCAGGACGAATGTGGTATAATCATCTCATCGAATATCTTATGAAAGAAGGATACATGAACAATGCAACGTGTCCATGTGTTTTTATCCAGTGATCCATGAATGGAGCTGCGATAATTGAAGTCTATGTTGATGATTTGTACATCGTTGGAACTCCACGAGAGCTTCAAGAGACTGCAAAATATTTGATGAAGGAATTTGAGATGAAAGATCTTGGTAAAACAAAGTTATGCTTAGGTTTACAAATTGAGCACCTTAAGGATGGAAGCTCACCCTTTAAGAAGGTTTAATATGGAAAAAGCTCACCCTTTAAGCTCTCCTATGGACGTTCGATCCTTAAATGTTGATAAGGATCAATTTCGCCCAAAAGAAGAGAACGCAGAAGTCATTGGCCCCGAAGTGCCATATCTAAGTGCAATTGGTGCCCTTATGTGTTTACCTAACAATACAAGGCCATATGTTGCTTTTGCAGTGAATCTATTATCCAGGTTTAGCTCAGCACCTACAAGGAGACATTGGAATGGGATCAAGCATATATTCCGCTGTCTTCGGGCATACATGATCTTGGTTTGATGTATCGTAACCAACAATATTCCACCTTAGTCAGATATGCAGACGCGGGGTACTTATCAGATCCACATAAAGCCAAGTCACAAAATGGATACATATGAAGGCACAACTATCTCTTGGAGATCAACAAAACAGGTTGTGACTACCACATCATCAAATCAAGCCGAGATGATTGCTTTATATAAAGCTGGAAGAGAATGTGTAGTTGTATGAGCAATGATCAAACTCATCCAGAAAGAATGTGCGATGAAGTCCATCACCGACAAGCCAACAACATTGTATGAAGACAAGTCCTCTTGCGTTGCTCAAATGAAGAAAGACTACATCAAAGGAGATCGTACAAAGCACATATTGCCAAAATTCTTTTCAACCCGTGAACTGGAAGAAGCCGGAGAAATTGACGTCCAACAGATCTGATCAGATAACAATTTGGCTGATATGTTCACAAAGTCATTGGCTCCAAAGAAATCTGCAGAGTTGGTATCCAAGATTGGAATGTGCAGATTTCGAGAGATGCATTGATCTTAGGGGTAGCATATTACGCGTTGCACTCTTTTTCCCTTCGATCAAGATTTTATCCCACTTGGTTTTGCTTGGCAAGGTTTTTAACGAGGTAGCATCAAGGCGTAAATCGAGATTCATAGTTGCACTCTTTTTCCTTCGATTGGATTTTTATCCCATCAGATTTTTCATGAAAAGGTTTTTAATGAGACAACATATACTCTAGAGGAAATGAGTATAGTAAAAGATGATTATTCAAAGTGGTGTTATGAATTCTTATTACACAAGGGTAAATGAACAATTACCTCATTCATTAAGCCTACCATGTATTAGGTGGATAATTCACCTTCATTCAATGGAGTTAGGTAAATGTCTATCATTATGATATAAATTCTCTATTATAAATACTATCATAGTATTTTTTGAAAAAAACTTTCGGACAAGGTCTATTTTTTGGACAAAATCTTTTATTTGAGGTTCAAATTACTCCATACTATTTTTTTTACTAATAAAAAAATTATATATGAAAATTGTCTAAAATAAGTAGATACACCCTCTCTCCAAAAGACTTGGAGTTGGTGGTCATTACTTAGGAGTTGCAAAAAAAAAACTTTTGTTATTCTGCGGATCGAAGCTCTATATGAATCTATGCTCTCATCAATATTTCCATTGAGTTCAACCGGAATTCACCTGCTGATCGATTTGTGTTATATATTCGACTCTGATAGATCAAGATTTGTTGGAAGAAATTTTGAAGAGGTTACCGATCAAAACCCTATGTCGATTCCTATACCTTTCCAAGTTTTGGAAAACGTCTCATCCTCTCGCTTCATCAAGCTTCAATTCGTCGTCGCTCGCTCGATCACACCACCCAATCCGAAACCCTACCTCAGAATCCATTGGAACAGGTTCGAAATTCGGTTTGTTTTGCATCGTCCACAACCAAACAACTCTCTCCTCGATCCCTCAATCTGCATTTCCTCTTCAAAACCAACTTTATGCCCTTACTCCGGTTTGTTGATTCAGTTTGCGGTGTCGTTTGCCTCTCCGACTCGACCAACTCCGGATTCGACTCCACCATTCTCTGGAATCCTGCAATTCACAAGCACGTCCAATTGTATAAAATATGTAGATACACTCTCTCTGTAAAAGACTTGGAGTTGGTGATCATTACTTGGGAGTTGCAACAACTGGGAGATTAAAAAGGTGAAATATGTTCTACTATATACCTTCTACTCCCTTTGTCCCTTAATGTTCTTCCCATTTCATTTTGACATATTTGCCGAGACACGTTTTGCGTCGTTAATATCTCTTATTATATATTTCTAAAAATTATAAAATTTTAATATTGTTAAAGTCCTCAATGAGACGAACAAAACAAGATCTCACATGACCATGTTTTTTCTTATAGATTGAGAATAATCTAGTAAATTGTATTAAATCGTAAATAGTTTACAAATTAGAGATGAGAAGAACATTAAGGGACGGAGGAAGTACTCAATATTCACACGTAATAGTGTTTTTTCTCCTTCCATTACAAATATTTTGACTCACGATACTCAGAAAACAGAGCAACAATGAGATTCAAACCACATTTTTTCTAAGTTATGCCCTAAAGGCACACGTCAACCTTGCTTAATAAAGAAACTGTTACTCTAAATTGGAAATTATATAACCTCTTACAACAAAATAGAGAACTCTAAAATCAATAAATCTCATTAATATTTCCATATTAAGTGTATTATCCTATGCCCTAAGGGCGGTTAGAAAAACCGTTCAAACAATAATGGCTTCAAATCCATTAAGATTAACCCACATAATCAGACTTGTCGATTCATCAAATTCAAGAACAAAACCTAACAGATATAAAAAAACAAAAAGAAAAAAAGAAGAGCACAAAAAATGTGATCACTATCAACTTCATTTCAACACGTATAGAAAATAAGGATTTTTTTTTTTTTTTTTTTTTTTGCATAAAATCACCCGTTATATGTCGGTTTTTACACGAAACCACCCTTTATATCGTTAATTATAAAAAACCACCAAAATTGTGTATTTTGTTTACAATTCACCACCCTTTAACGGTTTTCGTCTTGTTTTCTGTTAGTAAAATAAAACGACCATTTTATCCTTTTGCTTTTAATAGACAAGTAACCAACTTTAAGGGTAGAATAGTCAATTTATCATCTTCTTCATCCTCTGTCTTCTTCTTCGCCGCCGATGTGTCATGTTGCTCCAGCGCCCCGCCGTCCGAGAACCTCACAGACTCCTTCGTCGACCTCCACCTCGGCCACCTTGCTTCCAAAACCAACCAGTCTCTCCGCCCTTCCTTCTCCAACAACGACTCCTCTCTCACTTCTGTAGCAGCAACAACGAAGCTTCACGGCATCGCCACCATCACATCGACGGTCGAATATAACAGATAATCTAACAAGACGGAGATTGATTCTTCCTCTAATTTTGTATCGGGTCACATAAGCCCTAATTCACACTGACCGGTGATGACAACGAAGATCTTCTGGACAAAAACCGGTCTGATAATCGCGCCCTAATCGCCGAATCCGACGCAATTCCAACCTAATATCACTCCTCGCAACGATCCCTAGACACAACAATGCTCAGTTTATGCCTCCATCCACAAAACCATGCCCTAATTTCCGTTGTTTTCAATCGGTGATGGTGGAGGACAACAACGCTTGCGGTGCGATTCCTCTAATGGTTTCACTATTAATCAATGGTGCCATTTCAGCCCTAATTCCAATCCTCCATTGCAGCGGTCCATTCAGACGAAGAGGAGAAGAAGAGGGGTAGGGAATTTTTGAAATTTTCTTGAAAATTAAAGGGTAAAATGTTCATTTCACATCATAACAGAAAAGAGGACGAAAACAGTTAAAAGGGTGGTGATTTGTAAACAAAATACACAATTTGGGTGATTTTTTATAATTAATTATATAAAGGGTGGTTTCGTGCAAAAATTGATATATAGCGGGTGGTTTCTTGTAAAAACCCCTAGAAATTAACTTACGCAAATGAAACTATTGTGACCCGGGGGCATATGCAGAAGATGAGTATCTCTTTCTCTTTCTCGTCGTTCAGATATACAAGTTGTAATCGCTGCTAAGCATTTCAAGTACTAGTAGGGAGGACGTCGGGGAATGGAATAGATGATTTGATTGACAAGTCTATTGCTCTCTCCACTTAAAAGATGTGCTTTGTTAAAAAAATACAATTAAGAAAGACAAGATTAAGTCTGGCTAAACACTCCATTTCAGTTTCAAAATACTTTATATATAAGAAGTCATATTATTGATTTCCAACCTCATAAGTTAATCAAATTATAACAATAATGTCATTATGAACATTTCCTTTACAATCGGTAGTTGGTGTTACCATTTTGGATTTGGAACACGAATTCAAAGTTCAAATTAGGACAACTACTACTTCCTGAACAAATGTCACATACGGAGTAGAATTGAACAGCCGTTTTCTGATAATTTGTTTCCTCATTGAACGATTCCTCCAACCAACATCTTCTCTATAAAATTATACAAGGCACTAACACGATCAAAATCCCCTGTTTTGCCAACGTTGGTGTGGTGTCCTGGTGGGCCATTGTCGGTGAAAATTTTGACAAAACACAAACAAATTCACACTAGAAGTTCACGAATTCATGTCTGACTGAATCTCAAAAATCCCTTCTCCATCAACCCTCGTCTTCAATTTTCCTTCTTATTCACTTGTCTGTCCCAATAATTCAATCCTCCAAAAAAAGAAACCTTCCTGACCGAATCGATTTCGTGGTACGCGATAAAGCTTTCTCATTTCTAGCTTTCTGTCTCTTCTTCTTTGTGGTGTTTTTCAGCTTTCACTAGTACTAGTTTGATTTTTTCGCGGGGATGACTGTAATTTAGTTTAGGCTGCAGCAGATTTCAGTTGGAGTTAAATTACAGAATTAGTATTTGTTGTTGGGAGGGTTTTCTTTAAGAGAAAAGAAAAAATATTTGTCCCGTCTGATCAAACTAATGAAGTAGCAGTTGATTTGTTGAAGTTACTTTTAGCTATTCCTTTCTTATAAAAATCCATAGCAACCTTGATTGTTCTCGTGCTTTGGGTAATAATGGAGTTTTTCCCGTGGTTTAGAGTTGTCAGGTGGGCTTGAAACCATCAGGGACCAATAATCCTAAACAGCTGGCGAGTAATTGGGGTTGAGTTGCAAATCTACTGGAGTTGTGAATATATGTGAGAATTGACGTCACTTAATTATCTCAAATAAGGCTACTGTTTGTGTTAATAAGTTGTTGTGTGAGCACTAATGGGTTGTAAATCCTCAAAATTTGCCATATGCTGTGGAGATTCAGAATATAGTACACCCGTTCTAGAGCAATCCAAGAGAATTGGTAAGTGGTGTACTTGTAATGCATTCTTATTATTGAGGATATATTATCTTAGTCCAGATGCTGATAATGTTTATAAATCTGGATTCAGAAAATGTCGAAAAGAATGAGGCAGATGATCTTCCTGCATTTCGCGAGTATACTAGTCAACAACTTAGGATGGCGACATCTGGTTTTTCTGTTGAGAATATAGTTTCTGAGCATGGTGAAAAGGCTCCAAATGTTGTTTACAAAGGGAAGCTTGAAAATCATCAACGGATAGCTGTTAAACGTTTCAACAGGTCTGCTTGGCCGGATGCTCGGCAGTTTATGGTATGTCTTATTATGTGCATTTGATTTGACTTTTTATGCACCTCTTTTTGGATCTTGTTCCTGTTTTAGATATTATTACTTATTAGAGACAAAGGGTTGTTAGCTAACTCAGTGGATATCTCGAATTGCTAACTAGCGGTTTCATTAGTTAAGTGTATTAGTATTACTTCATTTTTATTACTTATATTCTTTCTCATGCCTTTTACAAAATCAGGAAGAAGCAAAAGCCGTTGGACAACTACGTAACCTCAGATTGGCAAATTTACTTGGTTGTTGTTGTGAAGGAAATGAGAGACTACTTGTGGCAGAATTCATGCCTAATGAAACACTTGCCAAGCACCTTTTTCACTGTAAGTCTTACATTTGCTTATGTAATTTATTGTAATTATTCAACACTGATCTTGGATCCCTCTTGTGTTTTTCACTGCATAGTGCATACGACATAGATATGCTAGTTATAGCCTTATGTTTATTTTCTTTCTGCGATACCATTGTGAACTTAAAAAGTAGCTCTAAAAGTTCTTTCTGTTGATCCTCGTATTGATGGAGATAACACCTTATGCCATACAGTCATACTCAAATCCATTTGTTTCTTGTATCATATGCTGAAAGCCTTTTGTCTATTAAGTTTAGTTTACCATTATAGCTCTAACAACCATACTGTTTTAGCAAGAAGTATCTTTTTTCTGCTCAATCTCCGCCAATCATAATATCTCATTTCCAATACTTCACTATTTGATAATTTTTTATATTGTTTTTTTAAATAAAAATGTCAAGGGATATTGCACTCAATCTCTTGTCGAGTGTTGCATTCTTAATCACTGAGTCTTAGAGGGTCTTCTTTTTCCTATTATAGAATGAAATTCTAAAGCAATTAGTTGACCATATCGTTATTTATATCCTTCATAAGAGTCATGCTTGGCAGCAGACTGAATATTAGTGTTAATTAGATTGTGCTTTTGTTGATTTGGTATGTATTATCACAGGGGAAACACAACCAATGAAATGGCCAATGCGATTAAGAGTGGTGTTATATTTGGCGCAGGCCTTGGATTACTGCACCAATAAAGGACGTGCTCTTTACCATGATCTCAATGCGTATAGAATCTTGTTTGATGAAGTGAGTCTCAGAGAACTGAGGAATTACTTAGTGTTCATACCATCCCTCCTTGCTGACTAATTTACTACTACGCTACTTGTATAATTTGAAAAACAATATCCTACTAATTGCTCTTGGTGAATCTAAGATAGTACATAAACAATCACATCTGACCTAGAAGCAAAAGATAAAGATTTATTTTACCACTTTAGTTTAACCATAACTTCTTTAGAATCAGCAAAAAACAGTTTATGTTTCTTCCCTTTCATGATGTTAGCCTTATCCTCTTATCTCTAATCCCTGATTTCTGTGCACTCGTTGTTGTAGGAAGGTAATCCGAGGCTCTCATGCTTTGGCTTGATGAAGAACAGTAGAGATGGAAAAAGCTACAGTACAAACTTGGCATTTACTCCTCCAGAGTACTTAAGAACTGGTATTGATTTTCTTCCACAAAAATGTTCTATCAAACTATCATTCCAGCTTAGCTTCTTTCTGAACTAAATTCTCAACAAGAAACTTGTTACCGATGCTCAAATTGTGGAGAAAGATGTTAAACCCTTCAATTATTCAAGCAATTTTGTGAAAATGATCAATTTCTTTTCTGTCATGTAATTCAACCCCGACTTTTATCAAGTTTACCGTTTGATTAGTGTGAGACAAATATGAAAGCATGACTCGGATACTGGTGTATAAATACTACCAAATCGTCTTCAAGTTTTCAACTTTGATCAATTTGATTTTCTTTTTACTCAAATTATTTTTCTTATACGCCACGTAAATCTAGTCCCAAGTAGTTTTTATTAGTTCAATAATGGAGAGATTGTGTCCTAATGACCCCTTCAATGTTTAATTAGGAAAACTAGTCCCAAGTAGTTTTTGTTAAAGAAAACTAACCCCTTGGGTTTCTCCTTTCCTCTTGGGGTAGGGGGTTAGTTTCTAAAGGGATCATTTTCATAATAAAAACGTACAAAAGGGTTATTCACCCAACTCACCACACGTAAATCTCCTTCCATGTAATTTTTTTTATTTGTCTCTTCTTTATAGGAAGGGTAACTCCTGAGAGTGTGATATACAGCTTTGGAACTCTCTTACTTGATCTTCTTAGTGGGAAGCATATTCCTCCAAGTCATGTGAGTTTTATTTGTCTTACTCTGATAACAATTCATTAATATTCTTATTGTACTGCCATTTTGGTCTATTCTTTATTAGGCATTATAAGTTTCAACCAGAAACTGAATAAGGTGCAACGAGACTCAAAAAATGATCGTAGAATAAAGTTGTATGATATAGATGCTCCCTGATAACTTTTTCCTATTTCTTTTTATTGGATAATTTTTTAAATTCAGAATACTAAACGGGACCAAAATGGTATAATAATCAGGTTATAATGATGGGTTTCAGAGGTTTTAGACAACTACAATCACACTCTTCCATTGTTATAAACTGTGCCTCCACTACTTCAAAAAAAAAAAGAGACGATGTTTCAAGTATTTTCCTTGAATAAAAACACTATGTGTTTACGATGTGAGATGTTTTGAAGCTGTCTTCCCAATATCTGGATTTTCAAGTGCTATGTGTTATATGAACCTCTGCTCAACTCTGGTTATATATTCTACAGGCCCTTGATCTGATTCGGGACAGGAATATACAGACATTGATGGATTCTTTTTTAGAAGGGCAATTTTCAAATGATGAAGGAACTGAACTAATACGCTTAGCTTCGAGATGCTTGCAATATGAACCTCGTGAAAGGCCTTATTCTAAGTCACTGGTTGCTTCCTTGATTCCCCTTCAGAAGGAAATTGAGGTCAGATCTTCTTTCTTATTCTTTAATGTTGTCGAATTTTCTGATGGTCATTAACGTAATTATGAGAGTTTCTATATATTTTCATCCAAATCTAGTGATTGTTTGCTTTCATCCGGCAGCATCTTGCTTGACAGATTCGTAAACAGTTGTATATATGTTCCATGTTGCCAAACAACAAATTTTGTATAACTCTAATGGAACGATATTGTTTTTGTCAGGTTCCTTCCCATGAATTGATGGGCATACCTAAGGGTGGGGAAGCTACACCTCTTTCAGCCATCGGGGAAGCTTGCTTAAGAAAGGATATGACTGCAATCCATGAGGTCTTAGAAAATCTGGGGTACAAAGATGACGAGGGAGCTGCAACTGAGGTTTGCATAAATCTTTTATTATTTTTCTTAGCCTTATATCACCGTTTTATTAAAACCATTTCCCTACATATGGCATGTTTTAGCACGTGACATTTTGTCTTTTGCTCATCCTACTACCAAAATTAGTATGGGTTGTCATTTGGAAACTAAATTATGAGAGGTTTTAGCTTTCCTTTTTTATCGTCTTTGAGAGAAAGGAAATATATTGATGTACTACTACCATGTAAATGAAGAATAAATTAAACTACTATGTTGTTATAAGTGTGTTTAGCGAATTTTTAAAAATTATGTCGATCAATAGCAAGGCGGCAATATGATCTTAATTTTGTAAACTCAAAATAATAGCAGTAGGATCCTAATTTTATAGTATTAGGGTGTTTTGAGATCTGGGAGATCGGGTTATTTAGCAGAAACGTAAGAGTATTGGACATCATTTACGTACACAATATCAAACTCTGCGCATGCCATGTTAATTAACTTTTCAATTCTGGGTGATGGTTGCAGCTTTCTTTTCAGATGTGGACCAATCAAGTGCAGGAGACGTTGAACTCTAAGAAAAAGGGGGATTCTGCATTTAGGCAAAAAGATTTCAAAGCTGCAATTGATTCTTACACTCAGGCAAGCACTTGTATTATATGCTGCAAATTCCCGATCCTGCTTTTCATGATTATATCTGTATTCTGCTCTTTTACACTTTTCAGCATACCCTGTCTTTTCATGCATCATATTGCTTATAAAAGATGTTGTTCTTAGATGATGTACTTGGTTATGGGCAATATTTTGCTGTTGTTGTTGTTATTTCTAATATGATTGCCGTCATTTCTCAGTTCATCGAGGTGGGAACAATGATATCTCCAACAATCTATGCACGACGGAGTCTTTGTTACCTGATGGATGAAATGCCACAAGAAGGTCTTGATGATGCATTAGTAGCACAATCAATATCCCCTGTTTGGCACATGGCTTCATATTTACAGGCAGTTGCTCTATTTTCAATGGACAAGGAAAACGAGGCCCGTCTAGCAATGCAAGAAGCTTCAACGCTTGAAATTAAGTGGAACAGTGACACAAGCTAAGGACCATCCAAGGTGAAGTGACATTTATTTTCTGTTTATCCTAAAACTGAGTTGTGGATCAAGTGTGTGGTTCTTGAACATTATATTCTTTTAGATATTCTTGGATAGACAGGCACTGACTTGTGTTGTCAATAGAGGTTTGTTTGACTTTTGAGAGAAGTAGTCGTCGGAAATTTCTATGGTGTTGTAAATGTATGTACAGCTGGTTTGTCATTTTGATGGTGTTTTCTGTGTGTGATATACTGTTGGCTTGAACATTATATTTTTTTGTTTTTGAAGAAGCAAAAATAAAAAAAAGGGCAGCGCCGTTGCCGGGGATCGAACCCGGGTCACCCGCGTGACAGGCGGGAATACTTACCACTATACTACAACGACTCTGTTTGTTGCATCTCATCAGGTTATCATTTTCATTATCCTGCTCCCCCTTCAAATTATGACTACAGTCAAATTTGTTAATAATAATGTATTTGGTGTATCATTCTAAACTTCCAATCAACCTTCTTAGTTGATTTCATCTTTTCTAGTTGAGTACGACATATCTATGTTTGTTGTTCTTATTCTTCAACATACCCTTACTAATAATGCTGCAAGGCAGTAAATGGTTCTATATCAATTTAGAGATTAACAACATCCTCATTGATAGTATCTAGATGAGTTTCTAGCTAAAAAAAATTTGAAAAGAAAAGTGAAAAAAGTGGTGAAGAAGTGGTGAAGAGTTTCTCAATTGAGAACCCCATGAGAAACTCTTTATATGTTATTTGTCTATCTACAAGTATTATTTTATATATAGTGACACTCTCTAATGAAATATATACTAAAATAAATTAATATTTTATTAATAAGAAACTTTGTGAGTCTCTCACCAATAGAGAAGCTCTAAGTGTCATGGTTGTGTAGCATATATAATTAGCATTGAAAATGCTTTTTGGTGGGTACTTGGACAAAGTGTTAGGTATTATACATGCTTCTAATTGGTACATTTGTCATTTATCCAATCTCTACAAGTTTGGTCTTTTTAACCTCATCCATTTTTATAAAACAATCACTCCTTTCAACAACAATAAATACAAATTATCCAACCGTGTTAAGAATAAAAATTAACTTTAAAGTTAATATGTATTTATGATACATGTTGAGATATTTATATAAACTAGTGTTCGAGACCCGTGCGAACGGGCTATACAATACTTTTTTATATACAAGAATTTGTATTAGAAATGAAGATTGTAGCAAGGCTTCGGTAGTTACACGACAAACACAATTATTAGATTTCAAATTATACACATGAAAATGTATGCATCCACGTAGTAGGATATGACGGGGTAAGAATGTAAGATGTATGCATCCATGTCCTAACCATCGTTTACGCATGTAATTTATCTGTTGTTTTGAAAGAAAGAAAGAAATCTCTAAGCAATGAGATTTTAGCAGGGAACTGATACTTCATTAAATCACTTTGTATAGCAGGTATGCCATCCTTTCAGTATCTAACATCCTCAGCATTGTTACTGTATCCACAAATAGCTCAGCAACTTCCATTTTATAGCAACCAAAGATATCCTCCAGTAATAAAAGCCCCAACCTTCCATCTCACCCGTCCATCCATCTTGAACAAAATTGGTAAATTCCCAGCCGTCTGATCTTGCTTCAAAGTCGCCCCTATGAACGGTGCGATTGGAACCAATACCCCCCGCCACGAACGGCGGCCATATATTCACACCATTCGTATCATGCACTCAACATATAAATTTTAATTACTCGTAGATCATATCATATCAAAGCAAATCATTATCGCCTCAAATTTTAATTAGATCATATCAAAGCAAATCCTCAAACTTTGACAAATTTGGACTATTTACAATAAATTTTGAAACATTAGTACAATTTTTGGCGTGAAGGGTTGCTTTGTATCTGCACTCACCGTAGAATATATTCCTATCAAATTCTATTCAATTATTTTAGAATTATTACGTCAAGGCAATTCTATTTCAAAAAATAAGCCCTTATTTCATTTTCATGGAATCCAAAAACAAATACAGCATGTAGCATGTTACTTGACCTCAACTTCTTTCAAACATGAAAAGTGCAGTGTGCTTAAACCTCGGTCTCAGACTTGAGCAATAACTCTTAAATGTTAACACAATAAGGAAAAAATACAAAATTTGATTATAGGTATAGAGAAATGGAGGAAGGAAACTGCACACCGCTCGAATATTTTTCTTCCTAAGCGGAACTTCTCTCCTGTTAGTAACATTTAACAGCTCACGTGAATTTGGAAGCATCTTCTCTGACACAATTTGATTGCAATCCCGCTTTTACATGAAAGATTTTTTGAAGCTTCATTTTTGTCTAATAGTTGTCCGGAGGGAAGAAGAGGGGCTCTCACGCTCTGTCCTAGCATGTTTAATGAGTAGATTCTTTGTACTGATAGCAGAAGACACCTGAAACTATAAGAAAATCCTATAAATATCACGATGGAGCTATAAGAGAAGACCTATAGTTCCCAAAAAAAAATGAAAGTGCCAAATTCATTCATATTGAAAATTTGAAACAACAAAAAACAGTTTGAGTACTTGTTCCATAACAGTTTCATCACACATATATGATTGAGAGATTGATGTCCACATAGTCACAAAAAGGCTCCACTCTTTTGGTTGCTTCAAGCAAAACATCAGGGTCATTAGCACAAAATTGGACTGATAAGGGGCAATCCTCCTGAAAAGGTTTTGAAATTAATCTACTGTCAATCCAATGCAGATAATGTGAACCATGAAGAAATGAAAAGAGATTACAGGTTTGTCAAAATGAACTCCTGCAAGCAGTTCACACATACACAGAAGACATATTCTTTCTTCATCATTAACCTTGCTACTCCCATATAATGGTAATCAAGTTCAGCAAGAAAAGGCTATACCCTTCTCCCACAAATATAACTATTCAACAAATATTTATTTTAGTTTTGAAGCAAAAATTGGTTTTTGATAGTACTTTCAATCTATTCAATTGTAATCAAAACTGCTAAGTAAATCAACAACTATAGAAAAAGGAACAATATAACCTCCATGATTAACTAAATCGATCAATCTCAAAGCACCAATCGACCACTAAATTTGCACATTTAGGGAGGCAGAAGCAAAACTCTGACATGTGGTGAATTCCAAACACATACACTTGTCATCCTCACTAAAAATCCGAGTGTAGCATAGGAGTATAAGCAGTCTGTTGACTTGTTCTCCATACTTCCAACATTTTAGCAACACTAAAAAAAATACAATTGATATAAACAACATTTATATACCTTGGATCAGGAAGCCGATCAAGATTATAAATACATCTCCGTGTTGAAATATTCCATTAGGGGTGAAACTGATCCCTGCAAGTTATGAGAAAATAGTAACCAACAACAAAACATGAATAATGTTAGGTGAGAAAAGGTTAAGGGATCATTCAGATAAAGCGAATTGAAGAACATATGCACGGCTGAAATTTCTTATGAAAATCAGGTTTAAGAAACCTAAAACACTTGCTTCGGTTCTCAATTCTGCACAGTGATATTCCAAGATGTTCATTTGAGAAATTTTAAGCTGCAAGTACAAGCAATACAAGAAAGAACAGCAACAATTGCAAATCAACTTTCGCAAAGCGCAATTATGAGCTATTATCCAAGAAACAACTCGGAAAATCGAAATCGAAGGAGAAAATAATCCTAAAAGATTCTAAACTCACCACAATCAGGACTATTAGGGGGGGGACTACGATTCTCTATGCAATTCAATGAATTCAGATAAAAACATCTAAAGATCAACACCAAAAGCAATATCGTCTCTTCTTCAAGCTTGTTCGGACCGAAAACTTCAAGCCTCCTTTGTCCTTCACTGGATGTCAATCCCTCTTTTTTGCATCTCAGCTGGGTAAACACTTCCTCCATTGGAAGCTTGACCTATTTTTCAAATAAAAGAACATTATCAATTTTCACTCATAAGAAAAGTAAGAAATCATAAAAAAACACATGAAAACATGAGATTTTTAGTAAAGTGGCTAACCTTATCATTACGCTTGTATGCTCTTTTGAGCTTCAACACAATTCTCTTAAGAAGAAGATCGCCAATATGTGGAAATTTTGTATTAACAACATCCACCAATGCAACAAAAACATGCGTGAAGCCTAGCTCTACAAAAAAGACCACTTCCCCTAATTAAATTCTCGTTGAGCAACTCTGGGATTATATTCTTTATATTGGTGGCATTGACCTTGTTCACCAGACCATTAACATCAGCATCTGACACAACAACCACAACAACAACAAAACAGATCTCAAATAATCAGAATCTATCACAGGAACGTAAATTAGTAAATAATTCAGTCTTACTCAAAAACCTCATGCTTGCATCACTGCAACTGAAGTCAGATTCTTCTTTTAGCCTCTTGACAGTAGAAGCACACCATGCATGGTTCGTCTTGCTACCCTCGTTTTCCGACATGAATGCATGTTATATGTTACATAATTGCAGATTAGATGATGCACGAAAAAGAAATATGAAAGACGATTACCATAGAAGTGATGATTTCTTCAACTGTATCACAGCCAAAACATCTGTCACCTGTCTCCATCCTGAGTGGAAATCACTGTCAACATACTTGATCAGATCTAGAAGTTCTTTTTCAGAGGTGAGCACATTTATTATCTCCATAGATAATAGAAAGTTGTAGCCTCAAGGCAATTGATAAATATATGCACGTGACATATTTCTTGTACATAGAAAGGTGGCTAGTTTTTAAACTAAACACTGTTGTAAATAAGAACATGAAAACTGACTTAATGCAAACAGATAGTGCTTCTATCATAACTAAGAAATAATCCTCTCCCTTCATTCGTGTCAGACGAGGTAGTCAATTTGATTGACAAAGCGCAACTGCAAATCGAAGTTGAACTCATGACAACAGCTTATTGGCATCAAAGTGATCAAACATCTTATTGGCAGTTTCTGCATGCATGGACAATGTTCTGTAGAGCAATCACGTTGTTCTATAATGGGTGTTTTGAGTTGGAGTTTCCACAAAACATGTTCTAGTGTTGAGATTCAGCCTAATTTTCACTTTGATTTATTTTAATTGCACTCTATTAGTATAAAAAAGCAACTAATTGAGCTAAAAGTATGCCTACAATGTACAAGCACAAATATTATAGAACACCTCTAGAATTCATGAAATAAATGATGTTGAAGTCGTCTTAAACATATGTTCCATTTGCGAACTAATTCACTATCAACTCTATCACAATCCCAATCGTAATAGAGACAATACAAAAGTTACCAATGGCAGTCAACACCTAAGATTCATCAACACACACACAAACAACATAAATTTCTTAAATAATAACTGGATTTAAAAATGTCAAACAAAACACACCATACCTTTTGAAAATGTCCAACTTGATTTGTGTTGTCAACAAGATGAGCAACTTTCCCAAAGAAAGTATGAACTCGAGTTGCAATGACAACAACTTCAATCTTTCCTTGTTTGCAAGTAGAGCCCGAGAAGACTTCATCACCCGGGCATTTGTTGACAGGAAAAGACTCACCTGCACCACCACCTCAAGAAGATGATCAGAAGAAGCCTGATGTTATAATCATTACATCATCACCACCAGATCACTCTCCTGACATCGATGAGGTCAGCGAGAAGGAGACATTAATCCAAGAGGTGGAATCTAATGCTGCTATCAAGATTCAATCAATTTTCAGATCCTACTTGGTATGATACTTATTCCATCAATGTCAAAAATTCAATGCAAGTAAAATTTGCTGAACTTTGATGATTTTTGAAAAACAGGCAAGAAAGGCACTGAGGGCATTAAGAGGATTAGTGAAAATACAGGCATTGGTAAGGGGCCATCTTGTCAGAAAACAAGCTACTGCTACACTCAGATGCATGCAGGCTCTTGTCACTGCTCAAGCTCGAGCTCGCGCTCATAGGATGAACAACATCAGTCATGACTTCAATTTCTCCAACTCCTACCATGTAAAATTCTTATTCCAAAATGAATTTGGTGAAACTTTCTCTAAGAAACTTCTCTAAGAATTTTTCTCTAGGAATTTCTCTAAGAAACTTCTGTCAGAAATTCACTGAGAAATTCTCTAAGAAATTCATTGAGAAATTCTCTAAGAAGATTCTCTATGAATTTCTCTAAGAAAGTTCTCTAAGAAGATTCTCTAAGAAAGTTCTCTAAGAATTTTTGTAAGAAAGTTTTCTAAGAAATTTCTGTCAGAAATTCACTGAGATTTTTTTGCAAGAATTTGTCTAAGAAATTTGAGTATCCTGGAGGGAAATGAGATGGAAGATAACATCAAGATAGTGGAGATGGACCAAGGAGAATCAAAATTCAACAACAACAACAACTACTCAAACTACAACACCACCAACAGATTTGACTACATCAACCAAGAATAACAGAAAATCTCACCATCCCCATCAGCAATTACAGACATAAGCCCAAGAACATACAGCGTCCATTTTGAGGACTACCCTTTTGCAACAACACAAAGCAGTAAATAAGTAATCAAAATTAAAATTAAAGAAAACAATACAGTACATAGATGAGCTCCTAAATTCAATCGAAGTTGAATATGGAAATCAGAACTTATATGAGAAGAGCAAGAATATTCGATCGAAGTTGAGAAAGAAACTCCTAAAATTCAAAATAACACTACCTAAATCAGATTTTGCATCTTGACACAACGCAGCAAGAGGAACAATGGTAATAGAGACTCGAAAACTTAAACCTAACTCAGTAAAAAATATAATC
This sequence comes from Oxyria digyna, assembly GCA_029168935.1. Classification (NCBI taxonomy): domain Eukaryota; kingdom Viridiplantae; phylum Streptophyta; class Magnoliopsida; order Caryophyllales; family Polygonaceae; genus Oxyria; species Oxyria digyna. Next base: position 13,616,574 of record JAPVLV010000024.1, on the reverse strand, counting down.
ACAAGCGATAAATCAGAACTTGAATTCAGGGAAATCGAGAAGAATTGAAACCCTAAAACAAACCTTCTGGAGAAGAAACGACTTGAGGCCATCGTCACAGTCTACGACTATTGTCGGGTCCCTATCCCCGTCTTCAAGATCCGACTTAAAGGGCATATGTTTCCGCTCGGAAGAACTGTCTGCTGATAAGGAGCAAGCGGTGGCAGAGAAGTTGAATAAGCTTGGAAGGCCGCAAATGGTGGGGGATAGAGACGATAAAGGGAGGGAGACAGCGACATGGGGGATTGTCGGAGGAGATAGAGGACAGGAACGCAGGTTTTTGGAGAGAGAAGTGAAACCAGAGAGAAAGAGAAACCACATGAGTGCACATTATGTAAGCACATTCTGCAGCTAAAGTACCATTCTTCCATCAATGTTGTGCTTATCCTTAGTGACTCTATCAGCAACACTCGGGTCAGCAAAGACGATAAAACCAAAACCCCGAGCACGACCAGTTGTCCTATCCTTCATAATGACAGCCTCAATAACCTCCCCGAAAGTGCTAAAGTATTCCTTAAGACGTTCCTCATTGGTCTCCCACGAAATTCCACCCACAAAGAGTTTGCCGAGGTCGGATTGCATATTTCTGCACATACCAAAATTGCATCACATCAATGAATGCAAAACCATAAATCTCACAATCTAAATAAGTAAATTGAATAGAATCGGGCTACTTAATTCGAGCAGTAGAGCTAAAAATTGAAACTTTATTACAGTTCGGATCCGAATTGATCTATGATCAACAATACTTGACCAAAAACACACAGAACTAAGAGTGTGCTCACATCAGTCCATCACAACCTCAACACCATTCAATCAATTGACCAATGCATCAAATTGGATTGAAACATGGCCAGGAAACAGACAAAAAAACAGTAACAAAGCCCAATACCTTATCTGTAGAATCAAATAACCAATCGCCACAAAATTCCAGTAGCAGTAGATAAGAAAATGAGAGCAACAATCTGATTCAAACAAACAGCATCGGATCCTTCCTGAAAAAAGAAAATTGATCTAAAAGAAACAACTCAATGTTTACTACTTACCATTCACCATCAAAGCAGTCAATAACAATTCCTAAACCAGGAAAGTAAAGCAGTCAATAACAATTCCATTTATAAATACTATCTCTTGAAGTGTGTTTTTTATCCCAAAATTAGAACTTTCTTTGCTTACTTCTCAGTAAAACAGTAACTAAACACACATAGACACATAATCCATGACTGTAAGATTAAGTTGTACCATGATCTTTTGTATTGGCATTGCAAAAGACTACTATTAAGTGTTAATCATAATGGAAGAAGAAGTTGTAAGCTTCAACCACATTTTATCATTCATCCTCATTGTTTGTACTTGTTTATAGATTATCAAAGATATGATTTGCAAGAGAACCCAAATCATACTCATCTAAACTCTACAACAAGAAATTTATACTCATCCAAACAGTAGGCCGAGTATCCTAAAACCCTAACAGATTTGAGAATGGTTGAATTTTATACCTATTCGATACCCTAAATCCCCAATCTGAAATTTGTCCTCTCGAAATCAAATCTAAACCCTAAAACACCAACAAATCTTCATATTAGCCTCTTACCTTAATGTCTAAGAACTAAAGAATAGTAGACAACCGCGGAGATGATAGTTGAACAAGCAAACTCCGAGCACGACCCAACAACTCTGTAATTGAAGAAGACAAACCACAAAGCAATCAACATCAGCGGATAGAAATCGACAAGAATTGAAGAGTCGAGAGTGAGGACTAACCTCCAGTGTCGCGAACGACGGAGTGCCGCATCCCGTCCGAAGAAGACCATTGCCTTGGACGGAGTAGAGAGGCCGAAGTCAGTGAGCTTGACGCCTACATCGTCGTCGAGGAGGATAGGGTCGGGGAGATCTTGGAGCAGGATCTCCGAGGGAGGGATCTTTGTCGCCTGGCGATGAAGGGTTTTTACGAAGACGAAAACGGTGGAGGAAGATCGGGAAGAAGAATAGAGCAGCCTTCTCTGACCCCAAAAATTCCAATATCCGGTTAGTAGACCCGCGAGAAATTCAAGTAAAACGGGTCAAAACGAGGAATAGACATTATTACCCTTCATTTAGTATTGGAAAGCAATAGAATAGCAGTGGCATGGATCGTAATTCCTACGGAAATCCAAGCTATATTACAAAGGCAAAAACTTGAGATGAGATTTCAGCCCTTCAATGTTTTTTAAGCATATGTGACATATTTTACAGCCATTGATAAATCTATTTCTTACACCATTGCATTCTCACATTTATTGTAGTTAGGATAAATTACATATTATTTATGAAATGGATATGTATTAATTAATAGTACTTACAAATAGAAAAAATTAAATTTATTTCGCTTATTTGGTGAGAGTTAAACGTAATTGGCTTAAACAATATGAATTCTTACTACGAATAATCTGGAATACCCGTACATGGCACGGATCACTACACTAATTGCATATCACAAAAAGTGTTTTTTTGTTATGCAACCAAATATTAAAATAATCAAAATAATCAATACCATCCCCATTGTTATGGTAGACTAAGGTTGTGTTTGCTAAACTATTTAGTATACTAGTTTGAGTTATAGTTTAAGTTTAAGTTGCTCAACTAATTACAAAAGGAGTTTATCTTACTAAAAAATATTAAACTGCGTTTGGAATGCTTTAACTAGTTATTAGTTACCACAACAGTGCAATTTGTTAACTAGTTACGTAAATTGTTTTAGAAAATAAGGTTATTTTTGTCAAGTAATTATAAGTAATTACTAGAAACTAGTTTGACCCCTTGTTTTTTCTAGTTTATCATTTAAACTAGTTTAGTAACTAGTTAAAATTAGTCTACCAAACCATGTTTAAATGAATTTGAAACTAGTAACTGGTTAGATAACTAGTTAAAATGGCTTTGTTTTGTCAAGTAATTATAAGTAGTTACTAGAAATTAGTTTGACCCCTTATTTTTTCTAGTTTATCATTTAAACTAGTTTAGTAACTAGTAATTAGTTAAAATCAGTCTACCAAACCACGTTTAAATGAATTTATAACTAGTAACTAATTAGATAACTACTTAAAACGTGCAAACAAAGAAACCCAAAGAAAGTGGAAAATTTGGAGAGTAGCAGAAGAAGAAGGTGATTACAGTATCACTGTATCATACACGTTCTATAATGAGCTGTATTATGTGAGTATCCTAACCCCACTCTGCTTGACTTCTACAAAACTGGGACCAATCATCTAAATCCTGCCAAGAACCAAGACAGCAAAGAAGATAAAAAAAGAGAGGATGAAGTTAAAATATAGAAACAGATGGATGCTTAAAATATATAAAAAAGAATGTTGGATTTTTCCACCTCTGAAAAAAACATGGACTGTTAGTTCATCTTGCATTCAAGAACTCCACGACAAAACCAGAGAAGCTGGAGCACAAACTTGGTTCACTAATTGTTTCTTCTCCATTGAAGATCAATCAATGACACCTTTTTTCACACACCCATCTTCGGTTAATCTACAAATTGACTGTAGATAGCCACAACTGACATGTTTGTTGTCCCATTCTATTTTCCAATTAAAGAAAAGAAAAACATGTTTTTTGTTTGTGGTGTGTGGTTTGTTGATCCTTTATAAGGATATGACCATATCTCCATCGAGATGATTACCTCCTTTTTAGCTTCAATAGGGTTTCACTTTTTGCCGCCTCAAAATCAGAGAATAATATAGTCCATAGTATGTTGAATATGAGGAGAAAAAAAGAGTGATGATTGTGCTTAATGATTTATTTTAGAGAGTTTGTGTGATTGAACAACACCCACTTCAGCAATGGATACTGTGAATCAAAATCAAGAGCAGCAAAATCTGAGAACTCAGCTTGCTGTAGCTGTGAGAAGCATTCAATGGAGCTATTCCATTTTCTGGTCAATTTCTGCATCTGAGCCAAGGTTTTGAAATCTCATATTCTTTGATTCAACTTTGTAGCTTTGTTATATATGGGTCTTTTGATTGTTAGTACTTGCAAAAATCTTATTGCTACTGAAAAAGAAACACAAAATCACTTACAGTGGTTCAGTACTTTGGTATAAATTTCAATATGTTTTGAGTTGTGATTGAGATTTTGGTTTGACAGGGTATTGGAATGGAGTGAAGGATACTACAATGGAGATATCAAGACAAGGAAAACAATGGAGGGTGTTGAATGGAATGTAGATGAGATGAGCTTGAAAAGAAGTGAGCAGTTGAGAGATCTTTATGAGTCTCTATTGGTAGCAGAAACCAATCCACAATCTAGAAGACCCTCAGCTGCATTGATTCCTGAAGATCTCTCTCATACCGAGTGGTATTACTTGGTTTGTATGTCCTTCGTCTTCAATCTTGGCCAAGGGTAACATTTCTCTAACAGAATTTGCTTCCAATATTACAATTGTTTGGTCAAATTTTTATAAGGTTGTGTATTTGTTCATTAGGTTGCCAGGGAGAGCTTTTGGAAATGGTAAGCCTATGTGGCTATGCAATGCCCATCAGACCGATAGCAGGGTGTTTAGTCGCTCTCTTTTGGCTAAGGTACTAACCATATTTAACCATTTTCACTTTTGTATTATCTGTCATAAAAGTTATCCAAGTCTAAACCAACACTGATTATGTTTATTGCTTATGGCCGGTTTCACCAGAGTGCTTCGATTCAGGTATTTATGCTGAAAATCTTGATCAAAGCCAAAAACATGCTGCATTGTTGAATCTAATCATTGTTGTTTTGAATTCAGACTGTTATGTGCTTTCCTATATTAGGAGGTGTAGTTGAGCTTGGCACAACTGATCTGGTAATCTACCACTTTCATTCTTTTGGTAATCTGAGTGTCACGAAATATGTTACTAATGATATGCTTGTTTGTTTCCACAATTTCAAGGTTTTAGAGGACTATTCTCTGATCCAAATTGTGGAAGCTTCTCTGTTGGGGACTGATTGCCCTGCACTTCCCCAAATACCCATTTCTTCAATTCCCAATGATTTTGACACGATTCTTGATAGTGCATTATCGCCAATTACGCATGGCGAAGAGTTCAGATTGTTAGAGTCGCCTCATGATTGCAGCTTTGGACTATTGCAACCACTGGATGAAACCGAATTCCTGACCGAAGGTGTGGATGATGAGATGAGCAATGACTGTATATCTCAGAACTTTGTTTATCCAGAAAATCCCATTTCTGCTTCAAAGAATGAACAGGAAACCAATATTCATCCTCAAGAACAGGACAATACAGAAGAAAGCTGTCTTCTGAAGATGGAACCAGATATTCACTACCATAATGTTCTTGGTAGCATTTTCAAGACCAAACACGACAGCTTCATCCGTCAGCCTTCGGTTGGTAACAAGGAATCATGTTTTGTAAGCTGGAAAAAGTGGGAAGGATTAGGCTCTTATCACATTAATCCTAGACGTGGAAACACACAAAAGATCTTGAAAAATATACTATTCGGAGTTACTCGTACGCATTTTGCTTCCACGTCCGAACATAAGGTAGATGGCATACAATGGAATCCCGAACCTGATAACCTTGTGAACGACAAATATAGCTCGCTGAAGTCGTTAATCCCTTCAACTGTTAAGGTAATACAATTTGTCACATACTTTATGGTGTTTGTATATCACTTTGAACGTTGCATTTGTTTGTTTTTGTGTGTGTAGGATGATAAAGTGTCAATTCTTGATGACACAATCAAGTACATGAAGGAGCTGGAGAGGCGGGTTAAGGAGCTTGAAGCGAGTCAAGTCAATCTTGATGAAGAATTTTGTGTAGGAAAGAAGCCTCAAGATGCAACAGAGAGGACATCTGATAACTATAGAATCGGCGTCAAGAGAAAAGCTGATGACGTCGGTTTTGAAGGGAAGATGGAGGAGAATAGCCTTGTATCTCTAAGAGATAGTTCCAGCAATACCAGCATCTCTATCAGCTTGATTCAGAAGGATGTTTGGATCGAGATAACGTGTCCTCATAACCAGTATGTGTTGCTCGAGATCATAGACGCCTTAACTAATTTGAAACTCGATTCTCACTCTGTTCAATCCTCAATATCTGATGGCATTCTTTGTGTAACCATCAAAGCAAAGGTATGTTATCCGAATACATATGATCAAGTATTGGTGTGATATGAATCTGATGATGTTATACAATTGTGCTGCAGATCAAAGGATTTGGTGTGTTATCAGTAGGAATGATCAGGCAGGTGTTGCAAGGAGTTTTGATTAGAAGTGGATGAATTTCAAACGCTGGTTTCCGGAGATTGTAGTAAATGTTTTTTTTTTTTTTTTGCTTCTATAGATGAGTGTTGTAATTCAAATAAATGGGTCTCATTTGATTATGTTCTTGTAAATTGACACAGACACATAGTGATACATAAATGTATTGGTTTATCTCTGCAAGGAATGAGAGATTTTGCAGAAAATATGACAGCTAATTAAGTTAGTTGAGACTACAAGTCGGATTTTGGTGTGTAGTTATTAGTCCATTCCTAAAGGCATTGTTGTATAGCTACTAGTCAATGTTGTTTTTTGTAGTTAGACCTACTAGTCAATGCTTTGTGGGAATGGAGAAAATGTAACAAGTAGCAACCAAGTAAGATGCAGGGAACAGAGAGATATGGTTTAATTTTGGCGAGTTGAAGTTGAAAAGGACTAGTACGTGTTGCATGCAGTCTATGAATTATTATAGTCTAAATAATAATGGTCATTCTTGGCTGCTTATATAACATTACCCAAACCCCTTGGATTCGGTTTTACTCAAAATAAGGGAATGTCATCTGGAAATGAAGCAACAACACCCAACATAAATATTAATAATGACAAAACTGGACATTTCAATTTCAACAAGACAACATACTCCAATCCCTACAACAAAACTTAATAATCCAATCTCTAAGAATGGAACTCTTGGCAATATCCTCCAATCTCCCATCCCATGCGAGTCGAAGCGCATGGGCTTTAGCCCAAACTTGTCTCTAGTTACTAGTGATGTGATGCACCTTGCCGAAGCAACATATCTTAACCCATTCCATTCTGAGACATTCTTGCTTGTTCTTCAGCATGACTTCTTTCTTCCTGCTCCAAACGGCTTCGATTTGTCAGAATTGGTTGATGTGGAAAGCTTTGCAGTTGACTGTATGCATCAAATAACAGATCCGAGTACAACATTCTCTGCTTAAAACAGCTATCCATCCAGATGAGACAGAAGAATATACATTCACACATGTAATGTAAGCAGAACAAGTATCAAATTGAGCAAAAGCATCTCAACTCTGCCAAACCTCCACGCATTGCTCATCCTTTCGTGTAACAAACATCTTATTCCCCCCAAAACCCACATTCGTTATCCTGTTACCACCTCTATCCTTAACTCTACCCAAACCATTCCTCCTAAAAACACTGCCTTTCAACCCATCCGCCTCACTTACCTTCAAAGGCCCTACCAAGATTTCAGACCAGACCTCCAACTCTCCACCCTTTGAACGAAACACTCGGTTTCCATGGCTCTCAATCTTAGACCCAAGCCCTTCTTTCTTCCCATTATTATTCACTTTTCTCCCATCTCCTAAACAAACCCATTTGTTCCCTGCACCTAGGGTTCTGAAATCAAGGAAGAACACCTCCCCCGAGTTCACTCCGACTTTGAACATGCAAGAGGAAGAATCAAGTGCAGTAACATCAGCAAAGCAATCTTCTTTCTCTTTCAACTCCCAAGCACTCTTCCCTGATCGAACATCCCACAGTTTAATGTTGCCTGTTACACCAGTTGGACCACTGTGTGATCCAGACGCCATTAGAAGACCGTGACTTGGTAGCCACGTTAGTTTTGTAGCTGGTACAGCTGAGTCGAGCTCAGCTCCATATATCTCGTTGTGAGCAATCATTGAAACAGGCCTCAAATCACCCATCAGATCATATACCATTATAACATTCGAGTTCCGTCTACCAGATTCAAAGCTGGTGAAGAGGAACTCGCTAGAGGAGCCGATTGCTTGCACTGTTGAGTCGGACTTGGTCGAATTCTCCCAATTCAAATGCTCCCTCGTAACCCCTGCGTTGAGATCGATAATCTGCAATACATGATCGATTCAAGTGAGGAATCAGTGGTTGTTTGTTTAAGAACTCAATTCTCATGATTTACAAGTAGGAATAGATATATCATATATGTGTTTGATTGAAACAATTTCCACTTAAAATCATGGGAATTCATTTCATGCACATATTCAATTCCTGCGTTCACCTACTCCCTAGTAAGTCCATTTCCCCATCTTTAGCTATTGAATCTCAATTTCCCCCATTTTGATTTATCAAAATTCTAACAAATACATTTCTCTAAATCCCATCTAAGCTATGAATTCAATCCATACTAATTAATTTGGTATAAATTACAATTCCTCCATCTAAGCATACAAGTGCTTGTTTGGTTGAGATTAAATTCCCATGAATGGAAAATTTGGAGAAATATGGTGGAATATCTATGTTTGGTTGGAATTTGGTTTTCATAAAATCTAAGGGAATTCATTTCAGGCCGATATTCAATTCCTCCAAAACACATAAAATGATTTTTATGTACTCCCCTAGAATTCTATGAAACACATTTTCTCCAAATAGATTCATAGGAAATACAATTCGTTTGGTGTACCTGCAAGCCGGAGAAATCGGTGGCGCCAGCAGCGGCGAGAGAGGGGGAGAGAGCAAGGAGGGAATCGATGGCGGAGAAGAGAGTGAGAAGAGTGGATTTACGGGTGAGGGAGGAGTCAAAGGAGGTGAGTTTGTTGCCATGAGCGACAAGGAGGGAGCCAAAGGGGGTAGTAGCGATGGCGGAAGGAGTGTCTCTTCCGTTGAGGTGGAGATCGGCCGACTTGACGAGGTCCAAGGCGTGAAAGTGAGAGGGATTGGAGAGAGAGTCGATCTCGATCCCGTAGAAGCGGGACTCGGAAAGGATGTGTTGGAGGTGGAATTTGGAATTGGCGATTGAAGAAGAGGAGTTGGGGGTTCGAAGGAGGGAGAGGAAGAGGGCGAACAAGTGAGGATCTCTGTCGATGAAGGAATTAGAGGAGAGGGTGGAGAGGATGGAATTGGGGCCAGCCGAGGCTAGGGTTTGCTCAGTGGTCTGGAAGATCTGCCCGCCCACGTTGATGCTCACAACGTTCACCTCTTCTGCACTAGCAGTTGCGGGAGCCATTTTTCTTCTCCTTCTTCTTCTTCTTCTTGTTGCAATGCAAGAATGAATTGGAGAAGAAGGTGGTGTTGAAGTTCAAAGTCAAAATTACGGCTCCTTGCTTAATTCTTCGTCCTATTATTTTCAATTGTTAATATCTCCTAATATATTAAACGAATTAAATAAAATATAATATAGCTATGATTTTTCTTGTATTTCCGAAAGAAATGAAAAGATTATCTTAAATCATAAACAGTGTTATAAATTGAAATGTACACTAGGGTATTATTAAGCAAGAATTTAGATTGAGCTTTTCTTATGCTCATTTACGAGGGAAAATAGTAGGTCCAAATGTCCAATGCTCCTAAGAATACACTTTGTATTTTTTTGACGTATTAACACTTGACGATGACAAATTTTTATCATCAGTTGATAATAATTTTTTATGGCTACTCGATAACAAGTATTATGTCATCATTCGAGGACAATAACTATATGAAATCGTCGTCAAGTACTAAATAAACTGTTACTCCCTCCGTCCATTTAAGTTCTTCCCGTTTCCGTTTTGGGTGTCCTCTTAAGTTCTTTTCATTTTCATTTATATTCATTAATTTATTCCCATAATACCCTTACTTTATTTATTTTATTCATATCTTAACAACACTTTATCAATCAAATCAATCTTTTTCCCTCTAATAATTTTCCTATTGTTTGAATTTTATTATTTAACGTGTCATTACTTACACTCTTGTTTTGATTAGACATGCCTTAATCCAAGTGCAAAGTACAAAGTGAGAAGAACTTAAAGGGACGGGGGGAGTATCATGTATTAAAGATTCAATTAACACACTAATTTTTTAAGGTTAGATACAAATCAAATTACTAAATGATTTACGAGGAAATACATATACCGATCCAATTCTAAAATGATTGTTCCTTCAAGGCACGCCTTAAATACGACATTGAAAGGGTGAAGTGCTTCAAAACAATGAAGCACAATCCATTGGAGCACCAAAGTAGGTTGCTACTTAGTGATTGCACTAACCATACCCCCATCAACTTATGCATAGGACAATATGTGTGAAGCACACATCTCTTACAAAAGTTTTAAAAATAATGTTACAGATAATGGGTGATTTGACGCAAAGTGGCCGACATAGAAGGTGATTTCCCACGACTTGCTCAAATGTTTTTGTTAAAAAAGCCATGTTCATATTAGAATCTGTGTGTAGCGTACCGTCTCTATAAGGGGTGGTTTTACTTGCCATTTCGATTATACCCTTACGTCTTTTTAAAAAATACTTGAATCTGCTATTCTATTTTAGTCATTGATATATTTGCTAAAAGAACTTTTTTTATAATTATTAAAAAAGCGATAAAAATCCCCATTTCTCATCTCCTTCTTCAAGATCAATTAAAAATAACAATTATGATAAAAGTAATTATTTTTATTTATACGAAATGGCATTTTCATGATGAGAAAAAAAAAGGCGTTTAACCCCGCACCCGAAAAATTATAACCCTCATCCGTTTTGATCGCATTCGTAACGCGTCCAAAAAACCCAAACCGGTTATGGCCGCACCCTGAATGAGCCCAAAAAAAAATTATTTTTTTGCCTTCAAAATACTTGAAAATCTGGTAGGTGCGACTAAAACTTAACCAGATTTTTAGTAAAAAGTTTGGACGCATTATAATTTGGCGGGTGTGGGGTTTTTCCCTGAAAAAAAGGGGACTGGTCCGACCGTCTGAGTCCTAAATTCAGTTTTCGTGTTTTCTTCAGACGACGATAGAGATCAATACGCCGCCGCAACAAATCGGTCAGGCACTCGAGATCGATCCAAACCGACGCCCTCCTCTTTCCCCTTCCTCTACTTCTTCTTCTCCACATTGGCGCAATTGCAATTGCAAATTCAAGATGGTAATAATAGGTGATCTCCCAGAGATTGTCGACTACGAAGCTTCAGGATACGACAGAAGCGCCGGATGCTTATACCAGGTAGAACTTTATCTGATCGACGTCTATTCCGACGAAAGCCCCTACATGTCCGTCGATTTCACCTGCCGATTCCTGATCGGAGACGAAGCGGAGATCAATCGGATTTGGAGGTAGGAAGGCCGGCAGTGGATGCACTAGAGAAGGCTGAAACGACGTCGTATTGTGTGGTTTGTATGGAGGACTACTCAGTTGGGTGTGAGACAACTAAGATGCCCTGCTCCCATTTGTTTCATGAGGATTGTATTCTCAAATGGCTCATCAATCACTCTGAATGTCCTCTCCGTCGATTTCAGCTGCACACTTGACTAATCATCATAAAGTATGTAAGCTTGTATGCTAATCAAAATAAAATCACCAAATTCAAATTCACTCTACAATGCTCTCTTCTGCTTACTTGCTCACCTTCATCTTCTCCTCCTCTACTAGCTCAATACACCGGTACAAAACAAACTCCACCGGATTCAGCCCACACATGACGTCCATTGCAATTTCATCCGAATCATTACTACTTTCTGCAACTATTCCTGTCACCAAACTTCTTAAGGGAAGAAGCCAGTCCTTGTACACCTTCTCTAGGCTGCTCTTTGATAACACCCCTGTGTAGTTTGTGCCTCCTGTTGCATAAACAACTGAATTGTCATAGGCAGCCATAAAAGGGCCTAGAGATAGTACAGTAACAAACTTACCTGTGGACTCAGCTATCAACACATAGCGATACAGATTGAGAGCGGACAGAACCTGCACAACATGAACCATCAAACAACGCATTCTCCAAGCTAAGTAATTGAGTAACTAAGGAAAAAGTAATAGAGAAAAGAAAGTACAGCATCAGTTTGTTCAGGTAGAGATGGAGGCCCGCCAGAAGGAGGTCTTATAACTAACTCTACCAAATCTAGTACACCATAACACCATGCTGTACTTGATGAAATGGCAGTCTCTTTTGGCAGGTGTTGATCAGTTTGTTTGCGGTAATTCTTCTGTAAGATCTCCCTAGCACAATCAAGAAGGATAGCTATCTGCAAAAAGTAAGGACTGCATTTCAGTGACATGGGTGCCAAAAGTAAGGCTAATATGTCATGTCATTATGCTAGTAGGAACTCACCATGGAAGATGAGCTGCTATTTCTCACCAAAACTTGCAGGATGTCAAGTCTCAAGGAAGAAGGATTGTCAGCAAGTACCTGATCAGAAAGTTGTCATTCCATACTAGAATTTAGCATAAACATATTCCGTTTTCGAGCAGATTTAAGTACAAAAAAGAAAGATTTCACCCATGTTCTCATCTAACTTTATGTAAATTTGATGATTATCAATGCCAAAAGTGGTAAGTATTCATAAAAAAAATTTAACTAAAACCCATGAGAAAAGAGAAGGAACAAACCCTCTTCAATCCAGTCAAGGCATTCTTCTTGAGAGAGACATCAGGAGAATACATGATAACCTTCATAAGCGCCTGTAATTTTCAATTGACAGTAAGTGACTCAAGAAATAAAGTGAATCAGCGTGAGGAGTAAAAAAGGGTATACCTGTAGAGCAGCAATAAGACTAGGTGAGCAAATTACATCCTCATCAATATTCTGTTCATCTACATTCTCAGTTATAGTGAGTAAAAAGTCAACAGCATCTTTCTTCAATTTCCAAGGAAGATAATCCATTGAGAATATATGTGCCATTGTGCCAATAGCTTGCCACCTGCTAGTTTGGACACTTCTGAGTTCATCTATCATGCCACTCAAATTTTGCTCAGCAGACTGAGCTACCTCATCAGAGATGTAAGCCCAAATTACTGAAAATTAACACACAAGCAAATGTTCGTTTTTGTTAAGAGTGAAAAAACCCAGCACAAAATGCTTCAGGAATGAGGTACGACAACCCACAAATTGTAAGAGCAAATACAAACCTGAAAGCACTGCTCCATGCTTGACATACGAAAAGCAACCTAAGAAACCATCTGAGTCATCTGTTAAGTTCAGAAAAAAAGAATTAAGCTTTATAATAGATAGTTACACCAACAGGCATGTTAAAATATAGTGGCATATATAGAAAAAAGGGAGAACTTACCACCTACAGTAAGATCCATTAACTTGTTGACATCACGACCAGTGACTAGATCAATGTAGGATAATCCGCAGTATGGGAACAAACTTTCGAGTTGTGAAACCAAAGAAACACAACTTGAAAATTCTTCTTCTAACCTGATTGAAACTAGTGCCTGTACTTACAGGTAAATATGTTAATAGAAACAGCTAACAAAAAATACAGGAAAAAAAATAGTGATCATTTGAGCACTAATTTCTATTCATATTTGAAACATAAATGAAACTATACCATGATTTGCAAAATGAAAAGGCCAAGTAAGACACGGAGTTGTTCATTTGCCCTACCATCCTGTTCAAGTAGAACAATGAGAATTACAAGGGATGTTAAATAATAATAAAAAATGTAAGCCAAGAAACGGTTTCCACCACTCACACACCAACTTGTCACAAAGTTCTCTTATAGAAAGAGCAACTCCTAAAGCTCTCTGAAACAGATCCTTAGAATCTCCAACACTATCATCAAGATCAATAGATGCAGTCTTTAAAGCATTCAGGACAACGGGAACAACTGTTTTCAGCTGCTCAAAATGGCGTCTCATAATCAACAACACCACTGTACAAATTAAAAATGGGAACAATTATAATTTTCATTCAACAGACTGAGAAAAAGAGAGTAAGCACTCACTTTTGATAGCATACTCAGGATGCACTGATAGGATTCCAGCATTTAAAATATATCTAACAGTAGTTATTTTATATTAATTCAGTAACAGTAATTCATGTTAGGAGTTAGTGTTAGTTCCTGAACTTAATCTAGTGGATCAGTTATGTCAATTTCTGTTATCTAAGTTATGGGTTAGTAGTAGCAGTCCACAACAGTCATTTTTTACTTAGCTAGTGGGTCTTGTTAGTGGGTTTAGTGGTTAGTTATCTAATCTCCTGCCTATTTATTTCCTTTTCAATCTCATTTGTAATCATTGAATAATTAATCAAAAAGAGTTTGTACGCTGTTTCCTACTCAAATTCCTGGTGTAAACAGTTGTCTTCCTTGAGGTTAATCTAGCCTTAAGTGGTACCTATCACGCACTAATTAAGTCATAAGACTAAGATTAAATGATTAATTTTAGCATGCAAAACACAATATGCCCATGTTGCATTATCACTTTGCTTGTGACACATTGATCAAAGAATTTTACCTTTGGATAACCCTTGCAAGAGAGGAGTAAGGTATCCAGGAGCATCAGTTGTTTTGCCGAAGGAATCTATAGCCTGCAAGAATTACTTTTAGTGAATAGCCAGGAAATTGAGGAAAATCCAAAGCGAATCGCCTTATACAATATACATATCTCCGTCATTTTTAGTTAAGTTTTTTATAATTACAAAGAAGAAGCATCATGTCCTTCGTATACTTCAAAGAAAATTGGATGTGGAAGTTCCCCTGAAACTGCAAGGGATAGTTCACAGAAATATGAACCAGGTACGTGAAGTTCTATTTCCCACAGGAGACCACAAATCAGTAATCCTTCTGTAGGCATTGTTAGTTATGAGTAAGGGTATTTCAGTCTTCTGTAATGAGGGAATATTCTGACATAGGCGGTTAGAGAATGGCCTATGAGCTGGGTAGAGAAGATTATATATAGGAAGAGAGCACTGTAATAGAGCTTATCTAGAAATCAGTAGGAAACTCGGGCTCTAGCCTTGGGACTCTTTGGAGTTAATCTCCTCAGATGTTGGCTCATTAGGGGTATCCCTCTTTTATATCTGTTCTTAGCTATTTGCTGTCTTCAATCAAATCAGTAATCCTTTTGCTGGAATTCCTACTTTCATTCTAACAATTGCGCTCACAGAATTGCAGCCTCCGGTTAGATATAGGCTATACTAGTTCAATGGTTAGATATAGGTTGATACTCCTGTGAGGGATAACCTCACAGGAGTATCAACCAGGTATGAGTACTTCTGTTGCCTACAGGAGATCACAATCCACTCCCCAAAATTGCACTCTCTGGTTATATAGGTTATATTATCCCAATTGCAATGTCATTCTAAGAACCATAATAATGATTTTCAGAAGTGTTCCTTCATTTCAAGAAAATGTCACATAACTATGAAGCTTGGAGGCCTATCTGAAACCTTGCTCATAAATGATAACATAAGATGTGTATGGTGGAATCTGTTGGACATTTAAAAGAGGCTTCATCATATCTGACTTGTTTTCGTAACTATTAATAGTGCTCTTAAGTAGCTGATACAGACAAGCTTTGAACAAATTGGTTGTTCCTGGAATCGTCTATTTCAAACTATGTCTACTTCTGATGGTGCAACTTGCACATGCAGCTATTTTCCAGTAGATGTCTTCTATGGCATGCAAAACTGTTGAAGATAAGACTGATAAGTCCTGATATAAGAAATATAAACTCCACATACGATAGGGATGAATGATTCACAATTAGCTCTCTTATCAAAGCACGAAATCCAAAAATAAAAACAATAAACACATAAAGTTGGTACAAGGAACATCATACCTCACAAAAAACTGGAATTAAGTCTCGGGGATTGCATGTTCTTGTGAATAAATCAACAATGTCGTCAACTATTTCTCGGCATCTGTTGGATACTCCTGCAAACTTAGCCACAGCTTTAGGCAACTCAAACGAAAGTGCATCAACGACAGCCTGCAACACAAGAACATTTACAAGTAGACAACAGAGGAAACGCTTATTATATCACCAAAGAAAGAGGAGAATCAATACTAGAAAATAAGTTGAAGGTCCTTCCACCATGGAAGTACGAATCAGGACTCCGACTTGTAGAATTAACAATAAGGCAAATATAATCTCATCTTAGAATGTGGACAGCTTTTTCTTATACAAAGACCACCACTGGAAGTAATAAAATTTAAGAAATTGCAATACCGAATAGACCAACTTGACTAAATATGTAACAACATATTAAATAGAAATACAACACTGCGAATCATATTGGCAAAGGCCAAAATCTGAAGTCTATCAATCAACCCGAAGTTAAAGATTACAAAAAGGATCTTAAAGACTTAAACATACACTCCAAATTGTTCAAATGATTGATATGTTATTTTACATTGTTGGAACCACTAAACCCTTTGAATTTCTTGTTTCTTTGCCATGCCTTTAAACTGAACCCCAACCTAACTCGCAAGGGGGTAAATTCCCTAACTAATCCTAATTCCAGCATTAAAACGTGGAGAATATGATAATTAGATGAAAAGAAAAACAAGAACCTGATCCAAATTAGGGTTAGATAAGTAGGTATGAATTTGCGAAAGCAGGGAAATGGCATTGTTTGTGCACTCGTCATTGTCCGGGTGAGATATAGAAGCATCAGAGACGGAGAGCAGGAGTTCAGTCAACTCCGTTATCAAAGCTTCGGATTGATGAGTATCTTCATTTTGAACCGCCTACAGAATTCAAACAGGTATTACAAAACCCTCAAAGTTAAATAACGATGAAAGGTGAAGAGGAGTACCGTAGAGTATGAAAGGAGAGACTGTTGGAGGTGGTCGGCTTCTGTTGACATCTTCCAGCTCCGGCGATTCAACTCTTTGATGAATCCTCAGTTACTTGCAACTGTCCAGTTTTGGCTCATTTTAAAAGCTCCAGCTTTGAACGCCATTTTTACGTCGATTGGACTATTTTGTCCTTTTGATTAATCGCGTAAGCGGGTCGGGTTAGGCTCGAGAATGAGTTCAGTCAAGCGGTTCGATAAAAATTAAAACAACATTTTATAATAATAAAATATATCATTATTTTTAATTTAAATGAATGTAAAATGAGTTCTTCAACGAGTTTTGAATTGTTCAAGTCGGTCAGCATTTGACCCAACGGATCCTAAATCCTTCAAATTGGGTAGAGTTTTTTCCAGGGTAGTATTGAGTCGATTTTTTTCGGGATCGGATCGAGTCGGTCCAGCGAGTTAAGTAAGCTTTTCATAGGTCTATTAAAAAATCCATTATATTAAGAAATTATTTTTCTTCTTTGATTAACTCTGTCTAATATTCTACGATTTATGTCTCCGATTTATGTCTCATTGACATACAACAACATTGGTATACCCTTGTGAGAGCAGTACCAACCATCTAATTTATTCTCGGGTCGACATGTAGACAAACCATAGCCCAAATACACGGGGAAAAACCTGTACCCGAAAATTTATAATTGGCACCGGCTCTTGGGGCACATCCTGAGTGCGTCCAAAACCATTTTTAACCTAAACTGGATTGACCGGTTCATTTGAACACATCCAGGATGCGCCCAACAATGGGTGTGGCCGTGTGGGTTATAATTTTTCGAATACGGGGTTAAACGCCCCAAATATATCGAGAAACTTTGTAGAGAGGGATCCAAAGAAAAGGCCATGAAGGGATAATAAATAAATTAATAACCCAAAACAATTACTCCGTAGATGTCAATCACCATCTTTAACCTAGACAAGCCAAACAAGCTTCCAAACTTGCTCCACAATTCTATAATCTATATAGTTGGTGATATCCACAGCCGAAAAAAGTGTTCAATCTTAAGGAACCATAGTACTCCTTACGATTTAGTGTAGTACAATCAAGAACACAAACAGCCACAGTCCGGAGCAATTATACCATAACATAATGAAGAAAACAAACAATTACATGCTATAAAGACCTCCAGATTTCGGTCTTAAATAAGATGATAGGGATTGAGGGTTTGATACAAAAAACAACTACACTTATATCCCCACCTCAAACTCTGTAGTTTTCTCACTTCCACGGTTTCCGCTGCCGCATTGATAGCTATCATCTGCAAAAAAAACGTCAATTCATATATATGATGTCAATTAAGAAACAGAGAAATGCAAATCAGAGATGCATAAATGACATTGGCACAAGAACATATTTTTTGGCTTCAATGTATCAATTGCATTCCAAGCTTAGGCTATTCAGTAAAATACTAAAATCCATCCTGGTGTTTTACTTCATGTAGTTGGGAGTTAATTTATAACAACAGCCAGTATACAGACAATACTAAATATCTCAGTAATCACACCATTCACAATACAGAATGAATGAGCAATGTATAGTCGAGATATTATATCACATACTAATTTGCCAAGCCGTTTTCTCATCTGATCTGAGCCTTTTGGGGATCTTCAGGTGGTGTTTGCTCCAGCTTCTTCTGGATCATCTTCGCTTTATTAACCTCTAGAGCTGCCTCGGCTTCAGCTTTCTCATACAGAGCTTGTTTGTACATGGCCCCCATCATCTCCACCTTTGACTTTTCATTTTCAAATTGCATATCAATTAGGGCTTCAGCCTCTTTGTCCAGTGGTTTAAAATACTCATTAATGGAAGCTTCCTGTTAATATCAATGAAACTTTAGACAAACAAGACATCCAGCTCAATATCTGATACAAAGGCTATTAATATAATAACAAAACAAGGAGTGCTAAGCCAGGATGTTCCGCTTAGGACGAGTAGAAAGCTTGAATTAAATCTTAAATTACATTTTAGTTATTAAAAAAGAAGAAATCGTTATCTAGAAACAGGTTTCTGGATTTCCAACAATGATGTCATTTAAATGAAATGAGATCAGTCTCCCCCTCCCTGTCCCTTGCTTTGTAAGATTCCCCAGAGCCCAGAGGGAAGGTATCAATCCAGGTTGGAGCCTCAACCTCCAATAGTAACAAGAAAGCTATATGCAAGTTCCATATTATAAAGAACCAACCAAAACAGCATGTCTGACTTTTCACTTTTTCCTAAATATGACCCTCAAAGAGAGAAATGTGTTCCATAAAATAAGCAAGTATTATGATTTAGGAAAGGCGCTTACCGTTTCCTCCAAACTCTTATTCAGATTTTTCATTTCCTCAACCATCCGACGAACCTCTGAAAGTATTATCTGTTCAGGAATCTTGTTCACTGCCAGTTTCTGCTGCTGCGCCTAAACAACAATAATGACAGACCAGTACAAATATGAGCAAACATATTGAAACAAATGATACAGAGTATCAAACTCCTAAAGTTGGACATCTAATTAACTACTCGAAGCGCATTTGATTCTAATATCATAGCTTGGGAAGCTACATTTAAATGACAGGCACCATGTGATGAGTTAAAAGCTGCTCAGCAACTTTAAACCGGATATTGCAAAAAATCGGCCCGCCTTCAAGGATAACATCACTTCTTATTAGATATTGTTCAAGGATACTCACCATGACCTACATAGTAACTGCTTGAGCATGCTCTGGAAATACTTTGGATACTAACAAGAACCCAAGTAAATGGTAACAACACATAGCTTTAGTAGCAGCCTCATTTTAGCTAAAAGGGTTTGTGACTTCATGTACTAAAGCAACTATATTGCGGAAACGCAACTATATGCCACCTAAGTAACAAAATCACAAATTCTCAGCCACATTATCCAGCACCTATTATCATTTAGTGCAGGTTGCTAAGGCCTTTGTAATCATAGTATGTTTATGCTCTTACATAAAAGATCCTGAAATCAGTTAAATCACAAATCAATCTGAAACTGGCATGTTAATCTAAGATGCTTTGCAGGAAACATAGTCACATTAGCATCCTTGATGAAACCTAAAGTACTCAGCCACATTAAACATCTTCTCTGCAGCACTATCGGCACATCCATAACTTCATGGAACAGGAACGATATAACTTTTTTTCACAACCCATGAAAGCTACTACTTTGGAGGTTCAATCTCCTTTCCTTAATTACAGTGAACACGTATTTATCTGTCCTCCCATCTGAAAATCCATTTGATCAGAACTAACTGTAAATCCGCCACAATCTAACGTACCTAGAGCACTCAATTAGTTACAAGAGTGCACAGTTATGTTTTTCCGTTACTCTATTTCTTGTAAGCTTTTAGTTTAAGGAAATGTTTCTTTCCAACTCTCTTTCACCATCCCGAAATCCCCTTGACTTAAGAAACTACAATCTTGGAACTGAATCTCCGACCCAAAAACAGCAATAAGCAAATTAGAGCCTGAACATTCATAAAAAGCTGGTAACCTCCATAGACTCGGAATGAAGTGAATAAAATTAAAGGAGGTGAAGAGATTGAAAAGAGAGATAACCGATAGGACGCGCTGCTCAAGCTGCAATCTTAGAGATCGAATATGACGCTCCTCGTAGCCGGAAAGAACTCGAACGTAGAAGATCGCTTTCCTTCCAAAATCCAACAGCTTGTTCATTTTGCTTTTGATCGCACTTGCAACTCCAAGTTCCAAATTTCTTCGCTACAAAACCCTCAAGGAGAATGAAAATTGAACAGGAAATGCGCTCTCTCGATCGCCAATTTGGGTGGGAACTGGGAAGTGGTGTGCGAATCGTAATACCGGACGGCAAAGACTCGGAGACAATTGATACCTGATACTCTGATAGCATAATATTTCACAAAATTACACCATATTTCCACTAATTACAAGATGTGGCCCGTTGAACTTTCACCAATAAGTTCATCAAACTTGCGGTACAATGGCGCGATCGGATGACAATCTAATTACTCCATTTGACCCTTTTTGATATATCGGTTTGAAATGGATACATTTGTCGAAACACGTTTTGCATCGTCAATATCTTTTGTTACAAGTTAATAAAAATAGTAAAATTGTGATTTTGTCAAAGTACTCATTAATATGAATCAAACAAGACCACTAATGACTATATTTTACTTTATACAATGATCAGAAATCAAAAGATTCTCTTTGACTATGAACAATATCAAAAAAGCAAATGCCTCTTATATTTAGGGACAAAAGGTGATGAAGGATCATCTGGACAGCAACCGACACCTCCGGTCCCCGAGTTTGAAGGTGCATTGACGCGCTCGAGAGTTAAGGAAGTCCAACAAGAGCTAGACAAGTTAGTAGCGTTCTTCAGTTCCAAGGAGTTGAATACAGACGAAGAACCACCATTGAAGACTGTTCTAATGATCGAGGTTCGAGAACGAGCAGAGGGCGACAGCGAAGAACCGCGACCGCGGCTGGAAACCGCGCCCGCGGCTCCATAACCGCGCCCGCGGCTCCATAACCGCGCTCGCGGCTCCATAACCGCGCCCGCGGCCAGGAGACAAAAACCGCGCCCGCGGCTCCATAACCGCGACCGCGGCCAGGAAACTCGGCGAAGTGTTTCTGAAACATTATGTTCGAATGTTTGATTGTTTTTCGGATTGTTATTTTTAGGATATACTTTTTATTGTCTATTTCTTTAGTTGGCACCCTTATGAACCCTATATAAGGCTGCCTTAGTTGTTGTTTTGCCCCGCCCCCAGACTTTGATATTGAATACAGCGTTTATCGTTTTTCCTCCCAAAAGAGAGCTTTTGTGAGAAGAGTGCCCCGTGTGCATTGTCGTTGAGTCGGCCCTAGTTGTGCTTGTGTGTGTCAATCTCCTCCATAAGGTTGGTGCTATCGGGACTCCATAGAGCAACCTCCAGGTGCCTTGACCCACCAAAGTCATTGTGTTTGGTTGTAATCATCCGTTGGGGTTTCTTCATCATTCGGTAAGGTTCTTGTTCTTAAGTTCAAGGGTTTTATCGTTGTTTGATTTGGTTCCAATTGGCCTGTCATTCGACTTATCCTTCTTTCATCTCATTCTAATTCCGCCTATCTTCTCTGTTCGAGTTCCTATTCGAGTTTGGTGTCTAGGTCGGCAACTACGGCTTATCCCCGCATCAAATTGGTATCAGAGCTGTGTTGACACCATTCGTCTTCACAAGAACATCAAGAGACCCCTTATCCAGAAAATCACAAAAAGAGTCAGCTTTTATTTTCTTGTTTGTCAGTTTCTTTCAGAAATTGATTTTGAGTCTTCCATTGCTTTGATATTTCTTGTTGAGTCATTACAGGTTGTGTGCAAGAAGCTTGGATCGATTAGTGTTGGTGGAGATCGAAAGACTGGAGTTTGGAGCACCCTTGTTCCCAAAATCCATTCAGCCCTTCATCCATCACAAAATCTATCCATCCCTACCAAAACGCAGCCATCAGAAACCCAAAAGAATTGCTGGAATTTCTTTCCTTGAAGCCCAAACAAGATCTTCAAAGAAGGAAATCTTATCTTTCTACAAGGGAATCTTATCTTTCTACAAGGGAAATCAAGTTAGTTGTTATTTTTATTTATTTTCAATTTTGGTGAGATTAATATCTCGTATCGAGTCTGTAATTTCGTTTTGTTTAGTTGAGACAAAAAAAAAAATTCAAAAAAAAAAAATTCAAAAAAAAAATCGAAAAGTCTCAAAGTTAGTAGTTTATTTTACGTTTTGTTGAGTCAAAGTCTAGTTTGATATTGTTTAAGTCGGATCTCAAGAACTCAAAGGAAATCGGGTCGAACAAACCCGAACGGAAGTGAGAAACCACCAGGCCGCGACAGAAACCGCGCCTGCGGCTCAGTAGCCGCACCCGCGGTTCAAGCCGCACCCGCGGAATTCAGGCCGCGCCCGCGGCTTAGCCTCAAAAGCCACAGTTCGAAAAATCCGCGCCCGCGGACTTCAGACCGCGCCCGCGGAACCGTCATTGTTTGCCTTTCCATTCCTTTCAGATACGAGCCTCAATTATTACCTAACCCTCCCGACTCCGTCTTCGATCCTTCAATCAACATCAGTCGGAACAAGTTAAGGTACGCTTCCTTTTGGCTCTTCTTGAAATTCGAGGCTTAATCATATCTCTGTTTTGCATTCTCATTCTTGCAGAACACCTTCGAGTCTTATTTTCTTTCTTGCATTGAGTCAGTCTCTTGTTTGAGTCAGAACCTTACAGTCGAAACCCCGCACTACGCTAGCCATCTTCATCTCTACCATCATTCATATATTGCTAGGATTTCGGTAGTTTCAACTTAGTGGGTTATTGATCCATACAAGTCAATTCATCAAAGAAAAGCTGATTGCAACGACAATTGAGAGAGAGTGCAGAGGAAAACATACGAGAGTAAACACTAGCGAGTTGTTTCCATTTACACTTACCTTAATATTGTTCTGTATTAGTCTTTTCTTTAGTGATGAGCAGGTCAGTTTCTCCCCATGGGAGGCAAGAAGCCCCGGAGACCCGCGCCATTACACCGGAATTTATGACCAACATGTTTTGGGAGATGACGTCGGCCATTACCACCGCCATAGAGCGGAAGCAGCGATCCACCCCGTCCCCAAGGGTTCGAGAGCACATCGGGACCTCCTATGATGCTCCAGTCGACAATCGGAGGCCCCTGCCTCCTCAGCAAGATGCCTATGAGGCTGCCCGCATGGGTCGGGAACCCAGACGCAGGCCTACACCCCGGGACGATCCCCCACAAGCTCGGAGAGGACGCTTTCGTAACTCTCCTATACCTCACTTTAATAGATACAATGCTGCTAACCGTTTTGATGATGCATTTCAGGACCTAGGTGATAATGATGACGAAGAGGAGCCTGACGAAGAAGATGAGGCGGGATGGCGACCACATCGTCCCCAAGGAGGTTACCAAGGAAGGCGAAGAGAGCCTGAGCAAGATGGAGTGGGAAAGATAAAGGTTAAGATCCCGAGTTTTGAGGGAAAGTGTGATCCAG
The DNA here is from genome assembly GCA_029168935.1 of Oxyria digyna. Classification (NCBI taxonomy): domain Eukaryota; kingdom Viridiplantae; phylum Streptophyta; class Magnoliopsida; order Caryophyllales; family Polygonaceae; genus Oxyria; species Oxyria digyna. The sequence goes on along the minus strand of JAPVLV010000024.1, from coordinate 13,592,752 downwards.
ACATATATATGGAGTGGGAGACCAAGATTGAACAAATCTGGAATTGTCACAACTTTCCTGAAGCCAAAAAGGTGCAGCTGGCATCTTTGGAGTTTAGTGGCTACGCGTTAGTTTGGTGGGATAGCTTGATCAGAGGAAGAGTTGCCAATGGAGATTATCCTGTCACTACTTGGGAACTTATGAAGAGGATGATGAGAGCCCGATTTATTCCCCCACATTACACTAGGGAACTTATTCAGCGGCTCGAGAATTTGAAGCAAGGATAAATGGGAGTCGAAGAGACTTACAACGCTATGCAAATAGCGATGGTTCGAGCTAATTTGGTGGAGGATGAGGAGACAACCATGGCTAGATATCTTCGTATCCTTCACCCATATGTGTCTAGTGAGATTGAGATGTTCCCTTACAACTCAATGACTGAGTTGCTACATTTGGCTATCAAGGTGGAAAGAAAGACCAAAATTAGGAGCCAAGGGAGCAAAAACGCAGGTGGCTGGAAAAATCAGCAAGGAAGAAACTCCTATCCTTCAACCCGAGAGGTCCCTAAAAAGGAAGACAGCGGTTCTCGAAGGAATCCGCCACCCACTACTCAAGTGCCTTCCAAGACAACACTTGGCCCTTCTAATCCACCCCGAGGGAGTACTTCTAACCCTACTTCTAGAGCTAGGGATATTGAATGTTTTAAATGTAGAGGGAAGGGTCATATGATGAAAGATTGTCCTAATTCTAGAGTATTAATTGTTAATCAACTAGGAGAACTTGAAAGTGAAAGTGAAAAGGAAGAGAACCTAGGTGATATGCATGATGAGGATGATCTTAGTGACGAAATTGGTTATGAACATGGTGACTCTTTGATTTGTAAAAGAAACTTACATGTACAACCCGCCCCTTGTGAAGATAATCAAAGAGAAAATTTATTTCACACTAGGTGTTTAGTTCAAGGAAAGGTCTGCAATATGATTATTGATGGTGGAAGTTGTTGCAATATTGTTAGCACTGAATTGATCACTAAATTGCAGTTTACTACTATTTTCCATCCTAGACCTTATAAATTGCATTGGATGAATGAATGTGGGGAATTAAAAGTCCTAAAACAAGCTGGGATAACATTCACCTTAGGAAAATATACGGATACGGTTTTATGTGATGTATTTCCTATGCAAGCTTGTCATATATTGTTAGGAAGACCATGGCAATACGACCGAAGGGTTACTCATGATGGTCATACTAACCGTCATACATTCATCTTTAATGGTAAGCCTATCACTCTTAAACCCATGACTCCAGCGCAGATAGCAGAAGCTTACGAAAGGAGCAAAGGCAAGGAAAATGTTTCTGACAGAAACGAAGCAACAACAGCAGCGACCAAAAACCGCACCCGCGGTTCAGATGCCGCACCCGCGGCTCATGATAGATCACGACAGAAGGATCGGCACGAGAGCCGCACCCGCGGCCCAGAAGACGCACCCGCGGCTCACTCGCCAAACCGCGCCCGCGGTAACTCAGCCGCGCCCGCGGGTCATCCTTCTGGTGCAACGCTAGTTCCTGCAGCGACGAGTCGAGCCCTATTATCTCGACTTGATCTACCCCTTAGCATTCAAGCTATTCTGGATGAGTTTGCTGAGGTGTTTCCGGATGAGATTCCACCGGGCTTACCGCCCTTTAGGGGCATTGAGCATCAAATTGATCTTATTCCAGGAGCTTCTTTACCTAACCGGCCAGCTTACAGAATGAACCCTCAGGAGTGTCAAGAGATTCAGAAGCAGGTGCAGGAGCTTGTAGATAAAGGGTATGTTCGAGAGAGTCTTAGTCCTTGTGCAGTTCCGGTCTTACTTGTGCCTAAGAAAGACAATTCTTGGCGGATGTGTGTTGATTCCCGAGCTATCAACAACATAACTGTCAAGTATCGTCATCCTATACCCAGGCTGGATGACATGTTGGATGAGCTTCACGGTGCCACAAACTTCACCAAGATTGATCTGAGGAGTGGCTACCATCAAATCCGAATGAGGGAAGGCGATGAGTGGAAGACCGCCTTCAAGACCAAATTTGGTCTATATGAGTGGCTTGTTATGCCATTTGGACTTACTAATGCCCCCTCTACTTTTATGAGGCTTATGAACCATGTCTTGAGGAAGTTTATAGGGAAGTTTGTTGTAGTTTATTTCGATGACATTCTGGTTTACAGCAGGTCCCTAGAGGAGCATGAGCAACATCTCAGGGAAGTACTCGTTACTCTTAGTATACAGCGATTATATGCTAATTTGAAGAAGTGTGATTTTTGCACTGATAGAGTTATATTTCTTGGTTTTGTAGTGAGCTCCCAGGGATTACAGGTGGACGAGGAGAAGATTAAAGCCATTCAGGAATGGCCGACACCCACGACCGGCAGCCAGGTACGCAGTTTCCACGGGTTAGCAAGCTTCTATCGGCGCTTTGTGAAGGATTTCAGCACCATTGCTGCACCGCTGACTGAGGTAACTAAGAAGCATTCAGCGTTTGTTTGGAAGGAGGCTCAAGAAAGGGCGTTTGAGGAGCTAAAACGCAGATTGACCGAGGCACCTTTGCTTGTGCTTCCCGACTTCACTAGGCCGTTCGAAGTGGAATGTGATGCTTCCGGAGTTGGCATTGGAGGAGTCCTCATGCAAGAAGGTAAGCCTATTGCCTTCTTTTCTGAAAAGTTGAAAGGTGCAAGTCTAAATTACTCTACTTATGATAAGGAATTGTATGCGTTATATAGAGTACTTAAGACTTGGCAACACTACCTATGGCCTAGAGAGTTTGTTTTGCATACCGATCATGAATCTTTGAAACATTTTAGGAGCCAAGACAAACTTGATAGGAGGCATGGTAGGTGGATGGAATTTATTGAGACTTTCCCTTATATTATCAAATACAAGAAGGGAAAGGACAATGTTGTTGCTGATGCACTATCTAGGAGGCATGCTTTAATTGTTCAACTTGATTCTAAGGTGTTAGGCTTTGTTTACATCAAGGAATTATATCGTAATGATGCTGATTTTGGTGCTATCTATAAGCAATGTTTAGATAAAGGAACTGTGGATAAGTTTTACTTGTTTGATGGTTTCTTGTTTAGGGCTAGTAAAGTGTGCATACCTAAGTATTCTTTGAGATTATTGCTTGTTGAAGAGGCCCATAAGGGTGGATTAATGGGACACTTTGGTAGAGATAAGACGTATCATATGTTGCATACTCATTTTTATTGGCCCCATATGCTTAGGGATGTTGAGCATTGTTTGAAAAGATGTTTGGAGTGTCTTAAGGCTAAGTCTAGAGTTAAACCACATGGATTGTATACTCCTTTGCCTATTCCTACGACCCCCTGGGTAGACATTAGTATGGATTTTATTGTAGGGTTGCCTAGGACTAAGAAGGGGAGATATTTTATTTTTGTGGTTGTTGATAGGTTTTCTAAAATGGCTCATTTTATTGCTTGCAACAAGACTGATGATGCTCATCATGTGGCTGACTTGTTCTTTACCGGAGTTGTTAGGTTACATGGAGTACCAAAGACTATTGTGAGTGATAGGGATGTGAAGTTTCTAAGTTACTTTTGGAAAACTCTTTGGGGAAAACTAGGGACTAAACTACTATTCTCTACATCTAGTCATCCTCAAACTGATGGTCAAACTGAAGTAACCAATAGGACCTTAGGAACCCTTTTGAGAGCCATTCTTAAGAAGAATTTGAAAGCTTGGGAAGAAGCCTTACCCCATGTTGAGTTTGCCTACAATAGGGCCATCCATTCCTCAACCTCGCTGAGCCCCTTTGAATGTGTGTATGGTTTGAATCCACTAACCCCTTTTGATCTTATGCCGTTACCTACGAAGGAGCGAGTGGATTTCAATGCAGGAAAACAGGTTGATCACATCAAGGAAATTCATAAGAGAACAAGAGCTAAATTGCTAGAAGTAGCTGCTACAAATGCTAGCAAGACAAATAGGAAGAGGAAGAAGGTCATCTTCAAGGAGGGAGACCTCGTGTGGGTCCACTTTAGGAGAGAGCGTTTTCCCAGCAAACGCCACTCAAAGCTGTCCCCAAGAGGCGATGGACCATTCAAGGTGCTTAAGAGGATTGGAGATAATGCTTATGTCTTGGAGCTTCCCGGCGACTATCAAGTGAGTGCTACCTTCAATGTGCAAGATTTGACTTTATTCGAGGGTGAAGAAGAAGAGGAGCTGGATGATTCGAGCTCGAATCCTTTTCAAGAAGGGGAGGATGATGAAGGATCATCTGGACAGCAACCGACACCTCCGGTCTCCGAGTTTGAAGGTGCATTGACGCGCTCGAGAGCTAAGGAAGTCCAACAAGAGCTAGACAAGTTAGTAGCGTTCTTCAGTTCCAAGGAGTTGAATACAGACGAAGAACCACCATTGAAGACTGTTCTAATGATCGAGGTTTGAGAACGAGCAGAGGGCGACAGCGAAGAATCGCGACCGCGGCTGGAAACCGCGCCCGCGGCTCACCCGCAAACCGCGCCCGCGGCTCCATAACCGCGCCCGCGGCCAGGAGACAAAAACCGCGCCCGCGGCTCCATAACCGCGACCGCGGCCAGGAAACTCGGCGAAGTGTTTCTGAAACATTATGTTCGAATGTTTGATTGTTTTTCGGATTGTTATTTTTAGGATATACTTTTTATTGTTTATTTCTTTAGTTGACACCCTTATGAACCCTATATAAGGCTGCCTTAGTTGTTGTTTTGCCCCGCCCCCAGACTTTGATATTGAATACAGCGTTTATCGTTTTTCCTCCCAAAAGAGAGCTTTTGTGAGAAGAGTGCCCCGTGTGCATTGTCGTTGAGTCGGCCCTAGTTGTGCTTGTGTGTGTCAATCTCCTCCATAAGGTTGGTGCTATCGGGACTCCATAGAGCAACCTCCAGGTGCCTTGACCCACCAAAGTCATTGTGTTTGGTTGTAATCATCCGTTGGGGTTTCTTCATCATTCGGTAAGGTTTTTGTTCTTAAGTTCAAGGGTTTTATCGTTGTTTGATTTGGTTCCAATTGTCCTGTCATTCGACTTATTCTTCTTTCATCTCATTCTAATTCCGCCTATCTTCTCTGTTCGAGTTCCTATTCGAGTTTGGTGTCTAGGTCGGCAACTGCGGCTTATCCCCGCATCAAAAGGAGTATATGCTAAATCGCAAACACAATCTTAGACTTAGATAAGATTGTGATTATATGTAGACTCGCTTTAATGAATAAATAGATATAACTCTCTTTTGCACACAAAAAAGGACCGCCGTATGAATGTTTATGTACCAAATATTAGGGGTTCGTATATCTAAAAGGAGAACTATTGTGCACCATTGTAAAATGTTAATGTACACTGAAAATTTTGATATTGTTTGTCTTGCTTTTGTAAAATGAGTAGTTATTATTTGCGCTCTTGGTTCTGAATTTTGGGTATTGTTTGTTCTATTTTGAGGATAGGTCCTAACTCCTAAGGCTACTTCAAGATGGAATTAATTGAACTAATTCATCTCTAATGCGACCCTAGGTTGAGAAAGAGGAAACCATGAGTCTCACTCACTTTGAACTCGTGACTTGATCATGAGCCAAGCTAATCAATAAAGAATCAATCAAGTTACACAGTCTCTTGTCCTTCGCACAGTGACCAGCTTCAGTTCCTCTCCCGCAACAAAGCATTCTTTGAGATTCATAACCTCTAGTTCCCTAACGGGCTAGTGTGAAATAATTCAAACCCGAATCCGACACCCGACGTCCTGTCCGATATGTCTGCACCACGTCTTCAAAGTTAACATTGTTGTTCGCAATATTAAATGAAACACAATTGGTCGGGAAGATCCCACCGAAATCTTGGATGATTCATCGAAATTTACAAGGCTTAGGAAAAGAGTGAGCAGAAGCCAACTATGTATGTAGGATCAGGATTGCAGGTAGATGCATAGTCAATATTTGCAACTTGCAAGTGAGAATGCAGGAGAATACAAACAGACTAGCTGTGTCATCAACAAGAAATAATGGACAAAATTTAGCATCAGAGTCTGAGCATGAGGACGGGAAGCCAATACCTTGACCCTCACAGAGAACATTTGCAGATACAAGGTCAGAGTTTTCCCAAAAAACCAAGCAATTAAAGTCAGTAAACTACCCTTACGATATTGACACTGATGAATGTAAGACTTACCCAAGAGATATTAGATGCAATGGGTTCATTAAAAAAACGAGGTTAGCTATTTCTGACCTTCAGAATGCCGTCTGACATCTGTAAAGTCCACAGTTTGGGTGCAGACCCCAGGATTTGATCCTGAAGTGTGGGTGGCTAGATAACCATACAGTCCAGCAACAGAGCCGAAATCTGATAATTCATCATCGCTGTTAATGGCATTTGGCGTTACCCGATTTTGGTAGCTTCGTTTACGCTGGAGGAAAACATTGAAGTAGTAGTCGACTAATTCCTGCCTTGTTTTCTGAGGAAAATTTGGCCTGCCTATGGACAGTGGAGTGGAGCACATGACTGACTTAAACTCCTCTTCTTCTTCTGGATTCCAACATAGTGAAACCGCCTCTCCCATTCGATCCAATTTCCACTGGTAGAATGCTCGGCCCAGCTCACGCTTTAGCTTCATATTGTTTTCCATGGTGTGAAATCTAATACATTCCACTGAACCTGGAATTACGCAATTACATATGTCATGTCTACCCTTTCCCACCAATTCCATGACTTTGACAATTCTACTGTCAGAGTTGTCTGATGGCCAAACTTGGGTTCCTAACCATTTAGAATCGCTCTCTGAAGTCACTCCTGTCAATGGAGGGATTTCGGCTTGAAATTGACGTCCTACATTAGCACGTCTTTTAGCCGGAAGTTTAAATGGGGAAGGATCATCTATTTGCTCACTTGAACTTGAAGAAGCTGGTGAATCAGGGGTCTTATCTTCTTTATATTGCGTATCATTTCCTGTCTGAACTGCTATGGAGTGGTTTTCCATTCTGCATTCTTTCAATGTAGAGGAAATACAACACGCGCGCTTCGGACTTTTAGCCAAGGCGGGGACCCTCTTGCTAAATCTGATGCCAGGAAGATGGCAGGAAGCAGGGTCATCATACATGGAGGGGTGAATCTTCTGCTTCTGCAAATTTTTGAACTGTGGTTATAACAGCTGCACCATGTAACAAAATAAAGGGAAAATTGCCATTTCGGAAAGCTCCGGCAAAAGAAGCTTTCAGGCATATACTGTTCTACAATATAAGTTTTGAAACAGCATTCCACAGTAGTTCCGACATGTTCACTCTTATAACCGAGAAAAATGGCCCAAAAGTTTCTAGTTGTAAATTGTCACGTCATTTCAGAAGCTTATTTATTATTCTTGGAATCACAGTGGCAGTGTTTTATTTAGTCCTAGGAAAACTAATAAATATAACGGAGTTGCTAAAACTATCTTTATTATTACTCTACAGTGCCCTACAAAAACTGAACTTCCGAATTACAGCATAGATGGGGCAGAAGCACAAAGCCAACCATAAATAGATTGATCTAACTAGTAACTACAAGGGCTTCAGAGAACCTCTGCTACCATATTAAGAGATCAATTGATCAAAAAGCTAAAACATTTAGGAAGGACGAAGAGAAGATCATAAGCAGCTCAGGACGAGAATTAGCAATTTTATTTTATCTATATCTATATTATAACCGAACTTTTCTTCCATCCAACGGAACCAAAGATTCACTATTCTTTGGCTTCGGAGTTATATGAATTAAAGCAAAATAAATCATTTAACTGTTTATGCTTCTTATTTTGTGAAATAGTAGTCAAACTATGCAACTTTTGATGCAATCTTTATTTTGGGTCATCGGAAACAACCTCTCTGTTATTTTAGCACATGGTTTGGTTGCGTACATCCAACCCCCCTCACCTCGCTATAAGCGGGAGCTTTTTAAGGCATTGGGGTAATGTTGTTGTTGTTGTTGTTGATTATAACCGAACTTTGTGGTAAAAAATCATAGACATCACTGTAAGCAATAGAAAGGATAGCGTGGACTAAGGATGCAAAACCATTAAGAATAGAAATATGGACAGAAAGAATGCAATCAACGCATGTCAATGTAAAAGTATAAATAAACTTCATCAGTGAAAGAGTAGGCAGGCATGGATGTTCATCAGAATTGTCACCAAATTAGTGGTAAATACGAAAAAACAAACAAACAGAGTGTGCACAAAGAAGGTCAATTCTGTCCGCTACTTATTGTTAGTGCCTTACTCACTACTACGAGAAAACCCAGTACTTTAACTCAATAAATATTTGGATTGGACTTATGGGCAATTCATATAGGGTTTATATATGAGAGTGCAATAATACATGAGAGTTTATATATGATCATGCAAGTGCATTCTTTGAATTGTAACCCATTAAAAGCATCAGTTCCTTGTACAAAGAGATAAGACAACCTGAGAGGATAGAAGAAACAACCACTAATCATAAAAATTCTCACAAGAACATGCATGTAAAAACAGCATTTGGCCAAAAGTTCCAGAAACATGAATTTAAATAGTAGCTTCACAGCAAAAACTAGAGCATCAGATAAGGACCAGACGGTATACCTGATGTGTACAACATTCATCACCATCTGAATTGGAATATTTCCTCTTTAGCATTGCTACTCGAGCCAAGGAAAGGAACTCCTTCCCACCATTTTCCGTCCACTTAGAACTGTTCAGTATTCCCCCTTTTGATGAAGAACATGGGTTTTTTGCAATTTTCTTCAACCAACTCAGCATTTCTTCACAGCCTTCAAATTTTCTCTTACGCTTAGACCTTTCTACCAAATCTGGATCTTGCCTTCCAATACTTTTATTGGCCTCATTCTCTCTCATTTTTTTACTCTCACCAAGTAAATCCTTGTCCTCTTTGACCCCTGGACTATGCAAGTTATCCTTAAGGGCCACTTCTATGTGATCTAAAATCTGGTCACCTCCAGGTATCTCATTCTCTCTCATTTTTTTACTATCGCCAAGTAAATCCTTGTCCTCTTTGACCTCAGCAGGTATACCCTTCTTCTCTACAGTTACAAGCTTCACATCATCCACAAGTAATGCTCTTAACCTTTTTTCCAACTCAGCTGACAATAACTCCAAATTCCTGCCACATTCATCACTCATTTTTTTAGAACTCCAGTCTTTCCTTGTACTATCCAGCCATTGATCCAAGTCACCAAACTTGTTGAAGTATACCATTTTGAGTGATGAAGAAAACCTGGAATTTAAATCCAGATTTTTTGCAATCAAACCCCACGAATAACCCCTTGACACCGAATCAAACCCACCTTTCTCCCTCACCAAACAGAACAACCTATACAAATGTACAGATTGACTGCCTCCTAATGATACTAGGATGGGTCTAAATGCATTCTTAGCATATAGCCTTCTTAGCAACACTTGAACAGCTTGATCAAACAGTACATATGGTACACCATTCTCATCATCATTGCCCTGTCCAGTTGGCTTCTTATTCACATTACAATTCCAACAATTACATTTTTCCTTGCATTTTTTATCACAATTCCCAACATGCACATCTCTCAAATTCAACCCTCCTGCCATGAATTTTCACCTCTCCAACCTCCGTCTTCCTCTAGGTCTCAGAAGATGAACATAAGAAAACATACAATTTGAAATGTCGGTATGATCATAGAATTGATCTCATGACAAACGAGTTTCTGACTCAAAAAACAACGGAGACATATCGATTGGGATGTAAACAATCACATATAGCACAAGCACATACCAAGTTGTGAACTGAGAGTAATGAACTTCACCTGACTGATGCAAATCGTTACAGCTCAGCGAGCAGGGAAAAATGAGAGAAGAGTGGGAAATGATTGTGAAGGCATGCAAAAAATAATTGAATTTTGGACCTACACATCTTGATTTGTGCTGTGCTGTGAGTTAATTGGAAACTGATCACGGAAGGATTAGAGATGCGAAATGGGAGATTAGGGTTTCTGCAGGAGGCCAGCCTCGAAAACGAGGGAAACTGACTATGAAAATGCTTGCTTCAAACAACTTAAATTGTACTCCCTCCGTCCTAAAATGTGAGTTCTGTTTTTCTTTTCGGGCGTCCTGAAATATCCTATTTTCATTTTTTTCAAAAATTTCTTCCAATTATACTCATATTATTTTAATATTTACCTTCATCATTTCCAATGCACTTATGTACTTCTTATTTGTAAACTCTTCTCTCATTGGTTAATGAATTATTTTAATATTTTACATTCATCATTTTCAATGTATGTACTTTTCATCATTTGCCTTAATCCAAGAGATTTTTTACAATGAGACTAACATTTTGAGACCGAGGGAATATGTTTTATGAAAAACATCAATCTAAAAAGTTCACAAAACATTTAAAATATAATTTGTTTGAGAATTCAGCAAAAATACATAGTTTGCAAGCAAGATTCTCGAAAAAAATCTGGGACAACTTTAAAGTAGGTTAAAGTTCGGATGAGTCAAGACCAAAACAATTGTTTAGTGTAAATTATTATACGTCTGGGTATATGTGAAATTTGGAACAATACTGTTATTTTGTAGTTATACCCCTGGATGCATTGTTGTCCAATATAATAAAAAAAATTCATAACTTAAATGTAATTAATTATACGTCTGTATACATTGCTGCAACAAAATATAATCACGTTAAAGAAATTCATCTATTAAACGTTACATATAAACAACACTTTGTACACTAAATTCAAATCTACATAATCTTAAAAGCCACATGCGTATTCTCTTCGGCACCTGGGACATGTAGTGCCATAATAGAACCAGGTCCGAATAAAACCGGAATGAAATACATGTCTACAAGGCAATATCAAAAGTTTCATGCCTAAACCTAATCAAATGGAATTAACCCCCCACACACTTTGTTGGAGGGTTGCAACCTGCAACAAAGGGTGTAAAGGATTCGTTGAAAAATCAGATGACTCTGATATGTTGTCCGGTGATGGAACATGAGCTTCAACCAGCTCATGTTGCTCCAAGTCAATGATTTGTTGAAGTGATCGAACATTGACAATAATATTTGGGCATCTGTGGGGATACAAGGCTGGGGCTTGTGAAGCTAGATAATTACTGATGAAGTCTTGTACAAGGCCAACAACGCACATGTTCTGTATAAAAAAGGTATGTCTGCTCCATCCAAAACAAATCTTGCGTGCGTCTCACTTATGGGAATATCACCCCATTTAGAAGAGAAAGTGAAAGTATTCACTTTGTACCGACTTGTTGACGGTAGCGTATTACGAAACCTCCCTCCATATCTCTCACGGTTTCATAGTGGGTTGATATAGTGATCATATAATCCCCAATGAGGGGATGGTACACCCCCTCAGTTATTTGTGGAGGCAACACATTTACATCAATTGATTCGTTTAGAGACATAGTTAACCTAATTGTACATATACAAGTAGAGGTTTTTGAAAGAAAAAATATGATATAAAAAAAGCACTAAAGGAATAGAATGTAATTTCAACCATAAAACTAATAAAGAATTCACATCAAAATGTAAAAAACACGCATTACAAATCTACCCATCACAACCAAGTCACAATTCATCTAAGATCATGTAATCGAATTATAATATATAGAGTATTGCAAGGTTGATGGTAATTGCAAAGTTGCTAAGATAAACTAAAGCTTAGAATATAATACTAAGGTTCATAATATTCACGATAACTATAGTTTCATGTATTCACTTTTTAATGTACAACAACATTGTTGTTTTGATGATGTTAGGCAATGATGCTAAAACAAAAGACACCCTAAGTCAAAGTTAAGGAAGATAGGTATGCGACATTTATCCAATTTGATAAGTTAAACAATTTCAGTTATCTAATGCATGAATCTGGAAAATACAATAAACCAAAGTTATAGAAGGATGTATTTACAAAATGGAGATCAATCATGTAAGGAAGATAAGAGTTTTGAGATTAAAGTTTACCTAACAACCTCCTGCTTCGATTTGTTGGATAAACTTTAATCTCGGAAATAGAAATCCAATTCCGAGACCTGCAATAATTTGTATAGTGTTTGTAGAGAATATAGAACTCCATGATACACAATTTAATAGCCATAGAGCCTGATTGATTATGGAAGGAGGAGGTTGAGAAGATGGAGGAGGTGGTGGAGAAGATGGAGGAGGAGGTGGAGATCGAGTTTTACAGAAAGAAAGAGATCGGTGCTTAGGGTTTAGGAAAATGGACTTATTTGGTATTAAGTTTTATTATTATTATTCAAAATTTTATCTAAAAACAAAATAAAATAATAAGACACATAACAGACTTGAAAAGCGGAAAAATACAAATTTTCTAGTAGTAAGTATTAGTCAAGGTCACGACTTTATTCTACATGCTAGAAAGCCGCATCAAAACTTCACAACACCTTGTTTTAAAACACATTGAATGGAGATCTCCATGATACACAATTTAATAGTCATAATGCTTCTTCGATTATGGAGAGTGGAGTTGGTGGAGAAAATGGAAGTTGAATGGAGATCGAGTTTTACAAGGTTAGAAAAGAAAGAGAATGGTGTTTAGAGTTTAAGAGAATGGACTTAATTTGTATTAAGTATTATATTATTAATCAAAATTTTATCTAAATACATATAATTTTAACGCCTTCTAAGTTGGATTATTTTAATTATTACTCCCAGCGCAAAAAAATGTATAAAATAAAAATAAGACACATAAAAGACTTAAAAAGAGGAATACGAACACAACTGTAAAATATTATACAGCCGTATACATAACTGTGTTGAATTACCGAACCCAAACATGACCGTAAAATATTAAACGGTCGTATACATATCTGTGTCGATTTGCCGAATACGAAGCAAGTTAAATGTGAAACCTGCAACAAAATTCAAATTTGAACATATTTGATACATATACATATGTGCTCTAATTAGGTTCAGATTATTGGATTACTATCCAAACAGAACAAAATTCACTACACCCCAACCCAAACTTATAACATATCAAATCTCTTCTTTTCTTTAGTACAATTAAGTATAAAAAGTAGGTCTTAAGAAAGAACTATTTATTCTTCATACTTCATAGAAGATCATAAATAAATCTAATTATGTCCAAAACTAACTTAATAGAAGAACAAATATTTATGCTTTAGCATTAAAATCACTTATTAAAACCAAGACTATCATAAAAATGAAGCAGTAAGATTAACCTGAAACAGAGCTTCCTGAAGAGGGCCTATAGGGATGCCAAATTCGGTCCTTCCATCCTCTCCTTCACCACTCTCAGTGACTCCCGAGTGATGAGGATGTCCTATCCATGTACGTACATTTCAGAAACCAACAACCTATATGCTTGAACCACGACAACTGGATTGCTTGCATGCATCCATTGAGAAAACAAAATGATGATAGTCTAACTTCCAACAAATCCTAGCAAACTCCCAAACAGATTTTACCAGTCCCAGATCATTAGTGAATAGGCATTTTCAAAAGACAAATGTGAAAAAAAAAAATCTTTCCAATCAGCTTTAGTGCAATTTCCAGATATATATACTTAGACAATTTATATGCATAAATAACCAAGATGAAATCAAGCAGCACAAGAGAAATATAAATTGAATCCCAACGAAAGAACTTGATAAGCATACAACCAGCTTTAGTGCAACAAAAAACAGAAGACTAATGTTGAAGTAGCAATGCCAAAAGTGATGAAAATTTACATGAAGATACTTCGAATTTAGAAAGAATCTCAATGATGGCAAGTCTGACGTATATAGATGATATGAGTCACAAAGAACAAAGGACTTATTTCTAAATAGATTCAATTATTATGCAGAAGATACAGTCCTTCATATCAGGTCCTCCGCCGTCATGAACTGCGGTAACAATATCATATGGTAATATTAAAATTCATATAAGTACAGAACATTGTATCTATCAATACAAAGAAAAACAAAGCATGAATTAAATGAGATGGTTAGCACATACCTTTAGTGTTTTTTTTACCTAAAGTGTGAAAATTTGAACCTTGATAGTAACTCGTGCTTCAAAAGTTTTACACAGAATACTATATAAAGCTTGCTCTAGAAATGTGGAGGAAACAAATAAAATTTTGCAGTTTGTGTTGATATATAAAGCTTCTCAAGTTTCTGATGTTGTTGGATCAACAATAAAGAAGTACTGCATATATAATGTATTTCTTAACAATCTAGTATATATCAAGCACATAATAAAGAAAACATAGAAAGTGAAATTCTGTTTTATGTGGGTTACCTACCAAGTGCAGGTTCATTCAAATTACCACACTCCAAGTGGTTCAATTATTGATACAAAGAAAACATAGAAAGTGAAATTCTTTAGACTTAGTTTTGTTTTGCAGCATTTTCTTCTTATCTCTTCTTATTAATGCCCTTAATCCCCCAATTAAACTTGCTTATCATACCATACAAAATACTAAGTAAAGGCCCAATTTACTCATCATTCAAAGGCGCAAACCTCAGGGAAATCAAAACGACTGAACCCTAAAGGCTTGTCTGAGACTGCAAATATCATTTGAAAAATGGGATACTTCAAATCCATCAACTAAAATAAAAAACTTGTTCAAGTATGGCAAATCCTTATCCTTGTAATGTAATTAAGACTTTCTAATATCTATCCACCTCCTTTCTGTAATTGACAAAGCTTTATCAACAATTACTGAATAGGTTAAGTCTATTTATATAATATTATGTCTGACAATAGTGCATCCACATTCAGCAAATTAGCATTGAGCAACACAACATCAAATTAAATAAAAAATTTAGTAGAAAACAGATAAAAAAAAACATCAAAACAATGATTGTGCTGCATGAACAGACACACGATTTTGCTTCCTGTATAACATTTTTAGCGATCTCTACCCCCATCAGATAAATGCATCTAATCAAATCCGGACATCAAATTAAACAAAAAATCCAAAATAAAAAAAAACATCTAACAAATCAAGAGTGAAGAGAACTTAAAAACTGCATTTCAATATTCCATGTCATGTATAAGAGCACAAAAACGCACATATATATACAATATGCCCAAAAAAAAGAGTAAAAAAGATAGTAAACAAATCATTAAATTTCTTGGGTTAAAGTAAAATAACAATGGAAATGTGATTGGAAACGTGAGTCTAAATCTATAAAAAAAAAGTTGTGCACAAACACATATAATGAAAGAAATATGGATTCAGAAACTAAGTAAAGATCATAAAAAGAGCATAAAATGGAGAGATTAAGAAGAGGAACACACTCATCTGATCATTGTCCCTTGCATATGATCTGATTTTCTATAGTATGTAGCAAGTCCAAGTCAGGTTTTGCACCGAGAGATGTTGTTTCGTCTGTCCCAGGCAAGCGGTTCTGCAGACTGCATATCCACAAACAATTGTCAAGAGTATATATACTACAACTCACAAATTCAGACAAAAGAGTTTATAAACACATCCTTATCCAACATCATAAAATAAAAGTAACATATCATCAACCAAATCATCAAAATCCAACAAAAAGAATATAAAACTATCAAATTAATGCAAGAAAACCGCTGAAACAACTTGATTGAAACATAATTCACAAAATTGGGGGAACAGATAATCCAAATACAAAGGAAATAGGGGAGTCAATGAGATGACAGAAAGAGGAAGAGAAGTCGAAAAAGTACATACCTAAAGTACCAATTTCGGACCCCTTGTGTGTTTTCAGATCTGATAGCCAGTAGAACCAAGTTAATGAGAGACGAAAATCTTAAACGAAAGAATAACATGGAAATGGAAAAGTCAGCACTGCAGAACAAAAGTCACAAACAAACATGGATGGTAATCACAATTTCCATGAACATACCTCTGAACTTGGAAATCGAGGACGACTTAAGTGATGTTATCTGGTTACCTAGAAGATATAGTTGTTGTAACATAAAATGAAGGGATTAGACTACATTAGATTATCACCAAATTGGTCAGAAAAAAATAAAATTCAGACTTGCAAAACTTGGCAGTTCCAAGAGGCTACAGGCTGAAAAGTGAGTTTTCTTTTCTGGGGTTCACAGAAAAGAAAAAATTAATAAATTTAATTTCCATGAAAGCTTAGGCTACACGCTGGACAAGTGTCTATGAACTCATAAAAGATCAAGACTAAAAAACCCACCTGCTGTAAATTGTAAAAAAAAAGTGGCAAAGACGAGAGTGGAAAGGGGACTCAATGTTGCCAAATTCCTGCAATTTTAAGCAGGAAAAACAAAAACCATTAAGATTTACCTCATATGTAAAATGTAAATGGAGCAAATATATACATGAGTGAAGTAGTGGACTCACCAGAAAAGTAGCTAATTGACCACATGGCTCGACGTTCTTGCTCCAACCGAACTTGCAATAACCCGAGCGACCTGTCTCCGTTACAACAACAATATTAACACAGAGAAAGTTCAAATTTAGCACAAGATGTCTTATTACTGACAAAATTTTACTGTATTAGGCAGACGAAGTACCATCAATGATAACAGCACCAAGAGCCTTAGATCGAAGGCCATACAATTTCATAAAAGAGAATGGATGAGAAAAAACCTAATTTCATTTTGATGTTGCTTGCGAATTCCAAAGAAGCTCTTTAACAAATCCATCATGTTGCAAACTTGCAGGTGAAGAGTTCCAAATCAGTTACAAGTGAACAATAGAAGGCGATGAATCCAAGGTGATGAATCGTAAGAGTTCGTTACAAAGAGAAAGATTTATCATTTTAATTCAATCTCTCAAGTATATATCCAATACGAGAGTCATTTCATAAACACATGAAAACAAAATGAGTTGCGCAAATAGGTCGGGGAAATTACAGATTTACTCTCTGAACCTAAAAAAGAGAATAGGAATTTATACATACTTGTGCATGAATCCAGCCACAGAGTTCTGCATCTAAATTTCTTACAACCTGAAATTTAGACTGAGAGAAGGCCCTGATGAATTACAATGAAGTCAACTTCACATCATAACTTTCACTATTTTGCTATGCTTCAAAAGCCTCATGTAAGACTTTAGTCTCTCTAAATTTCTAAATATAAAATCAAACTAAGGATTGCAAACTTGAAAATCAGTTCACTAAGAACATCCATTCACAGTTTGTAATGGAAGAGAACAATATAAAAGGAACTTGTTACCATCCTCTGGCTTTAGCACCAGCCTTGCCCTTTCCCACTACAACCACTTGCATTGTAAACATGTGATAATTGATAATATAATAAAAAAAAGAACATGTAAGCATCTCCAACAAACACCAAACACCAAGTAATTCTTTCTTCGCATGAAAAAATGGGCCTAAATTGAATTAACAACCCAAATGAGATCTATCTTCATCTAGATAATTGTTCAACCAGTGAAATGAATACTAACTCTTATGGCATGCTCATACCAAACTTCTGAATAGGAATGCATTATGGTCTAAAAAAATTGATGAAAAAATCCTTAGTAAACTTCAGGAAATAGAATGAATAGTAAATCTCCATTCTTTGAATTATTAATTATGTGTGCAATGATTCAGAAAAAGAATGAACAACAATTCATCTTTGAATTACCTATCACTGTTAGTTTACTAAGTATGCGTTCCAAAAATTTCTACAAAACTTTAAAAACTACTGGAGCAGATTATACCTTTCAAAGAGAATCCCTTCTTCCCAAATCGGCAAATAATCTCGTTGACCTGAAATTTCAACACCAAATAAACAAATAAATCAATTCGTCTTATGATCTCCATCAAGTAAAAACATTCTTCCGAATCTAAACTCATATCACTTCTCTTTCTAAATTGATGGGCAACCTAACAACGAATAATTCAAAAGATAGATAGATATGAAGCTTACAATTCCTCTTTGGCTGCCATCGGTTCCTCTTTGGCTGCCATGGGTTACATTATTTAACATTGTAATTAGAAGTTGTGGAAACATGTACTTGGAAGAAAGAAAATGCTTCCAAATGCATTATTCCTGCCTTTATTTTCCGGAAACTAATGTAATAAAAAACTCCATATATTTTACCAACAGTACAGTTCATAAATTTTGTAGCAGTGAACATTCATGTTCTTGTTCTATATACTTGTAGAAATGAGTTGAGTACATGATTGTGTCTAGCAGTCTAGGTAAAAATACTTGTTTACCGCCACTTAAGTGGTGTCAAACTGACATCACATAAATTCCACAGCTGAAATCTTAAAATAAATGAGCACATTCGAGTAATTCAAATTCAATTAACACAAAACAAAATAACCACTAATGAGCATTATGACAGCAAGAAAATGGAGTCTGAACTGACCACTGAGAAAGAAAACTAAGTTTTTCATTCCCCGCCTTGGCCAAAAAAGATTCATCATATTCAGATACTATAGTTTAAATCTGACCACTGAGAAAGAAAACTAAACCAAGAGTCTAAGACTCTAGTGCTGCAATGGAATAGGCCACTTGTCCATTTTTAACCAATCAATAACCTTAACAACTTCATTACCATGATCTAAAACATGAAGATATAATAATAATTAGAAAATTTGAAGAAAAATTTCTCAATGAAAATAACTTAGATGGTTCAGTGGGTTGGGCTCTTTCCCAACTACGGTAAAGATAAGAAAAAAAACTGCACCATGTAAAACACTAATCAAATAAACATCACATACCATAGTTGTGTAGGATATGAATCAAAGAAGCAAATTTGTAAATTATTAAAGCAGAATCCATCACATGAGTAACAAATCTGTTTGTGTAGGATATGAATCATTTTTTTTTCTTAGAAATCGATCCACCTGAGGATCAACAGCTTTTCCGTTTGGTAAATAGAGTGGACAAATATCTCTAACCTTGTGAAGAGGAAATCCTAATTGGCGGGCCAAGACGCCAAAGGGATTCCCGGTGAGAACGCTTCCGCCCAAATCAGCAGCCTCTACTAATCTAGCACCATGCATCTGCCTTGTCTTGACCCTCCCGCCGGGTCGATTTCTTCCTTCGAGGATCAAAACCCTAAACCCTAGGGTAATCAATTGCCGGGCGGCCGCCAAGCCTGAGAGGCCAGCTCCAACGACGATGACATTAGGGGAGTTGCGATCCGATGGGGGATCCAACGGAGATGTGCTTGATTGCAGGAGAGAGGCCGAAATTGATGTAACCATGCTCGATAAGGAAGCGGAAGGCGGAATCGACGAGGTGGTTGTGCTCGGAGCGGATGGAATCCATATCCGCGTGGCTTGTAACATGAACGGAGATGTCAGATCGCCAAAGGGAAAGGATATGGTTGCGCACGACAATGTAGTTTTTTTGGTCAGCGAGGGTGGAGACGACATTTGCCTCGATCTCCTCCTCGGTTAGGGAGTCGATAGGGAAGCCGACTGAGATGGCGATTAGGGCTTTGACGTCGGGGTCTTTGGAGAGGAGGGAGACGCGACGACGGCGGTGTCGGTGTCGGTGGTGGGCTTGTTGAGCCGCGATGAATTCGGTTAGGGCGAATTATTTAGACGATCTTGACGGAGAAGGAGGCGATCAGAGCAAGCAGGAGGGGGATTGAAGGAGGAGGTGGAGCGGTTTTTAGATCATGGAGGCTGAAATAATTAGGGTTTAGAGGAAAGAGAAAGGATCGAAACAAAGTTAATTCATGAGAAATATAGTGAATTGATTGGGGAACGGTTAAAGAAGGAACATGAAGAGAAGCGGTTTCTCAGTTTGGAAAGAGAGAAAAAGACGGAGAGAAGTTGAAAGCGAAGGAGACGGTAACTGATGAAAAGGGTTGTAAATTTGGGCTGAAAAAAATAGATTTTAAATTTTTTTTGGGCCTGTAATAAGCTGTCACGTGGCTGAAACTTAGAGCCCCTTGAAGGGGCTAGCTTTAATCTTTTAGTAGATAGGAAAGGATTAGTAATTTAGTATGATAACTTATGTTAAAATATTTTATGAAAACTTATGCCCGGTCCATGAATATGAAAAATTTCGGTCCATCGATCCGGATTGACTCGGAAAATTTCGGTCTGGTTCGATCTCCGGTCCAAGTGTTTCAAAAATTCTGGACCGGTTGTGCAACCCTACAAAGGGTAATCCAGATAGGGAAACTATCGGGGGCCAAAATCAAACAGGGCTCAATATCTATATTTGAATAGTAGAAACATATTTATCTTTTAGCATCAAGTTAGTGTAGTGGTATGTGATGCTCTAGACCGATTACAAGTTCATTTGTTGTTTGCAATCTGATATAAGGAGTTCGGATCATATGCGGATAGACCTTCTGATGCGGACGTGCAGACAAGATCTTAGCCGTCCACCGCGCTTCATCCAACGATTCTCCTTTAACTCGTTTCTGAAGCCTTTTAAAACAAGATAGGGGTATTTTCGGAAATTTATATTGTCACATTCTTTTATTTGCTTCCTTTCTGTATCTCCAATCTCGCTTCTCCTCTTCCTTCCTCCAAACCCTACACCACATCCAGATCAAAGATTGAATCCATCTGCCACATTCCTCCAAATTGCAGCGAGAATCAAGCCCTCCCATATATTTTGTACTTGTTTTCTCGATATCCTCTTTCCTCTTTCCTCTTTCCTCTTCTATGACGACCTGCAATCTTGTATGGTGAGTATCTTTTCAACAATCGAAGCCGATGAAGACCACAGTCCCGAATCCGTCTCAGATGGCGAAGAGGAACAAGTAATCGGAGTGGATTTTTTTTATTCTTTGCCTTTTGAGAATTCAAGAGTTGAACAGGTATGAAATTATTATTCTCAGGCACTGTGATTTTGGATAGAAATATTGTTGGTAAGGTTTTGATTGAAATTTAGACATCTATGATTCGTAAATTCGTCACGAGAAAGAAGGCATTTGTGATTCCTGATGATTTTGATTTTCGTCCGTGTTTGAATTTAAGGTTCATTTTAATTTGGGGATTTTGAGTTCTGGAAAACTTATTAGACTGTTGAGCCTTTTTATGCATTCGAACAAATCAATCTTAGGAGAATGAATTTCTTCAACTAGCACTCGATCACTAAGGTATTGGTGTGTGTAGAACATGTGGTCAATTACACAAGTGAATTCATGCACTGATCATGAATTGTACAGGTTCTTTCCGAATGAGCAGTTTTCTTCCATACTGAATGATCTAATTTATCAGTTTTCTTCCATATTTTATAGTAAGAAATGTCTATGGAAATTGTTTGGATTTTGGTCTTAGCTGCAAATATTTCTCATTTTCATGGTCCTGCATAAGTGGTGCATCTTATTATTATGGTATCTAGAGTTGAACTCCAAGTTGGGATAGAATTTTTTTATTACCCTGCTTCCTCAGTAATGAACTTTTGATTATATTCCTGGAGCTACTTATTTGATTCTCTTGTTTAAGTTATCTGACTGCTTCTGGATCATTTATTTCATCTTGCTGCTTTGGTGTCTAACTAGTAACTAGAAGAAAGCTTTTTTTTATTGAATGTGTTCAGTTACTGAGAATTAGGTTGTCTTTTGGTTACTGTTTGGGGGAACCTACTGTCTATGAAAGTGATTGTTTAGATAATTACAAACTGAATTTCGAGTTGCCATGCTCCATGGTTTTAGGCAGTTACTTTAGTATTGCAACTGATTTTGCCGGTGTGTTGGTTAGGTAAATTTTGCTGAATTTTTTTATTTGATTGTTGATGATGCAACGCTATTGTCTCCTGGTGGTAGTGATATTGGGTTCTTTGTATGTGATCATGAGAGCATATCTTTTTTCACCCATTTCTGCAACCGTGCAAGGGCGGTTAGTCAACTGTCGGATGCACATGGGCGACGTCACCTCCAACTAGGAAGTACATGAGTTGGGCAGATTCTCTGTTCATCACTACAACCGTATGATCCGTCTTAGTCGGAATGAGGAGGCTCCTCTCAGATTTGTCAAGGTGGTACAGGCAGAGACTCGGGTTGTTGCAGGAATCAAGTACTGCCTTAAGGTGGAGACGTTGCAGGGCCGAGAAAAGAGGGTGTTTGATGCTCAGGTGGTGGTTAAGCCTGGGTTAAACACCTCTAAGCATTTGCTTAGCTTATCTCCTTCTACAAAACCAGTCTACTAATCACATGTTTTATTTGAACCTTTTGGCTTTTGCTGAATGTCAATTTTGTGACTTTTATTTTGGTCTTCTTGTAAACACTGGTTGACATCCTCTTCTTATTGTGTACCGGATATCTGACTTAAATGAGCATTTGATTTCTAATAAACTTTCTTGTAAAAAAGCCTAATGAACCCACAAGGGTAAATTTATGAACCTGCACTTCTGAAATTATGAACCTGCAAGTGTAAACTTATGAACCTATATCATGAAATTAATAAACTTGATAAAGTCATGAAACTGCAAGAATATACTCATGAAAGTGCAAGTGAAATTAGTGAATCCGCAATTGAAAACTAAGGAACATGTGAGTAAAAATTAATGAATTTAAAGTTTATTTTTTCTTTTCATGAACCTGCAAGACTATCGGCATGAACCTGTAAAGCTATCGACATGAACCTACGGCCAAACAGTTTATCAAGTAATTCAGCATTGGATTATAGTTAACAATTCGTAAAGTTAGGTTTGTGACAAGTGACAAGACACTCAACATGAGCGTCATGTCTCTTGTCCATGAGTTTTTTGTAAAAGAGTCTAATGAACCTGCAAGAATAAACTTATGAACCTGCAAGAATAAACTTATGAACCTGCAAGTGAAAAATTATGAACCTGCAAGTGTAAACTTATGAACTTACACTATGAAATTAATGAACTTGTTAAAGTCATGAAACTGCAAGGATATACTCATGAAACTGCAAGTGAAATTAGTGAATCTACAAATGAAAACTAATTAACATGTAAGTAAATATTCACGAACTTCAACTTTATTTTTTCTTTTCATGAACCCTGCAAGACTATCGGCATGAACCTGTAAAGCTATCGGCATGAACCTGTAAAGCTATCGACATGAACCTACGGCCAAATAGTTTATCAAGTAATTCAACTTTAGATTTTGTGACAAGTGACAAGGCACTCAACATGAGCATCATGTCTCTTGTCCATGAGTTTTTTGTAAAAAAACCTAATGAACCCGCAAGAATAAACTTATGAACCTGCAAGTGTAAAATTATGAACCTGCAAGTGTAAATTTATGAACCTACACTATGACATTAATGAACTTGTTAAAGTCATGAAACTGCAAGGATATACTCAAGAAACTGCAAGTGAAATTAGTGAATCTGTAAGTGAAAACTAATGAACATGTAAGTAAATATTCATGAACTTAAACTTTATTTTTTCTTTTCATGAACCCTGCAAGACTATCGGCATGAACCTGTAAAGCTATCGACATGAACCTAAGGCCAAATAGTATATCAAGTAATTTCGTTTTGGATTATAGTTAAAAAATCGTAAAGGTAGGTTTCTGACAAGTGACGAGCCACTCAAAATGAGCGTCATGTCTCTTGTCCATGAGTTTTTTGTATAAAAGCCTAATGAACCTGCAAGAATAAACTTATGAACTTGCAAGTCTAAAATTATAACCCTGCAAGTGTAAACTTATGAACCTACACTATGAAATTAATGAACTTGCTAAAGTCATGAAACTGCAAGGATATACTCATATATGTGCAAGTGAAATTAGTAAATCCGCAAGTGAAAACTAATGAACATGTAAGTAAAAATTCATGAACTTAAACTTCAACTTTAATTTTTCTTTTCATGAACTTGCAAGACTATCGACATGAACTTGTAAAGCTATCGACATGAACCTAAGGCCAAACAGTTTATCAAGTAATTAAGTTTTGGATTATAGTTAACAAGTCGTAAAGGTAGTTCAATGTGTTTATTAAAAAAATAAATTAGGCTAAATGAACATGCAAAACTATTAGTATAAACTTGTATGGCTATCGACATGAACCTAGATGACTATCGACATGAACCTAAGGCATATTAGTTCAATGTTTTACTAATAAAGAAAATCAGGTTAAAAATATTCACGAACCTGCAAAACTATCGGCATGAACCTGCAAGGCTATGGGTATGAACCTACACGTCTATCGACATGAACCTAGTGTCTTTTAGTTCAATGTGCTCATTATAAAAAAATTGGCTAAATGAACCTACACGACTATCAGCATGAACCTGTATGGCTATCGACATGAACCTCTAGGCTTATTTTGATGAAAAATTGGATTTAGTTGTTTTGATAACACAAGGGTTGTTTAGAGGTTTTCTATTTCTTTTTCTGCTTCATGAAAGCAGGACCAAGTGTTCTAAGTAGACATGTCTTTGACAAATTTTCACCTTTCTTTTCAATCTGTTGTTGTGTTTTGATCTTTGCAATTACATTGAGATGAATTGAGATCAACTTTAAACGACCGTCATGGAAATGTTTACATTGTAACCAACCAGTGTGTTTTCCTGATATCTGGATTGATAAAAAAAAATGGTGAAGGTAAGTAGATAATAATTTTGACAATAATAATATAAGAATCACTTTATTTACTCAAAACTTTTTTTTTTTAGAATCCGGAACCAAATTCAATTAATTACAAGCATCTTTGAACAAAGTTTCTGCCAAAGTAGTGGGAAATGAACTTGGAAATGAACACAAAATAGGTGATAAAGGGGTTAAAGAGGCCAAATAATGAGCCACTTGGTTTGCCTGTCTTCGCACATGTTGCCAGGAACATTTTGCAAATTGAGCATGGAGAGTCCGAAATCTAATCAGGAGAGAGCCAAGAGGGCCTTTCCAGCATCTTGGTTTACAGAGCTTTGAGATCAAAGGCAAACAATCTGATTCCACAATTAGATGGGTTAATTCATGAGCTTGACAAACTTCAAGAGCCCAAATAACCGCCTCAGCCTCAACCATTTCGACTTCAGTAAAGTCTTGAACACGTCTCGAGCCATAAATGCATGCTGAACCAGTATGATCACGCACAACGAAGCCAATACATGTTCAGCCATCACTTGTCAGTGCAGCATCACAAATACAATTAACCTTGAATAGATCCACGGACGGGCATTTCCACTTCAATGATTATGTTGAAGATGGGACAGAAGCTACAAGTGGGGGATTCATTGTCAAACGATCGGTAAAGCCGCGAAAATCAGCTTGAAAGAGTTTTGCATCCCTAATCACTTCGAATGGTTGGATAATCTGACCTTCAAAGAGTTGCTTGTTCCGAGCAAACTGGATCGATAGGCAAGGATTTGGAGCAACCCATGCGAGATATGGGCAAGGTTGGATAATCTAACCTTCAAAGAGTTTTGCATCACTATGCGAGATATGGGCAAGGCTCCACATCAACCAAATACGATGCAGCAGCAGGAGCAACGCATGCCACATATAAATCACAGAGCAACTTGTCAAGTTCCAAGAATGCAACGGAGTGAAGCAATGATAGGAAAACGAATTCAATTACCTATAAGTACATTCCCATATATACAGCAGGAGCAGCAGCAATCTGAAGGAATAACAGTACAAAGGGTATAATAGATAAATCACTAATATGTGTAGTAGATCTAAATATCTAATTGCAGCAAGAACTTGTGTTGCACCATTTTCTTGTCTTCCCGATTAGCTTCATATTGAGCATGAACCTCTATGGCAGTACATGGATCACACAAACAAAGCATTTAAGAATTTGGAAACAAATTCCAACGATTGTCATAAGTGAAGCAAACCCATATAAATGAAAACTTTCTACCCATGATCAATATCACATATAGGGCTCATACATGATATTTTCAAAATGAACTTGTCTTACCCATGATATTTTCACAAAGATTGTCATAAGTCAAGCCTTCTCGTGTCTCACATTAGCCACCATTAAATCAAAGTATTCCTGGTTAGTACATTAGGTTTAACTCCTGCACTCTGCATATCTTCCCCCAAACTCAATGCTTCTTTCACCAAACCGCCCTGAACACACCCTGAAATCATAGCATTGAGTGAGACAACATCCTTCTCAATCAAACCATTGAAAACCAACAAGGCTTTATCAAATGAGGCAAATCAGAATCAAAACCACATTGCACTGGAAAAAAAACTGGATTGAAAGACATTTTAACGAACAGTTGGCGTGTACTTTTTGGGTTCATCATCTAGGCTAAAATTCAAACATAATCCAATGCACAGATTGAGCTGGTGTCAAATATAAACCCAAGCAGTTAGCCGGTTAGCCCACACCACCAGTCGACAAGCAATTAGCCCTCAGATCGGCGGAATTTGGTCGAATAAAGCCCTCGTCTAAAACTGCCAATTTCAGATGGAGAGATTCCAAAGGGAAGGTGTTGTTGGTTATGTTGTAAGTCATAAGAGGAACAAGAATAGAACCTCGACGAGAACGCTGCTTGATGGCTCGAAGGTGAAGGTGTTAGGTTTGATTCGAATCGGGGGGAAATCGCAGGAGAACAAATTGGGGGCGGAGAAAAGACAGAAAACGAGGGAGAGGTGCCAGAGACGTCTTCGTGGTGGATGACGTAATCGTCGTCGGAGGGAGGAAGAACCAACATCGCTCGCGTCGTCCTTCTCTCCTTCAAACATGGAAGTTGAAGACAAGGGCAAAGTCGTCTTTTCGAAATATTTTGATTCAAATTTGCAAAATTCCCACCGAGTCTTACCTACCGAATGAATCTACTCGTTCCTTCGCAAAAAAAAGACACTCTAAATTTAAATTGTATCATAAATTTCGATCTACTTGTTGAATTTAGCCAAATCTCCTCAAAGACTAAATCATACTTGGCAATCGGACGCAGATCGATGAGTAAAAGCAAGTAGAATCATGATTAAACTTGTGTATATCTTGCTGCTACTTCTGCATTTCTTGTGAATATGAATTGTTGTGCAGTCTATTATACCTAAGACAGATTTGATAACACCAAAAGTATTACACAGAATCTTCAGGTTTCCTATTGAGTATGAACTCAAAATATTCACATGAACAAGATAAATCAAGGAAAGATGACAACAATTTTTCAAGAAGAGGCCAATGGAAGTGCAGATTGCCAAATCGGCAACACTTTTGAGCAAGACGATGGCACCATGTCATCCTGTAACATCAAGTCGTATCCAGTGTTTATATCTTAGAATCTTCTTCTTGGTTCAGAGTACATGACTAGATTGAGATGGTTATCTCCCCTATAGATAATGCGAATCTCCACAATAGAAGCTAAATGAACAAAAATACAGAAAACTGCATGCTTCGGATCAGAAGTTGAAGATTCCAATAATCCACCATATCAAAAGGCATTTCCAACACCATATCAAACTCTCTATCTGTTCGTTTCACTATATACTCCATTAATCAAACATATTATCCATCTCCATTTCCTGCAGCAAGTAATACAGAAGTTGTTTACTAGTGTATTTTTGCAACTAAGCAAAAAGAAGGAAGGACAGACAGACAGACCTTATCACAAACAGGGCATGTATTGCTTCTTTCCATCCATTCAAGAATACATGCCAGGTGAAAATGATGTTCGCATTTTGTAATGATCTTTGGATTCTCTTCACTGTATTCTGTGGAAAAAAGAGGTATTTTAAAGTCCTATGGTGATCCCCGAGAGAAAAAGATTCCACAATTGTCGTTAGTAGTGAGAAAAAAGACAATAAGAGAGAACTCATTACTACCTTCAAGACATGTGGGGCATTCCTCCACCACAGGGACAAACAACTCAGCTGATTTCTTTAGCTCAAACTCAAGATCTATTGATGAAGATAATTCCAACTCAGAGTTCTTGTTATCAGTTTCTTTAAAATCCTTTTCTGGAATTGCTGGAATCTCAACAGTATCGGCTTCAGCAACAGAATGAGCACTTGAAGGTTGAATTGTTGGGACAGATTTAGAGTTCAGAAATTCTCTAGTTCCAGATGGTGTTGGAGGATTTGCCAAATTCAGATCATAGGGAAGGGGAGGAGGTGGCGGCCTGTATGTATCAGGGATAGATGTCTCCAGATCAGGGTTGACCAAAAGTCCAGCAGATAGTCCAGAATTTCCGACATTACGAGCTGACAAAGGCACTTGCTCCTCTGATGCTCTAGGGAACTGCAAAAGTTTAATGTAGGCTCACGTCAAATGAGTTGCAACAACCACTTCACGGTACATATATCATCCCAATTTAGTATTCAAGGGGAAAAAATTGATCATGTATAAGAAAATTGTTATAATTTCATATGAGAGCAATGATGAAAGCAGATCAAAGTGATGCCATTATTTCTTCAAAGCTTCATTAGGTTAAAAAATGCAAATACAAATTCAGAAAAACAAATAGCACTTGAACCATCCAAGCTTCATCCCCTTGGTTATAGACTTTAAGACGGTTTTCATTTTCATTCATTTTATTATTATTAAGGGATGCCATGTGACCAGTAGGCAGGTGGGTAGTTAGTTAGCAGCTTGATTCAACCTTAATATTTTCTACCCTAGCAAATTTAATATCAGTTCCATTCATTGGACATATAAAAGCTTCGCAGCGGGTTACTAGTGATAAAAGCTTAGTGATGCTTATTTGTGCATAAAAAAATATATAATGTATAGTAAGAACTTACAGGAGTGCGCTATAGCTCCAAATCCAATAAATCACTAATAAAGTAACATCACACTAATAAGGATTCAGGGATCACCACATGCCCCCCTCAGTTCACTTCCCAATTCATACCGTTAACAAAATCTGATTCACCTCCCTTAAAGTATCATCACACTGTCCCTCATCATTTATCTTATCACACCTTAATTAAAACCTTATCAGCATTATTTCTTCTATTAACATAGCTTACAAAACCATTACAAAACCATACCCTTACAGCCTTACTCTTTTGGGTTGACAGATTAGTTTCTTAAGACCATGCAGACCATGTTCAAAATTCTACCTGATACCCTCGCATTAAACAAGGGACACCATGCTCTTAATCAGTTCCCTGAAAATCTCCCCCAAAAGATCAGCTAACTGATATCAACCAGCTATATTCCAGTAACTGAAACAACTACTCCCTCCGTCCCATAATATAATTCCTCTTTCACTTTTCACATTTGCCGAGACACGTTTTGTATCGTTAATATCTCTAACTATATGTTAATAAAAAATTCTAAAATTTTGATATGTTAAAGTACTCATCAAGACGAATCAAACAAGACCCCATATAACTATGTTTGTTCTTACATATTAAAAGTTATACGACAAAATGTATTAAAAGATGAATAGTGTCAAAAATGAAACAAGAATTATATACCGGGACGGAGGGAGTATTCAACAAGGGATTTCTGTGTTTAACATCGACAAGTCAGAATAACACAATAATTTTTACCAAATAATAAAACGCTTCTGAATTTAAACATACGGAGTAAGTAACTTGTATAGAGAAAAGCACATCCTAAAATCAGAAGCATCAGTTTATCAATCTTATCATCAATGCACCAGACAGGCCGTTGTTCTATGGCGACAGAATCTAGAGTTTGACCATGAAGGGGAAAGATCAAAATGTTTATAGTATAATCATCAACCAA
This sequence comes from Oxyria digyna, assembly GCA_029168935.1. Taxonomy (NCBI): domain Eukaryota; kingdom Viridiplantae; phylum Streptophyta; class Magnoliopsida; order Caryophyllales; family Polygonaceae; genus Oxyria; species Oxyria digyna. The sequence goes on along the minus strand of JAPVLV010000024.1, from coordinate 13,563,237 downwards.
AACCTCCTTCTACCTTGCTAAATTTCCTGTATGGATAGAGTGATAGACTGCTACAATCAGCACATCAAACTGGTTTCCCAATCATAACTGGATGAAATGGAACCGCATACATCAAGATAAAAAAAACACCAATCACATATACAAATGGAAAAAATTCTTACATATATGAGGGTAAACACCAATGACATACAGAAATGGAAAAATTTCTTACATAATAGTAAGTTGAAGTGGTGTTTGGTTCAGCTCTTCTAGAAGAACAGCAGCAGCAGCCTCCCATTTCTCTTCACATACTCGCTCAACCACCACTGATCAGCAGTATATGTTCACCAAGTCCTGAGAAACAAATAATTTATCACCTAACAGCAAAAGGTGACATCAGAAGAACCGATCAAAACCTATTTTTAGCTATAAGTATTCCAATCCAAAACTAGTTGAGGTTTCAGCTAAGAAACTAGGAGCATAAACCCTAGTGCATGAAAAACAAGGAAAACCTAAGACAATATTTAGCAAGCGAATTCCATAATGGGTGCAAGCGATAGATCAAACCCAGGTAGTGAATTAGAAAATCGGACACAAGTGATGAGTATAAGAAATCCAATTACCTGAGAGCAGAAGGAGAAATCGATTAGAATTGCGCAGAGTTTGAGAGTGAAGAAATGGAAGAGGCGAGAGAGAAGACGTAGAATTAGGATGGAGGCGTAAAGGCAGAGCTTAATCTGAAAGTCGAAGGTGGAGTAATCTGTATGGACTTCTCCCGCCGTTACAGGGGAAGGAGGAGAATGACGGGCTTGGGAAAACACAAGAGGCGGCTAGGTAAATTGTAATATATGCTAAGTTAACAAAATGTAGGCATAGATAAACATAGTTTCTATTTGACGCCCACCCCTTTTGCTATTTACCGTCCAGGTCATCCGTGCGTCACGCATGGAATTAATCCGTGCGTCACGCATGGAATTAATCCGTGCGTCACGCATGGAATTAATCCGTGCGTGACGCACGGATTGCACATTCCAGAAAACGCATGGATTGTATCCATGCGTGACGCACGGATTAATTCCATGCGTGACGCACGGATACAATCCATACGTGACGCACGTATTTGCATATATGAAACTTCTAACTTTCAATGTATTCAATGTATTTCTAGTTAAGTGTGCAAAGAAACACATTTTTAGTGTCTTTTTTAAGGCGATAAAGCCCAATTCGACAAAAACGTCATCGAAACTTTATCAAAATGGAATGAAACTTTGTTTCAATCCTTATAATGTCTATTTGATCATGTGTGTAACTTGAAAATCAAATTTAGACCTTTGTAAGTGAAACATAGTTTGAAAACCGAACAAAGTCGCAATATGTATGGCGTACCATATACAATTTGAAATATAATAAGGTTGAACATTCGTCAACATAACAACAATATAAGCATTCTAAATATAAAAATAAGATTTTGCAACATAAAACCATGCGTCACGCATGGAATTAATCCACACACGACGCATGGTTTTACACCATACGTGACGCATGGATTTTCATATGTTTTTTTGTTGCTTATATGATTCATGTCAATGTATTCAATGTATTTTTAGTTATGGCACACAAAATAATTCATGTTCCGTGTTGTTTTTAAAGGCTTTAAAACCACAATTCGCCATAACGTCGTCGAAACATCATCGGAATGGAATGAAACTTGTTTACAATGCTTATTAGAGATATTTAACCATGTCCGTAACTTTGCATCAAAACCTTTTGCTTTTAGAGTAACACGCTCTTTGTAAAACATCAAACTACTCACCACAAGCTTAACTTGTTGCAATATATATGGTCGTAACATTGATGTTCACGTATGTTTGAAAAATTTATACAAAAATGTGTTATAAGGCATATAAAGTCTCAATAAAGTCTCACACATACAAAACGGGATTCGAAACTATGCCAAAATGCTAAAACCACTAAAAACGCCTTAAATGGACTTAAGGCGGTTTTTGGCGAAACGACACACGAACGATGTCCGAATGTAATGAAACTTGTTTTCAGTGGCTATTATGGATATTTAACCATGTGGGTAACTCCCAACCACAACTTCTAACTTTTAAAGTACCGCCTCCTTTGTAAAAAACATACTAGTCGTAACTCTCTAACTTGTCGCAATATGTATATTCTACAACATTGACGGTGATTATTGTTGAAAATACTATACAACATACTCTTATTAGGGATATTCAGTAGAAAAGAGGTCTCGCTCACACGAAATGAGGCACGTAAACGCTAAAACCACTAAAAACGCCTTAAATGGACTTAAGGCGGTTTTTGGCGAAACGACACTCAAACGATGTCCGAATGTAATGAAACTTGTTTTCAATGCCTATTAGGGATATTTAACCATGTGGGTAACTCCCAATAACACCTATTAACTTGTAAAGTAGCATATCCTTTGTTTGGACTTCTTACGTGGCCTAAATGTCCAACATTTGACAATATGTAATTTTATTTTGATTGGAAATCATGCAAACATCAGTGTTACTAAGAATCAAAGGGATCATGTGCCATTTTGTGCGTCACGCATGGAATAGAACCGTGCGTCACGTATGGATTATATCCATGCGTGACGCACTGTTTTTCTTTTCAGAACTCATGTCAGCACGTATTAGTTGTATGACTAAACATGTTGATATGTGAATTTATGTTGATTTATGATATTTGAAATGTGAAACCTAGTTTGAAAGTGAAACGAGTCGACATGTTTTAAAATACCTACGAAATAGACACTCTTAAGAAAAAACAAGTAGTTCTTGCAACACAATAAGGTTCAACACTTCAAAGGTGCAACACAATAAGGTTCAACATAATAAGGTTTAATCTTCAAAGGTGCAACACAATAAGGTTCAACATAATAAGGTTCAACATAATAAGTAGATCTAACGACGAGGGTTGAACGGCTTGAAGAGGTTCCTGTATTCTCGTGCGGTCATCCTTGGTCTAGTGGATGGTTCCCCTCTCTCCCTTTGACGTTCTTGTCTCTCCCGTTCACGTCGCTCACGTTCTTGTCTCTCCCGTTCACGTCTCTCCCGTTCAAGCATATCAAAGTTGTCTGCCACGCTAGACGCCGTACTAATATCGGAAATATCAGATTCTTGATCGGAATAGGACATCTGTATAATCAGAAACATAACCAAATTATAGTTACATAATCAATTAACTTCTGCATGTTGAAAATGTTGAATGTGGCAATTCCACGCGTGACGCATGGTCACTAACCATGCGTCACGCATGGTTATATCCCATGCGTCACGCATGGAATTGCCACTTCCAGAACTTCAGTACTGCTTTCTAATATATTCTCAAACCCTAATCTCAACATTTTTTTCTGAAATTCAACAGTTTGTCAATAATTTGATTAAAACCACACCATATCAAATTTCAACACCCTCATTTATAACCCTAATTCACAAAACCCAAATTCAGTATCAAAATCCTAATTACACTATCTACACATGAAAATATCAAATTCAACAAGAAACTATCAACAAAGTACACAATCCATTCATATATTACAAGTTTAATCTCTTCTAATCAAAGTATAACATACACATTGGATCTACATATGTAAATATTATCAAAACAACATCAAAACCTCATATATACATCAATACCATACCATAACAATGAAATCTTAATGTTTACATACCTTATATGTAGAAAGATGATGAAAATGGGGTAAATCCGTGCGTGATAGAGCTTCAGCCGCCGTCAAGAGAATGAGGAAGAGAACAAAATGGTAGGGTTTCGATGTTGGGCCTTTTATAGGCAAAAAAATCCATGCGTCACGTATGGAATGTGACCATGCGTCACGCATGGTTTGTATCCATACGTGACGCATGAATTTCAATGTATATGTTTTTGCTTATGTAATAAATTTCAATGTATTCAATGTATTTGTAGTTATGTCACGCAAAATAATTCATTTGTCGTGTTGTTGTTAACGGCTTTAAAACCACAATTCGCCATAACGTCGTCGAAAATTCATCGGAATGGAATGAAACTTGTTTACAATGCCTATTAGAGATATTTAACCATGTCGGTAACTTTGCATCAAAACCTTTTGCTTTTAGAGTAACGCCCTCTTTGTAAAACATCAAACTACTCATCACAAGCTTAACTTGTTGCATTATATATGGTCGCAACATTGATCTTTTTGTATGTTTGAAAAATTTATACACAATTGTGTTATAAGACATATAAAGTCCCAATAAGGTCTCACACATACAAAACGGGACTCGAAACTATGCGTAAACGCTAAAAGGCCTAAAAAGGCCATAATGGACTTAAGGCCCAAATCAGCCAAACGACCCTCGAACGATGTCCGAATGGAATGAAACTTGTTTTCAATGACTATTATGGATATTTAACCATGTGGGTAACTCCCAATGACAACTTCTAACTTTTAAAGTACCACCTCCTTTGTAAAAAACAAACTAGTCGTATTTCTCTAACTTGTCGCAATATGTATATTCTACAACATTGACGTTGATTATTGTTGAAACTACTATACAAATTACTCTTATTAGGGATATTAAGTAGCAACAAGGTCTTGCACACACGAAATGAGGCACGTAAACGCTAAAAGGCCTAAAAAGGCCTTAAATGGACTTGAGGCCCAATTTGACGAAACGACACTCAAACGATGTCCGAATGGAATGAAACTTGTTTTCAATGCCTATTAGGGATATTTAACCATGTGGGTAACTCCCAATAACAACTATTAACTTGTAAAGTAGCATATCCTTTGTTTGGACTTCTTACGTGGCCTAAATGTCCAACCTTTGACAATATGTAATTTTATTTTGATTGGAAATCATGCACACATCAGTGTTACTAAGAATCAAAGGGATCATGTGCCATTTTGTGCGTCACGCATGGAATAGAACCACACGTCACGCATGGATGCAAACCACACGTCACGCATGGATGGAAACCATGCGTGACGCACGGAGTTTCTTTTCAGAACTCATGCAGCAAGCACGTCTTGTCTCACCTACTGTAATAACTCCATTAATTTTTTTACCATTTCCGTAACACCTACATTAACCCCTATTATCTTCCTTTCTTTCCATATTTCAAATGTCAAAACCCTTTTAACTCCATTGTTGAACATTCTTGAGAGCAAAACACACCATTTTATCCCAAAAAAGCTCTTTCTATATGGAGAATGAAGAGGAATGCACCAATGAAAGAGGTGGAGAAGCACCATTTTCAAGTTACAATCTTAATAAGGTAACATTTCTTGTTCATAATATTAATTTTTAAGGTGTTGACTTCTTTTAGGGTTTGATTTAGTTAGGTTTAATGGATTTCAAATGTTCAAGGTATTAGTTGTATGACTAAAGATGTTGATTTGTGAATTTTTGTTTACTTTAGTGATTATGATGTTTGAAAAGTATTATAATATTAGTTTTTAAGGTGTTGACTTGTTTTAGGGGTTTGACTTGTTGGGTTTTATGGACTTCATATGTTAAAGGTATTAGTTGTATGACAAAACATGTTGAGTTTTGAATTTATGATGTATGATGTTTGAAATGTTAATGAAACATAGTGTGGTTAACAGAATCATACGAACCATGACAAAAGATGAATGAAACTGCATGTTGTATTTCTATGCGTCACGTATGGATTGGAACCATGCGTCACGCATGGGTTGTAACCATGCGTCACGCATGGAATGGATCCACACGTGACGTATGGATTTGCCATACAAAAGCTTAACTGGTTTGTTATCTGTGTGTTTGTGCATAGATGAACTTTTCTGTGTTTACTGGATTAGACAAGATTACTCTTAATGACTGCCCACCTCCGTCATACCTCGACTACATACCTTCGTTTGATTTGGGCATTGATTTGACAACATGGGAGCAACCGCAATCACAGTTTGGTGATATCAACACTGGATCTTTTGGAACCGGTTACGGTTTGTCGCAATGGCCTTCGCATTTGATGAGCCCACTTTCAGACACAAGTAGCTTAAATGTGTTTCGTCCTTTGCGTACTGCACCAAAATTTGATATTGAAGTTCAAGAAGAACAATATGTCTCTGTTGATTACTCAGAGTTGTTTGCAAATGACTTGGTATTCCCCTCTAGACAACAGGGAGTGGATTGGGCCGTTAACATTGCACAAGCCAACAACTTTTGCATAGTCAATGGAAGGAGTAGAGCACCTACCGAAACAAAATCTGGAAAACTTCAGCTTATCTGTGATAGAGGACGAGTGAATTACTCAAAAGCTAAGGGAGTGAGGAAAAACATCAAGACGAAAAAATGTAGATGTTGGTTCGAATTAAAACTTCTAGAGGAGCATAGAGGGGCTTGGAAACTTACTGTAATGTTAGGTACCCACAACCATCCTATTGGTAGTAGCTTGTTTGGGAATGCGTTTGCAGGCAGATTGACGCCTGATGAAGTGTGTACAGTAGTTGAAATGACCAGGGCTCATTGTAAACCAAATGAGATTTACACTATGCTCAACAAGTCTCCAAAGAACCTTACAAAAAAAAAACAAGTATACAATTTGATGGCCAAGACGAGGATCGAAAACAGGGAAGGAAGAACTGTTATCCAAGAGTTTTTCTACAAATGCAAACAGAGCGACTATTTCATGGAGTATAGGACAAGCAAAGATGATGCATCTATGATTGGTGATATGTTCTTTGCGTCTCCTGAATCAATGAAGCTCTTGAAATCATTTCCCTATGTACTTATAATGGACTCCACATATGCCACAATCAAGTAAGTTTTGTGTGATTATTGACCATTACATATGATTTTCCATAACATTGCAATAATATTATTTCAAATTATTTATTTACAGGTACAAAATGCCATTTTTCGAGATTGTTGGAATCACGTCTACATGGAGGAACTTTGTAGTTTGTGGGGCATTTCTTGAGGGCGAGACTAAAGAGCATTATTTGTGGGCAATGCAACAACTTCAAGAGATGTATAGAAGAATTGGAGCAACGCCCACTTGCATTGTCACCGACCGTGAACAAGCTTTAATGAGTGCAACGGATCTTCTTTTTCCAACTGCAAAGTTTCTTCTATGTAGACGACATATAAGGAAAAACATAGAGGCCAAAGCTTCCCTCGAAATGAGATCGAAACTAAAGGGAAAAAACTTATCCAACGACTACTACAACTTGTTCGAGGAAACCACCGTAGAAGGATATGAAAAAAAGTTGGATACTATAGAGAGAGATTGGAACGCGCATATTCCCGTACTGCAATATGTTAGAGACAGTTGGCTTGGTCCTTTCAAAGAAAGATGTGTGTCGGCATGGACGGATGACGTGTTTACTCTTGGAAGCAACACGACAAACAGGTAATTTATCTATAATTGCACTTACACAACTATATTCAGTTTTCTGTGAATTTAAACAGTTTCTGTAAACTGCACATTTAGACGTCACGCACGGATTCGTTCCATGCGTCACGCACGGATTTGTTCCATGCGTCACGTATGGATGTGCAGTTTACAGAAACTTTTGATGCACATTCCTGTTTGAACACCTTAATAAAAATGCAGAGTGGAAGGAGCGCATTCCTGTTTGAAGTCATATTTGAGTGGTGGACAAGGTAGGCTCGACACAGTGTTTGAGGAATACAGTGACATGGCACGAAACCAGCTGAAAGAGATATTGGGTTCATTTAACGAGAGTCTAACAAAGACGTTTAGACTTGTTCACCAAACATCTTTGTTTGTACATTTGAAGTGCAAAGTTTCGTACAAGGCAATGGAGCTCTTGATTAAAGAATACGACAAAGGTGTACAAGGCATGTACAATGCACAATATTGCGATTGTGCAACCAAGGTCAGAGACGGGATGCTGTGTGTCCATGACCTTGCGACTTGTGTGAAGAAACAAATGCCAATTCAGCCCGTGTCTTTGCATCCTTTTTGGAGTACGTTGTCTTTGGAAGAAGTGGATACACAGTGTCATCTTGAAACTAAGAAAAACGTGGCAAGACGTTTATTTGATGAATTTTATGAAGAAACATGGAACACCTTGTCACCACATGATCAAGAGAAGTGTATTGAATCTGTCAGAAAGATAGCTAAAGTGGATACACCTCTCAAAGAGCCGCCTATTTCGAAACACACCGGTGGTCGTCCCCAAGGAGCTCCTAACAAAGTGCCTAGATCTACACAAAGAAAGAAGTCAGCATGGGAATACACCGACCAAGAGATGAGGTCTAGAGCTTTGGAAGAAACACCTCCCAAGAAGCAAAGGGTTCCTAAACCCTTTGGTGCACCTCCCGCTCCACAAAAAATGTATGCGCCTTCTAAGTACATTAGAAAGATACCAATGTGCATGAGACCATATGTGGAGGGGTGGTTTGACATCAGAGCCGATGGAAACTGCGGGTTTAGATCTATTTCTATGGAAACAGGTGACCGATATTATCTTCACTCTAATGTACACTTTATCCAAAATATTCCGTCACTCAATCTGTTTTTGAGAGTCATGTAACAGGTGGGACCCAAGAGCATTGGAAGTTCATACGAGAAGAGATGATAAGAAAGGCTAAAGAGATTTGGCATTTACTTAAAGGCACGTGGATTTGTGGAGAAGTAAATCCAACATTGGAGTCCGCTATACATCAACTTACATGGGAAAGCGATTACTACCCAGCTCCAAGGGATAAGTGGCTTACCGTACCAGAAATGGCATGTTTGGTGGCTTCGGCATGTAATTGTGTCTTTGTGTGTCTAGGCGAGCAAATTAAACAGACATTCCTACCTCTTAGACTTCCGACTTGGTATGGTCAACCTGGAGCCAAGATGCAAGTTGTTTGCCTATTACTACTCACACAGGAAGAACATTTCATCCCGGTATGTTTTTTTCAATTGTTATTTACCTAGTGCATTACATGTAAATTTAATTATGCAATTCCATAAAATCTATCTCAGATTCGCCTGAAGGATGGATGTCCACTACCACCTGTTTATAATCTTTGGGAGCGTAATTGTGAAGAATCTGCTGCGGCCTTGTATGACGAAGTGTGGCAAAGATGTGGGGCTTACACCCCCCCGAAAAGAGGAGGAAAGCAATCGTCCAAACAAAGCATCACAATTCCAGACGATGATGAAAACGATTACTAGTTCAAGAGTTATTGTCAGTCCAGACAATGTTGTAATGTGTATTTTATTTCGAGCTTCGAATGACCTTCTAATGTTGTAAGGTTGTATCTTTTGATGCTGAAATGGAATTTCTGCATTCATTTCTGCATTCTGTAGGAAAAATGCAAATCCATGCGTGACGCATGGTTCGTGTCCATGCGTGACGCATGGAATTGCATTTTCCTACAGAATGCAGAAATTCCATTTCAGCTGTACTTGTCAAAAGCAACACTTCCGAATTGTTTTCTCAAAAGGAGACATATGAGTTGTCTTGTCAAAAGGAGACATGTGAGTTGTCTTGTCAAAAGGAGACATATGAGTTGTCTTGTCAAAAGGAGACATATGAGTTGTTTTGTCAAAAGGAGACATATGAGTAGTCTTATGAAAAGGAGACATCGGAATTACAACATAAAACAGATATATTACAACATAAAACAGATACGTTTCAACAAAAAACCGATACATTACAAAATAAAACAGATTCATTACAGCATAAAAAAGACTCATTCTTGAAACGTAAATTAAAACGAACATAACAAAAATACTAAGACCACTACGCATCGTCAGAATCGGCTGGTTTCTCTTCAAAATCCTCATAGAGCTCCTTCACCCACCATTTAGCCGTTTCCAAATCTTTCTCTTCGTTAAAGATTCTCAGTTTCGCTGCCATAGTCCGGTTTTCCTCCAACAATTTCGTCATAACACGGAGATGATGACGGTCATACTCAGGATCAAGAAACACCCACCTGAAGTTACATTGGCATGTAAAAAACCTTCGGCCATACTGGTCTGGTCTCATCTTGTCATTAGCGCTGAAAACCGTGATAGACTTCCTACACCTCTTATTTGGACACTGAATGGTGCTGCCTTCTTGTGGTATTGAAGATGATGATGAGGATGATGCCATGTTGGTTTCCAATCTGTAATACAATGTAAGAAAACAAGTGAGAAAGTAAGGAATAAGATGTGGAATATGGAGCTTCAAAGAAGAACTTCAAGAATCAACTTACAGGCTGAGGGAGTGAAATAAGATTTTGATTAATGAGTGGAAATGGTATGCTGAGGGAGTCAATTTATAGGCGTAGGTTAACAATTCCATGCGTCACGCATGGAATGTATCCATACGTGACGCATGGAATGCATCTGTGCGTGACGCATGGTTCGACATTTGACTAACAGAATGCATATTTATGTCTTGTGCACCCTAAACAAATAAGCCAACAAATTCAACAACGCTAATCAGAATTGAAAAGTTCAAACACAAAACAACCTTAACAAACAATCCAACAACATCAATCCAACAACGTCATAGTTTCCTTACGAAAAAAGGACAATCCTGAAAATCTGAAAACAAACAGTTCATAAAAAACAATCGAACCCAATCCAACAAGATCACCACTGATGTTGTTGATACATAGTTGTCCACGGCTCAATATCTTGAAGGACCTCGGTTATGGCTCCATGCATTGCAGAAACATCATAGGGATCAGGCAAGGTTGCATATGGTGACAAGTGATCGTAGACCCTGTCAAAAACCTACAAATAAAAATAAATATTGAAATAAGCTATTTGCATAATGTTTACCTTAAATCAAACTTAAAGAAAAATCAAGATCTCAAGTTACATGAGATAAATGTATTACCTGCTGTGCTTCCAAGCTAGCGTGTCTGCCGGGTATCAGAAATCGATGAGTGCGGGGGATGTACCACATAAGATACTCCGGAGCTTCTTCAAAACCTGTCTGCGCAGGTGGTCCCATCTGCTCCAGGGTCGCCCTGTGGATATCCATCCCCTCCCAACTCCACGCCATTCTATCATAATTCACCACATATGACCTAGGGCTGATGAGCCTATGGGCTCTAAGGGGTGAAATTGGAGGCCTGGGAATCATCTGCACCCTACCAAACTGCCTAGGCGACCTATCGGGATGGTGGGGCTCGGTTATGTCCATGCAGCTCAGCACCCCGAAAAAGAGAGCAGGAGCATAGGCAGGATCACTGAAGTCGATTTCACCATACGGGTTCCAATTAACCTAAAAACAATATCAACGTCTTCCATTACTCAAACAGTAATTTCATTAAAGGTCCAAGCAAAGATGATGAAAAAAAGTCCTCAGTTTTTTTTGCAAATCCATGCGTGACGCATGGCTTTGATTCGTGCGTGACGCATGACACAGATCCATGCGTGACGCATGGAATTGCAAAAAAACTGAGGCTTAAAAATGTAAACAAAATGCAACACAAATACCTGATCCGCCCTCAGTGCATCTAGTTCAGCTCTGTAGTTTCGTGCTTCAGGGTCGTAGTTCGGCAACGCTTCCTCTGGTAGAAACCGAAACGCATAAGGATGATCAACTGACCAACCAGGATTACGCCGAACACCAGCTGCTAAGGATGGGAAGTATGTGTATATCCAACCCTACCATTTAAAAAATATAGTTAGCATTAAAACCATAGAAATAAGTTATGATTGCTAAAAAATGTAGTTCCTAAATAATTAAAAACTTACTTGAAGGAGAGTGAAACAAAATGAGATCAAACCACAATTTTCGCGTGTAGCGATGCCCATTTGGCGATAGAAATATGCTAGCGCCGCAGATCCCCAAGAAATACTTCTTGCCTCTTCAACACTCCCTAGAAATGCACCAAATCTCATCGGGAGCTTATGTTGTGACTTGTCAGTGAAGATTGTGGAAGCCAGCAAGTGGAATATATATCCCATTCCATGAACTACGGGATCATTTAGGCCCTCAATGTGCGCCTTAAACTTTTTCGCGCTCATCCAATAACTATCGAGCTGTTCAATTTGAAGATGAAAATTTTGCCGTCCCTTTTCACCAAAAAAGTTCTTGTTCGTAGTTCTCCCGACTGAAGCGGTGGGGTCGGTCACCATAGCTTTCCCGTGAATAGGAAGCAACAGCAGCTTCTTGATGTCGAGCAACGTCACTGTCATCTCACCAAATGGCATGTGGAAGCTATTTGTTTCAGGATGCCACCTTTCTATAAAGGCGCAGATGAGCGGATAATCAATCACATCGTACATCAATACCCTGAGATGAGTCAACTCCGTTGCAATTGCGTGATTACCCCATGACAAGTCAGAATTAAGTTCCCAATCTTTCAGCTGGGATTGTCTTGTCTGGTAAGGGAGTACGCCTCTATCCTGTAAATTGATTACGTAACACAAATAATTTTAATAACGCATAAATTTTTTCCAGAAACTGCAGAATACAGAAACTGCATAAATTTGGTTAAGGTGCAATGTACAGAATGCAGAGAGCAGTTTCTGCATTCTGTGTAATGCAAATCCATGCGTCACGCATGGACATGAACCATGCGTGACGCATGGACATGAACCATGCGTCACGCATGGATTTGCATTACACAGAATGCAGAAAATTCTGTACAGCACACCTTAACCAAATTTTCAACAAAACTACAAATATTTCAACAAATAATCCATTTGGTTAATCAAATCAATTCATACATTAACAAATTTATTATCACAAATTCTATAAACCAAATAAGTTATGATAAGTATTGAATCTATAAACCAAATTCTAATTACATACCTTTCCTTTTTGCACAAAAAAGGTTGTATGAGCTTCAAAGCTTATGAGCAGCTCCGGAATTTGTGGACCTCCAGGAGTACCCCCCTCTAACTGAGGGACGTATATGTTTTTGACCGGAGGTTGTCGTCGTCGTCGTCTTCTGGGTTGTTCCTCCTGCTCCTCTTGCTCTTCCGCTTCTTCATGTTCTTCATGAACATTCCCATAGGTCCGATCCTCTTCCTGACCCTGTTCCTCATGCTCCTGCTCATAATCAGAATCAGAATCACCATTGGCACCCCCAGCTGATGGCCCTGCACTGCTACAAGCAACCAGTGCGTACTGGTCATCACCCGTCTGAGGGTTCTGAAAGTGATGAGAACCAGTAGCTTGCCTCATCATCTCCACAAATGATTGGTCATGTTGTGGATAGCCCGGATAGCCTGAAAACTGTGTTTGTTGTGGAAACATAGTTTGATGTGGGATCAGAATGGGGGTGCCAGGAAAGTAATGAGGGGAACCCTGGGGATCGAAACCTGCAGCAGACAAAGCTAGCTGTTGCTGTTGTTGTTGTTGTTGGTGTTGTTGTTGTTGTTGTTGTTGTTGTTGTTGTTGTTGCTGTTGTATCTCATCAGAAAACTCTAAACGACGAGGAGGCGATTCTTGTCTATTCTTCTTCTTCCTTTGTTTTGGAACTACGGGATCTTTTTTCTTCAGATCTCTGTTTCTTTGACGAGTATCCCGTCCAGGTCGACGACCACCATCCATATCTACATCATAAAATGTGCAATTCCACAAAATTAATCAGTTTACTGAATTTAATCAGCATATCATCAAAAACTCAATCAGCATATCATCAAATACAATCTGAAACTGCAGAACACAATTTCTGGAATGTGCAATTTCATGCGTCACGCATGGATTCCATCCATGCGTCACGCATGAAATTGCACATTCCAGGGTTGTGTTCTGCAGTTTTTCCATGGCTTTCAAACCCTAATCTCAACACTTTTTTCAAAATTATAACAGTTTTTCAATAATTTCATTAAAACCATACCCAATTTCAACAACCTAATTCATAACCCTAATTCAATATCAAAACCCTAATAAACTATATACACATGAAAATATCAAATTTGTCAATAAATTATCAACAAAGTACACAATCCATTCATATATTACAAGTTTAATCATTTCTAATCAACTAATTAACATACACATTGGATTTTGAAGTAAATATCATCAAAACAACATGAAAACCTCATATATACATCAATATCATACCATAACAATGAAATCTTAATGTTTACATACCTTATATGTAGAAAGATGATGAAAAATGTTGAAAATTGGGTAAAACCGTGCGTGATATAGCTTCAGCCGCCGTGAGGTATGTTGGGGAAGATAACAAAATGGTAGGGTTTGATGTTTTTGGGCTTTTATAGGAAAAAAATCCATGCGTGACGCATGGTTTGTGTCCATGCGTCACGCATGGTTTGGTTCTGTGCGTGGCGTATGGATTAAAACCATGCGTCACGCACGGATATAATCCATGCGTGACGCACGGAGCCTGGGCGGTAAATAGCAAAAGGGGTGGGCGTTAAATAGTAAGGGCCTAGATAAATTGTCATAAAATGTTGCAATTACCAAGGCTTAAGAGCAAAAAAATTTGGCATATGAGATGGGGATGTTATAGTGAGTGTCTGTGTAAGCTGTCAGAATGTAGATTTTACTGATTTGGACACGTTCAAGGTCGCTTCGTACCCTAGTTCGCAGTTGTGAGGCGTCAGTAGTCTACCGTCATAGCAGAGATCGCCCAAAAAAGAGAAAAGTCATTTGAAAAATCTTCTTTGTTTTGAGACTTTCAGAAGATTTAACTCATGACATAGCTTTATAGAAGAAGTAGATTTAGATTACAAAAGCTTAAATTCGTAGTAACTTTCGATTTTCAGACTTTATGTTCAGGTTGTTTTGATTTTTTATTATAGGCTAATATGTTTTTGGATCATATTGATTACTTCACATATTAAGAAATTACTAAATCCCGATGTTGGTGGCATCCTTTATTGCTCAATTCAACCAAATGCTCACAACTAAAGCACACTTGGTCGTTCTTCTTCGAAGTAATGTGTGAAGTAAGATGGCCCCGTCGTCTTGCAATCGTAGTTGAATTCACCTTGCTTCGCCGTCGTTTGCCTTGATGCACAATCAATCAACCACCCAAATTATGAACAAGCTAATCAAATAAGTTACACAAATTTAAATATATACATTGAATAACATACCATAGTTGATCAGAAAGCATCTCATCTGTTAACCCAAACCTTCTCAACTCTTGCTCACTATGATGCACCAACAAACTATACCTTCCTCCATATCCTCTTTCCATGACAACCATTTCGCCATTGTTCAAGTTATTGAGGCCTTCAAATTGAGATGCTGTCCATTTGTACCACCTCATCAAGAATGTTCTGACTGTCAGTCCATGTGAGACGATGATAATGTTCAAGTTTGGAGTCCATTCTTGGGGCGGTAGGAATCGACCTTTGTCGATATCGGCTCTTAAAGTCTCTCTGAACCCTGTGATTCTGTCGTAGACGTCTGCAGCAGATTCCCCGTCAGGAAAGCGGTAGAAGAAGCGCCCATAGCGCGTGCGCTCGGCTTTCTCAGCCTGCATTTTCTCCTTGTTCTGGAAGTTCCCTGCAGATAGATGCCAATTAACACCATTGAGATTTTTTTTTACTCTCGAACGCTAGCAATACCTCTAACATCGTCTGAAATAAGCGAAACAATACAACTGGGTGAATCTCCCAACAAATGTGATCCAAAACCAAAATTAAGACCAAAATGAGCAAGGCTATCAGCAATAAAATTAGCCTCGCGAAAGACATGACAACACTGGACAAGCCAGAAAGCCTTAGATTTCAGAAAGCAAGTATAGAGTAGTGGATATACAAACCAAAGTCCTGCTCCCTGAGACGAGGCTCTTCTCTAATACCAGCGATCCTTGGGCGATCAAAGGCGGTTGCAAGGCTCCTCAAGGTTTGAAGTGTCCTCTTATAAGGAGACACATAAAAGTAAACCCTCCAATCCTCCATTCCATCCTTCTCAATCAAACCTCGTATCCTCATCCCGCATTCCTCTGCATCCGATACCCCTTTTGTTGTCAGCTCTATCTTCGGGTCAGCCACCCTCGTGTACATCTCCTCGTCTACGTTCCCTTGGCTCTCCCCGTGTCGGACCAGGATGATCCGACGTGGCCTCGGGGGTGGGCCCACTGCTCGCGCGTTTCCCGACGTGTCTACCTGGCACTTTACAGGCCGGGGTTTCCATGGGAGCTGCTGGGAGATTTTGGGGAATGTCACTGCTGCAGATATGCTCATACTATATCTGTGCCTTCCAACCTCACATGCAAAATCCAATAGATAAATGTCTACGTTTTTTAACGTGGATAACAGTCTTCCGTTTTATTATGTCCTCACGTTTCAGCTATACGCTATTTCATATCATTTCTCTTGTATTTAAAGCTTATAAACTGAAGTAAGAACGACATCATTTGGCATTTTATGTCATCCAAACATACCCATAGTTTTATTACACAAGTTCTTCTGCAGCGTTTCACTTGAAAGCTTTGGCAATAATTTCATGCAGAAAATTCAACTGCTCCGATATATATTATAGTTAGGTGAGCCACATGACAAACATGCTTAATTCTATGTGATGTGCTCACTAAAAAATTGGTCACTGGTTAGCTGAATGTGACAAGCATTTAAGTATCAAAAGATAGATTACTGACAGAGGTTTGACTATACTACCATGGTGTTAGCTATGTCCAGGATATTCTTCTATTTTCATGACCTGCAAGGCTGCAACTGCAATAATATATAGAATTTGTATATTTACCAAATCCTACTTTACCAAATCCTATCAAAGCTGACCAAATATTGATTCCGTGGAGACGTGGCAAGAGACCTATATATACTCTTCAACTAGGCTGAACTGGTGTGCATGGTTCAGAGCAGACGGTCAGTTGTACTGGTTACGAGGTGAGGTTGTTTGTTGAGCAGTAGGCCTGATCATCAATTGGTCCCGAGCCTCGTTATAAGCTTGTCCTGTGATACTTCCTCTCATTCTCCCGCTTGGCTGCCAAATCTGCTCATCAAATTGCTGCTGCTGCATATTCAAAAGATCCTCGGTTCTTAAAACCCTTTGTACTGTTGTTCCATCAGATTGCTGCTGCTGCTGCTGCTGTATAAGTGGGAATGTACTTATAGGAGCTTGAATCGGTCTTCCTATCATTGCTTCACTCCATTGCATTGTTGGAGCTTGACAAGTTGCTCTGTGATTTATATGTTGCATGCGCTGCTGCTGCTGCTGCATCGTATTTGGTTGATGTGGAGCTTCATGCCCGGGAGGAATACCTCTAAAACTATTACTGTAGCCTCTCATCTGCCAGACAAAATCAAAATTACAACCAGATGCACCTGAAGCTCTTAACTAGAGAGGTGAATCATCATCTACTGTATTCTTCAAATTGAGCATCTACTCAAATTCTTAAATAGAGATGAAGCCATTAGTAATCTACTGACAAGAATAAAATTTTGAAGTTCACGAAAGGATCTAACCTGAGAAGATAAACTTTGTTGCAGCATGGATTGTTGAATTGAAGCATACAACTGCTGATGAGAGTCCATCGATGTTGAGGCAGCCCTTGTTGATGGAGGAGGATAAAAAGTTTGACGTGGAAGAGAAGAACTATTTCGTGGGGCGGTGTTCATAACGGGTGGCCTGGAATACATGAGGGAGTTTGGAATAGGTGTTCTGCTCACATTTCCGGGTATTGCATAACCTACACTCCTCATCATTTGATCGAGTTGTAGCTGCTGCCACAAATCACTGAGTGGAGGAGGATTCAAAGATGGAGAAGTAGATTGTCGATTAGACCCAAGAAAAGCCTGTTGCTCTTGGTTTGGAGTTGGATGAACATAATGTCCAGAGATCGGTGCAGGAGGAAGAACACAATTCGCTTCAACATTCACCCTTGTGTTGTAACCTGCTTGATGTTGAGTATTTCCTAAACAAGGAAGGCCCTCAACTTGATTAACTGAATTTTGAATTGCTTGATAAGAATCTTGCGCAGCTGGTGAGGTAGACAGGTTCATATTAACAGAATTACAGTGAGGTTCAGGTTTAACTGTAGCTTTCCGGTCTTTAGGTACATCAGCATATGAGCTAATAATTACATCATTGCTTTCAGTAAGATCATAAACATTAGATGGATCAGTTTCCATGCCTGTAGCTTCTAGCTGCACTTCATTTTGGTGAGCTTCCCATGAACCATCTGAATGAATAAGTACACTTGTGGCATCTTTACCTACTTCTTCAAGGATCTGGAAACAAAAAAACTGAGGAATCAGTTTGAGTAAATAAAGTGATTCTTATATTATTGTCAAAATTATTATCTAGTTACCTTCACCATTTTTTTATCAATCCGGATGTCAGGAAAACATACTGGCTGGTTACAATGTGGACATTTCCATGACGGTCGTTTAAAATTGATCTCAGTGTAATTGCTGAGATCAAAACACTACAGGAGATTGAAAAGAAAGGTGAAAATTAGTCGAAGACATGTCTACTTAGAACACTTGGTCCTGCTTTCATGAAGCAGAAAAAGAAATAGAAAGCCTCTAAACAGCCCGTGTGTTATCAAAACAACTAAATAGAACTTTCTTCAGCAGATGCTCCATAAACATAAAAAGGACAGATTCCCTGTTCACTACTTCTTTTTAATCCAAGCAAACATCAATACCATCAAGAAAACAATGTAAAGAATGAAACGTATAAACTGAATCATGAAAACAATCAAAGAAAAAGATATAAATTAACTGCACAACGAAATGGAAAGAGACGAACGAAAAAGGAATTGCCATCCACCTCGTGAAAGCAAAGCTTTAAATCAGGACAAGGGAAGAGTAAACCAGAACATCAACTTGAAAACAGGAATAGGTAGTAGGCACAAATCCAAGAGTGGAATAAAAGGACAGCACCAATATGCATTGAGTAACAGATGTAATACCAATGTATCATATCCACAAAACACAATACACACACACACACCTGAAGATGCTTGCACAGGTGTCCTTTAACAGGCTGTCTGATGCGTTTAAAGCTGTTAAGACAAAAGTGAATTGCTTTAGTTTCTTCCTCAAAATCGCCATGAAACAAGAATATATGTGATTTGTCTGTTTTCAAGGAGGCAATATCACAGCTAAAACACAAATGAAATGTTGAGCATATACTTGGTTTTTAAGAACAAGAGTATATCTATTCCACAAGAAGAGATGAATAACTCTTCAACAAATTAATTCCTTGGATAGTATTACTATTCTACATTAAGAATCTGAATAAGTTTATAACGACGAAAGCCTTTCTATAGTTTATTTGAAGGCTTCCTGTTATTTTACGCACGTAATGACTAATGACAAATCCGAGCCAGGTCTTTATAGCTTACTTAGAGATACCAAAAGGCTTTACAAGAAAAAAAAAATGCATTCTATAGAATGGAACACAGTATAATGAAGGATCTAGCGTCATAGAAACAGGTTTTTGGATATTTCATGGAATTATATTTTAAGACTTGGCGTTTTGGCTTCTATATCATATATTTGAGGCAGTACTATTTTTCCATACAATGACATTGAGGAGTTTTGCAATCCTTTCTTACCTCTAAAGGATATATCTTATTCTATTATCTTTTACAAATTGTTAGTATAATGCCTCTCTGATGAACCTCTTCAACGAGGTTGCAGTCTCTGCCAACATATAGATTCCATGCCTAGTTTTGAGTCCCTTGATGTAGTTCAATGTTTTTATTTTTATCCCGACGCTCACAGACCTTGTTTACCGCCTCACCGGGATATAATGGGGCATGTAGTAGGATATCAAGACCTTCCACAACCCTCGAGCAGGGACTTTTATTTGAGCCCAAACAAGAAAAGAGCTAGACCTAAGAGACCTACTACCATACTTTCACAAAGATGACAAAATTCGCAAAAATTGTAAAAAGCCTCCATAAAAGACCTACTACCATACCAATGTTCCTTGCCATACGCCTTTCCATAATATATCTTACCTTTCACATCATGGCCCGAGAATCATTAGTATAAGAATAAACGGATTTCTCTTGAAAAGATTTGTAAATATACCACATCCATGACCATCTTATTTCAGACAAACTTGGCCCTTGCTGCATTAAAATTTATAACTGGGATTCCTAGTTGAATTGAGCATCTTGTAACTTGTATCAAAATATAATTATTTTGATTTTATTACTGAACTTTGAGTAATAAAACAGAGATTATCCAATTAGAAACAATATCAGGAGCGGGAGGGTGGGGTGAAGAGAAAAAGCCTAAGAGCTGAAATATGATTCAGGATACATACCTGATTGGACAGTTAAGGCTTATCTTTGAGGGTCCCTCGACAACTTCAGCTTCTTACCAAATTTAGTGAAAAGAATCAATCATTAGCAATGTATTTGTAGCATAGAAAGATTATATGATGTTACGAAATACATAGGTGATTTAAATATCACAAAAACTCTTATGTAAAACCAGCATGGTTTGCGACAAGTAAAAGGTATTTGCAAGAGACCATCCTTAACTATGGGTCTTGCACTTTAACCCTATTAAGTACCACCAGTTAGACACGTGAATAACCAAAAGACGCTACTACAAAAAATGACCACAATGTAGTAATCATACATGCTACAACTACAATTATAAAGCTAAACTGCTTTAAATGTTGACTTTATGCTTGATCAGTTCAACACAAAACAACAAAGGAGCAACAGAACAACCTATTTTATCACAACCTATTTTATCTTTATGTATTTAGCCTACAGGTCCTACATAGAAGAAGAGCATAACAATAAGCAGGACTTCAGTTGACATACAGCTATTTAGTCAATTAAGTTAATACATAATGTCTGAAATAAGAAACACATACTGGAACATCATACAAATATGAATGGATCAACAAATCAACATAGGGTAGTTATAACAAGTCAAATAATAAATCCCCACTATTTCTTTACAAATTGCCCCAGATAAGAACTTCTCCACTCATCCTCAAATGATACCTGAGTCCATTGCAGCAGCTGGGGGCTGATGATAGTCATATGGAGCAGGGAGATCAGATGGTAGGACAGCACTCATGTAAGCAATGAGCACAATGTAATGAGCTATGCAACACAACATTCAACCGCGAAGATGTATTAGAATCGAACCAAGAATATATAAAACATAACTTGAACCTAGGATTAAGCTTATCCTGTGCTGAAGCATACCATCAAAATGACCAATTGCTTGAAGTAGATTTGTTCCATATCTAAGCATAGGATTGACAACTGTTGGGAGCTGAGGACCATGATACTGTTAAAGAAGCATCACATTGACAAAGAAAGTGGATATCAGTACAAAGAATAGATAAGAAGCAAACTTGTTAAATGTCAGAATTTGTTGATACGGACCATAGAATCCATGATTCTCCCCTCCAGACCTAATCCATTGAGCAAAATGCTGGAGAAACATGAAATGTAAGAATAGCATATACTAAAAATGTAAAACTATACAGCAAAACTTCACTATAAACACAACATACTTCACTTTTGAAGGGTTTATAATACATGAAGATGTATCAATGTTATCTTTCACAGCCACCAGCAAGCGCTGCAATGTAGAAAAATAAATTATGGATTAGCCAATATCCATCAGAGCATCATAATGGATCCCTACACCACAAGAGACAGAACTGAAATGACTTACAAGTTACAACCATTAAAATAAACAGTGATCAGGATATACAATGTTGGAAGGAAAAAGCATTCCTGAAACTTCATCTGATTTTTCTAGATCAGAAATTTCCTCTCGTTTTTCCATTCTATTTATCATTTCAACTTGGATAATCTAAAAATGTAAAAGGAAGTACTTCATCCTTAGCCATCAAGAATAGATATTTGGCTCAATTTAAATGGTTTAAGGGTAAGAATGTAGCATGGTCTTGCAAGTGATGAATTATAGATTTAAGACCAATATCTAGTATGTCTTCATCAGCCTGACTAATGTTTCTTCATGGCAGCAATATTTTGATCATGCAAATATTCCATAAGTATGTGTTAGAATTGGCAGCCTTCACCTTGCATCCAGGTTGTTGTTCACTCTCAAGTAGGCACTCCATATACTTCTCCTTTGACTTAGTTTAATGGTATATAAACATTACAAAAATAGGACAGCCACTTCCTAAAAATCCATTCATTAGAAATACAGCCGCAGAAAAGGAATAAAATTCCATTCTATCCTTAAGGATGACAATGCACCGTCAACTAAGCTCTTTTTTACTTGAGCTGAGCCTCAACAAATAATTGTCCAAATCCTCCACAAAACATACTACATACACATATCACTTAATTATAAGAATAAGGACGATTTAGTATTCACATAAAGCAATATTGATCATATTGTTGAAATCTTTTTCTATCTATATACACTCACAATTTTTTCCGTTGCAGAATGAGTTACAGTTTTGGGGATGTGAAAATCCAGTGCACATGCCTCGAATCCAGGCTGCAATGTTTCATGTATAGATAAGAACATAAAAAAGCCAGTGACAAGATCATAAGAGCTATTTTCACAAAAAAGGATAAATCAAAAGAGACAAGGACTGAATTTTCACCTTAATGGCAACAGATGCAAGTAAATGGCCCAGTTTTATCTGTGGATAATATCTTCAAAAAACAAAACAGTTGCTGATGTCCAAGGGAAAAAGCATTTGAACCAAAGAGACAGATTATACATATTTGTGACAGTGCATAAGGATAGTGATTGAAGAGAGTAGTTAGAATGTATGAGAGTGGTCAAGTGATGGTTATTTGGAGTTAGTTATGAGGATAGCTTCACTATAAATACCAATTGATGAAACACTTACTCAAGTGAATAACAGAAAGGTATTTTCCTCTCTCAGTTCTCGTTCTCTATCAGTTAACATTTAACAGTGATTAGCATATATTAGTTTCACTATGACATATAAGTGATGGAAATATTACTTGTAATATTTCAGTTTAACACAATGATATGAATATGGATTGCATCGAGAGGCAGTACAAGCTTTCAAGTAATGATTTTTAGCTCATTAAAACGAGTAAATGTTCACTCGTACTCTATTCTGGAAGAATAGAAGAAACAAATATAACATGAGGCTACAGAATAAGGATAGAGGTACCTGGACATAATCTTCGAAACAGTGGGAATAATGTTTGCTTGCTCACAACTAAACCCTTCAGGTGTGCAGAAGAAACTAACCATCTACAAATGCAGAATTCAATATTTTCCGATATAAGCAATTGGCATAGAAAAGGATATGTTTGAAGGGAAGCTACCAGACCTCATCAGCAAGATCAAGAAGTTCTTTACTCTCCTGACTAGAAAACCAATGGGCCTTGCAAGCATTCTACCACATAGATGACCATAAATATTTTAGATGACATATGAAGTTAACTGAGCAGTTTTAGAAATGGAAAAGAAACAAGAAATGAAGCTAGAATCTGGCAATGAATGCTTGATGAGCATCACCTAACAAAAGAAAGGATGAGATAAAGCAATCACCCGCACAAAAAAGAAACCGAAGTGGAAAAGTGCTAAATTTCAAATCAAATTCTTTGCTGCATTTAAAATTAATAAAACTTATAGAAATTACAGGGTGGTTGTTGGGGGAAGAGATATCCAACTGATATAAGCTATACATGGAATTGCGGACCCTCCTATAGCTACTTCAAGAAAAACAGAACTATCTTAGGAGGAAAAAAAATTGACAGTCAAGCATTAGAGTGAATGTATGCACTTGAAAGAAACAAGATAGTAAATCGCAAGCTATTGACACCATTTCAAATGGAGTTATTCAGTAGACATGACTTACCATATAAAGAAAGAAAGAAGATTGCACTTTGCAAAGTACCGACGCCGTTTCAAAACAGAGGTATTCAGCAGACGACTTATCATATAAAGAAAGAAAAAATAAGATGGAAGGCCATAGATATAAAAAAAATACAATTATCTTATATGATCCTTTGGTTTGTAACCTTAAAAATAAGAGAAAGAGAAATGGTGCAAGAAAAAAGAAAGAAGAAATAAGGTTATGAGTAGTAAACATAAAGGCACATATCAATATGCCAAAGTTTCACTTGATAATTGTCTTCACGATTTATAGGAACTTATCTGCTCCAACACCATATAATACATGGATCAAGTTATCTCTTATACACCTATACTCCAGGATTCCATACTTATCTTAACACTCCTACTTAGCGCAAGAACAAGAATATCAGAAGCATTACCTTTACAGTGACCATTAAAACCATGATAGGTGCTTGCAGGGAGAATTCATTCCTTCTTTGACAGACCTGCACACAAAATCATGATGATGCTCTAATAGGCACTCTCAATGAGGAATATTCAATTTATTCACTATCATGCATTCATTTCTCTCACTATTTTTAATAAAAAAGTCACATGACGCTTTACAAAATGGAGTAATGTACACCACTCATCATGATATAAGAAATACCAGCTTAAAGATCGTGGGTAACTCCGAAACATGAGCTGGTACTTGCTTATTGGCAATAGCATAATCCAGTCCACTGCATATGTTCGAAAGGTTAGTAAGAATATAATGGCTGAGTAACATGAACGCAACAGCATGTTCATCAGTGAGGAAGAGGAAATTGAATCCCAAATACAACAGCGTCTTTGGCAGTTAAGGCATGAAGTTGAGTAAAGCAAACATCTTTGAGGCTGAAAAGCGACTAGGTAGAAACTTAGGGCTTGATTTCGGTTTCTCCAACAAATAAAGAAGAGAAGAGAGATGAGGAAGGAAGGAAGGAAGGTAACCTGGAAAGTGTGATACAGAGTTGGAAGAAGGAATCAACATCGCCAGGCTTGTGTTGAGCCAAGAAGGCGAGACTCAGAGCCACTTTGCGTACGGCATCACTGGCGCAACTTACAGGCGGTGGCGCCGACGTTGCAGCAGCAGTTCCGTTCATCTCAAACCGCCGCTTCTTCTACCTCTCTCTCTCTCTCTCTCTCTCTCTCTCAAATAGGTAATGGCGCGCTTAATAAATTATGTCGCTTCTACTTCACACCTCCTACTATATATATGCAACTGTTTGCACTTTGCAAACACGCCATTTTTGTTTTTACATATTTTGATAGATGAACACTAGATCACTACCCGTGCTCTGCACGGGATTTGATTTATTTTTAAATTAATAAAATAATTAAGATTAATGTATAGTTATATAAGTATTGTATAGAGTATAAAAGAGATGTTTACTTTACATACATAAATAGATAAAATAGGCTTAAGTTTTTATAAAAGTAGGGATATGAATATCTTAAACATCAATAGTTAAAAATAATAACATTTGAAATAGAAACATCAAATAAAATCAAGATTCAATACTGTAAAGTGACTACTACTTTCGATCTCAATCAAAGTTAAGATACCGTATCTTATAAGACATAAAATAATCTAAATATATAAAAATAAAGTGATAGTATAATATTTTTATTTTTATTTTTATTTGTTAGGTTATAGGGTATCTTATAAGAAATAATGAATAAAGATAAAGTGATAATATCATATATTTCTTTTCATTGGTTAGGTTATAATTATGGTGTATCTAATGAAATTGTAAGTTTCTATATCATCCTATTAATATATTTGGCCCAAATTATATTTCAATATGAGGCCCGAATTATATTTCAAAGCCCATGTCTCTATTCTAATATGAAAAATTAGACACCTGATTAATTTGTTGAAACCCTAGCCACACTTTATCAGACGTTCCTCCCTTCATTTCCAGATATCTCTCGTCACCGTGTTTTCTCCATCTCCATATTACAAATTTCAAAAGCTATCCACTCTCCCTTTCCAGATCCGACCTCTCCAGCTCACTTTTTATCGTTTCTAGGAACCTTATCCCTCACCCTAATCGCAAAAACTCTTCCCATGCTCCATATTTCTAGATCTGGAAATGGAGGACAACGAACCAGATCTGAAACGAAGGAGATCGACGATGTGAGATCTGGAAAGGATGTGATAAGCTCCATCAACGTCGTCTGTGGGAAGCTACGTTGAGTCGGCTTCGTTAAGCCACTTTATTTTAGGTGCGGGATTTATTTATTCAAAGGTGTAAATCAAGAAAAGAGGAGATCTGAGCTGTTCTTGCTCATTCGATGGTTCAATCAAGTGATTCTAGGGCTTCAGTGTTCTCTGCTTCGAATCGTTGTTTGATCGCAATTGTTTGGCTTTGTTTATCACAGATCAGTTCGTTTCTGTTCTGATCTTGCTATTTCTCCTTGATTCTTGGTGATTCGATCGTGTTTCTCTGCCGATCGTTTTTGCTCCAGTGTTGTTGGAGTTCTTTACTGGTGTCTCAGTGTTCCCTGCTATTTTAGTTCCAGGTTCCAAATTAATCGATTTTTGTCAATTCTTCTGATTTTTGCTTTTAGAAAGTCTAACTCTTAGGGTTTTGATTTGATTGTTTCTAAACCAGTAATGAAGTAAGGGTAGGAATTTTTTGTGGGTTGAGGTTAATCTCTTAATTTCTAATGTTTGTTTTTGCAGTTGTTGAATTTGAATCTCATGGATCTACAGGGCGCTCTTCGCTACAGACTTTGCGAAGTAAGTTCTTGTTTGTGAATACTGTTTTTGATCCATAAAATGTAAAGCTTATTATTGGGCTAGTAGAATGTTTTTTTTATGGTTTTAGTTGACCCTTTTGATTGTGAAATGTCCATTGTGGTATATTTTTGTTGTCTTCGAAGACTCATTAGTTTTGACCTCATATAAATTTTGCAGACCATATATCTATTTGATTGTGAACTGTCCACTGCATTTGTTTAATATCAATTTCGGCAATTCATATCTTTACTTGATTGCAGTTTTGTCTTCTCATGGTCATGGTATCAACTAAAAATAAGTTTCCAGCTCTTGTAATATTGGATTACAGTTTTGTTTGCAGTTTTGTTTTCTGAAATAGGTTGAGCCTTGTTTCTAAAATTTCTTGAGTATCCTTTGTGTGTGTTATCACTATTTTGATATTGGATATATCTTACTATGTGCAGCAAGCTATTAAACAACACCAGCCAGCAAGACTCAACTTCATTGATTATTTTGCTAAAATAAGTTCAGCCACTCTCTATTCTGTTTATGAAATGGTCATGAAGGTAATTAATAATTAAATTTTATTCCCAAATTTTATGTCAAAACTGAAAACCTAAATTGCAACTCTTTTATTAACTCACAATGATATAGACTTTGTGTTTGAGTTAAAAAAAAAAAAATTGGAATTCAGATTCAATGTAGAATGTACAATTTTAAAATAAAAAGATTAACTTAGAAATTATCTGACCGTTCAACATTCATTTTACTTGTGAATTAGATTGTTAGTCTTAATAATTTATTCTCTTTTTTTTGAAACCATTCTTTATAATTTATTCTAACTCTTCTTTTAGCTAACTTGAATTCAATAATTTGTTATTTTCTTACAGTGCATACTTGATTTAACTCTTTTGATCATTCAAAAAGTAATATTCTTTACGTTTGCCAATGTTCTTTCAGGTAACCATTTTACAGGAAGCATCCCTTGTTCTTTATTGACTCTTGCCCAATTGTCTGTCTTGTAAGTCTTGAATATTTTCTTCTGATGTTGATCTTGATTCTTGTTTGAGGATTTCTTCTGATTATCAAATTTGAATCTCTAGTTTAATATTTTATGTTTATGAAAACACTGTTTTTTCCTGCTTTCTTATCAATGCAAAGGAGGAGTGAGCTCATATTGCATGTATAGATTAGTGGGTTATGTTGGCTTTGCATGTATATATTAGTGAGGTAATCAATGCTTCATATTTCCTTTAATAAACTCTCACTTTTTAATTAGTGCTTCAATATTGAATTTATTTATATTTCTCTATCTTTTTTACTGTCAGTTTTCTACGGTTGCAAGAAAGTAGTGATCATTTTATTGTTGGTTCTTTCATTGGACACAAGTACGTTGTTCAGTTTAATTAGGGAAATGGTGCAGGTGTGTCTGTTATGATTTTGCATATAATCTGTTTGTTACTTGTATTTTTATTTTCTGAAGAGATAGCATTAACAACTTCTTGTACTTGGTTGCAAGTTGACATTCTTCTATGGAGTTAAGTAGGTTGTTTATTTATTTGAGGTAATGTACTGGTTCCTACTTCCTAGAATAATATGTAGCTTATTACTATTTAGGAAGCAAAATTAATAATAAAAAACTGATCAAGAATTGAATTTGCAGACACGAAAGCTAATCTGAAAATGAAGATGTGAAGCAACAGAGCAAAGGAGAAAAAATCAAGCCTAAAAGGAAGAGGGAAGTTCTTAATAAAAACCCAAGTAAGTTTACTGATGTCTTTTAATTTCAGGTTTTGCAAAATGTTACTGCAGATGAAATCAATTATATTTCTACATTAAATATTTCTGCAGTATCAGTTAATTGTCTAAAGCTTTTAACTGTTTCTGCATAAAATCTCTAGAGCTTGCATGATAAGATAAATAATTATAAAAACTGGATAGTACAAAACAAAAACTGCAGAAAGATCAATTAAAATCTGGTCATTCGTCGAAATTTTGTTTACCTTTTCTTGAAATGTGAAATTACCGCGATTGAGTCATCATCAAGAAATATTCTTGTTCCATCGTAACCATTTGAAAAGTTTGGTTGGTTGATCCTTCTGGATTGTTGTGCATATTGACCGACTTAAACGATCTTCTTCTCCAATGATAATCTGAGAATGGGTCAATACATCTCAGCATAAGCATTTCATAGTGTAAGGTCTACTATATTGCTCCTATAGAATACATGTAAAAGAAAAATCCTATAAAGGTTTTGCAGAATGTTTCTACATTACATGTTTCTGCAGAATTAGTTAATTGTCTAAAACTCTTCCTGAAAATAAGAATAGATAGTTAGATAGAGAAGTATATAAGCAGAAAAATGTATGAAAATACTATATTTAACCTTTCATCCATGCTGGCGAATTCGGACCTGAGAAGAAGAGTGTTGTAGGGAAGATTGAATAAGCTATAGATCTGAGAAGAGAGAGTGTTGTAGGGGAAGACTGAATAATAGATTTGTGATTTTGAATGAATGAACATTTGTTTTTATAATTTAGTAAATAATAATTAATAGAATCATATCTTTTCTAAATATTTATTAGTCATGATTTTCTTCCATATTTCTTAGTGTATCTTTTGTTATGTTTGCAGATTTTCCTTTTTTCATGCATGGCTTGAATGTGCTGAGCGATGATTTGGAGGCAAGTTCTAAAGCTGGCAAGTTTTAAAGATGCAGCTTGTAGAGTACGATTCTCCATTTTTTTGATTTAGGGTTCATTATTTTTATGCAAAAATAAAGTGTAATAATGTTTTTCATAATTTTGGCTTTGGGGTTTCATATTTGTGTAATTTATGCAGGCCTATATCTCGTCTTCTGCTAGGTTAAAATGTAATAATGTTTTTTGTTTTTTGTTTTTCATTTTAATTATTTTGCTTTACAGATTTAAAGCATTTGCTCTACAGGTTCATATCATTAAATTGGATTGTTTCACACGTTAGTTTTTATACTGATTTTAGGATAATATCATAAAGGTTACATATTAGGGCGTTGGCAAGATAATTGGTTTAGTTTACGAAAAATGTTAAAAGAAAAGGAAACAATCTATTACGCAAAAATTAACCAAAATTACACGAATTTCAGTGTTGTACAGTTGCCAAAAATCTGCAAAAACCAATCGGTGTTATACACTTGCCTAGATGAAAACACAGCTGTTTGACAAAATAAATTTCTGGAAAAAAACAGAAAAACAGCGAATCGTGTAATGACACGTGGCATACACGTGGATAGGCTGAAAAGCCTTCTTGCCACGTGGCATAGCTAAGGTGAGAGTAAGACATTCTGCTTTAGTAGTTATATAGTAGATTGTTGTTGAAGCACAATACTATACTCGTTACCTATGTGACGTCATCGTCATTTTTGCAAAACTGCAAAATTAAAGGGTTTTTTTATCGGAAATCACCCGTATCGGAAATCACACCTTCCGTCACTCAACAACCACCCGTCGTCTAACTCCGTTAAATAATAGTGACACGTGTCACATTTTATCATTTTTTATTCATTTAAACTGATTTTTTTTAAAAAAAAATGGGTATATGCAAACCTAAAAACCTAAGTACCTCTCCTCTGCTAATTTTTTAACTCTCGAACGTAAGCCTACCCAATCTTGCCAATTCGGTAGGCTTCTCCTCTTTCTTGAAGATTTTAAAAAAGACCTTTTCTGGCAACTTGGAAATGGTTTGTCAATTCAGTTTTGGATTGACAAATGGATTCCCGAATGTCCTCTTGATCAGTATCGCAATCCCTCCTCCAGCCATCACAAAGTTGTTGATTTTATTACTCCAGCTAAACAATGGGATGTTCACAAACTCCTGCTCTATATCCAAAACCTGTATCCCTATTACCCCTTTAAAGGATAGGATCATCTGAAAGTCTGCTATTAATGGTATGTTCTCGGTTAAATCTGCCTACCACTTAACTTGTCCTCGTGATAACCCTTTAATTGATCTTAATATGGTTTGGAAAACCAAACTTCCCCCGAAAGTTCAAAATTTTCTTTGGAAAGCTTTTCCTGATTGTCTCTCTACCACATAACGTCTCAATAGACATTTTCACAAAGTTTTCTCTTCCTGTAGCCTATGTGATAGTGATAACGAATATATAATCATTTCTTCTTTCAATGTCCCTTCCCTTTAGAAGTCTTTAGGAAACTTAACAAACTAAATTTTTTCCAGATAAATTTGCAATTTTTGGTCGATTTTGAGGAATCCATGACTAACTTTTGTAAGTCCAACTCTTCAGTAGATTTGACCTTCTTTCGTTGGTGGTATTTAGACTTAGGCCTAGCATAATCAACGGGTTTTTTTTACCGAATAAGTGTGATAGAATGTCGAGTTCATAGACACTAAGGTGATGTTTGTTTAGATTGTCGGAAACAGAAACAGAAAGGAAACGAACCTAGTCCATTTTAGTAAAATTGTTCATCGATTAAAATAGTGATTTTATTTCCATTTCCCTCCTTGTAGTAGTAAGGTTAAGTATTTGTTAACCCAATTTTACGGTGGGTATCAAAATCCCATCGCCAACTCACCTCCCCCTCCTTGTCCCCTCTCTCTTGACATACAAATTTTAGTATCCAAAATCAAGTTCTCAATGTATCATCAACTAAATTGTCTAGATTCATTGACGTTTCCTTTCGTTTCCGAAGACTACAACCAAACGAGCCCTAAATCTGGTTGGTACAAAGCTGAAAGGGAAGGCAAGGCTAATGCATATGCAACTAAAAACAAACATATCCAAAAATCAAATGTATCCACCACATACTTAACTCAACTGCAACTGCTCACTCCTAACAATTTGACCAGAAATCCAACCCTGCTGTGGAAGGAAATACATAAGCGTATAGGACATCGATTCAAATAAGAGCACGCCAGGAGATGGACGAATTCCAAACGATTTAGTCAAGACTGTCACCAGAAACTATTAAGAGCTGACGCTTATTTGAATGTATTCATCTTACAACCTGATTTCCCTGGAAGTCACAAAATGTTTTTACTTGGATTTCTTCTGGTCAGACACTCTGGCCGTCATAATCTTAACAACAGGTTCATCTCTTGATTGTACAAGCTTTAAAGCAGGATGAACGTTGAGTTCTCCCATCACAATCTTCTGGCCAGCATCCAACTCACTCAAGTCAACATCAATGTATGGAGGGATGACATCAGCTGGGCAGATGAACTTAACAGTCCTTTTGATGACGTTTAGATACGAACCTGCAATATTTTAAGTCAAAAACTGGATAATATGATGATCTTTCAAGGAATAACAGCTTTATGTGCAATTGAAACTCAAATTTTCAAGTTGAGATAATAGTGAGGTTTAGATTACCTTTTCTCAATCCGGGGGAGACGTCCTCTCCTCTAAAAACAATAGGAATTTCCACCTTCAGCAAAGCATCAGAAGGAGCTCTTATGAATGTAACATTTAGGGGAGCATCTGTGCCAGCATGCAAATGGATCTGCTCCGCGACACACGGGAAAGATAAAAGAAAAGAAAAATGAGATATCCTGCATTCTGCAGTATGCACCATATCGTAGTTATATGGAAAAATGTATTAATGTGTTGTAACAATCATAGACAAATGAGAAAAAAAATTATAGAAAGAGATGTAAGATGATTACCACATGCAAACCATTTCTTTCAAAATAGATGCACTTGCACGAAAAGAAAAGAAAAATTTAAGAAAATTCATTTACGAAAGGGAGTCATATTTTAATCAAACTCACTAGTGTATACTTGTATGAATCATTAACACATATTTGGTGACTGCTATAGTCAGACCAATGCTTTAATTCACAATATAGGTGATTTTTCAATCTCAGGGACCAAGAAAGTCAGCTCAGGAAAATCCAATGATCAATACAAGTGCAATACATAACACCATTCTTCACTTATCTAAAACAAATGGCATAATTGTTGCAGTACCTAAAGATATACTTGTACTATCATTACAATTTACAAAACAACACAAGCAGCATGAAAAAATGTTGATTAGAGTTTAGAATAGAATAAACTCAGAAAAACTACACCATGGGAACAGTAAATAATCAAAGACACTTACAGGCCAAGCTCCCAAGCAACAAGTCCAACTCCTTCAATTGGAGACATAGTAATATTTAACCTTCTCGCACTGGAATCCCTAGTAACATGTTTGTAAATTTTTCTAACTAAAACCACATCAAATGGCTCTTTAATTTTTCATTTTCTTTAGAAAATTCAACTTCAAGCTCATCATCAAGCTGTAGAAAGTTGGACAAATGCCCCATTATATTATTGAATTGCAATAAAACTACAAAGGCTCCCCATGTAGTAAGCAGAATCAAGTGGTCTGGTACTGGTACCCAGAACTCCTCCTGAATCAGTGAATGAAAACGCCTCAATGTTAGGCGACCTAGGCGCAGAAAATGCCTCAATGTTATCAATTTCACTAGATTTTATAATTTTTCAACTGTTAATTCAAAAGATAATATGTCTAGTTAGTAAGTATCCTGTTTGCTTTTCTAAGTGGTTTAATGAAATATCTTCCTTTATCTTCCCTAAATCCTACTGATCTTTCATTCTTCAAAATAGAAACAACTAAGATTGAGAAAGATTGTAATCTGAGTAAGCAGCAAGCAATAGCATTCTGAATGATTGAGGAAAGAAAGCAGAAACATACCTTCCTGGGCAAGACGCGGACACTCTCAATGATGTCATCGGAATCAAAATCAGGTCGAACGTTGAGATCGAAAAGCCTGGAAAGGAAAAAGGAGCGACCACATTGATTAACCAGCTTCTTGATCTGATTAGTCTGGACAGAAATGAGCCTCTTATTCCCACCATGCTGGCCATCTTTCTGTTCGAAGACGATGCTGGGGAGACGACCGGCTTTGCGCTCATTGGCGGCGATTTTCTTTCCGGATTCGGACCTGGGAACGGCGCTTATAATCTCTGCGAATTTCGGGTCGGGTCGAGGGAATCCGTCTAGGTAGGTGAGCGGAATGTCCGGATCGGCAGGAAGAGCCAAGGCGGCGGCGGAGGAGCTGAAGTGGCGGTGGAGGGAGATGGATTTGGAGAGGAGGGGCCGTCGAAGCAACATCTGCTGCTTGCTTTGCTTTGCTTGCACTGATAACAATGAAGAAAACAATCCGAGTGGAGAAGAAAGGATTTGCTATTTGCAAGGGTTTTTGGAGCTCAGAGTTCTTGCTGGGTTTAGGGGTTCAATGAGTCTAACGAGTTTGAATCGGCTCGGCTCTTAACTCGCTAAGTGGAGATCCATTTGATGGGTTGGATTTTCGACCAAGGCCCATTATCTGGCCCAAAACAAGACCAGTAAAAAGCTTATATCCAAGTTTCTAGGGGTGTCCAGCCCAAAACACATATTGTCATTTTTTACTAGTTAACACACACCTAAAAAAAATTTAGGGTTAGGAGAGGTTTCTAGGGGTGTCCTGCTCCAATTTCTATTTATCATCCACCTTAGTGTGTAAGAGCGCTAGTGGACTTGTAATAGACCTGGACAAATTAGGGTATGGGCATGGCAGGGTCAAAATGAAAATTTTGCCCGTATGACTGGGCAGAGCTAAGCCTGTCCGATTCAAATGGGCGGGAACTCTTGTCCGAGCCCGTCCGGAAGACTGGACAGGGCGACCCGATAAAAATTTATATATTTAATAAACTAACGTCATATTACCAACAAAGTCGAGCATCCGTCTTCAATAACATATAAATTAAGCATGGAGTAAGGAAATCTCGGTAAAAATTCAGAACTAACATACCGGGCATTGAAATTGAGGGTTATCGTAAGAATTTGCAGCAACACCGACGTTGGAGAGATTGAATATGGAGGCGTACAATTAAGAAGTTAATTAGGATGTGTGTTTTAGCCTTTTAGGATTGATTTTAAAGTAAATATTTAAAAATTTATATATTAATTATTTTTTACAGGGTATGTGGGCTTTTATGAGTGTCCGTACCCTGTCCATATTTTACCAGGGCAGGGCCGACCTTGCTTGGAAGGGCCGATGTTAACGTCCAAGCCCGTTTATTTGAACGGTCGGTCGAACGGGCCGAACGAGTCGACCCTTACTTGTACAAGTCTAACTTGTAACTACAGAAGGAATTCTCATGTCTCTTCGATCATGTTTTGAATGACTTTCTAGTCAGATCGTGTTTCAAGTTAGACAGCATGCCTCATATATGTGTTAGCATGGATTTTATTAAAAAATATTCTCATATTCTTGTAGACAATTTTAATATGAGCGGGTGAATATAAAAGACACAATAGTTTTAGAAGAGAAAGAAATTCAATTGAGTAATATAAGATGATGTGGAAGAAAGAGAAATTCAAATATATGCGTAACACTATCGAAGATTGGGGATGACAATGGGACGAGGATGAGATGGGGACTAGTCTTACCATCCCCATCCCCGTTTAGCATTAAGATCCTCATCCCCATCCCCGTTTTTTTCCTTCTAAATTTGGCCTCATCCCCGTCCCATTCCCATCCCCGTTAATTTTTTCCCATTTTAATTAAGTGAAAGTTGTTTTACAATTGTAAGATGGAGTACGCTATTGTGCATGTCAGAGGAGGGTCTTAGCTGGACTAACTCCTTAAAATCTTACTTGAAAAACAAGGAAAGATTACCTAATCAGGGTTAGGACGAAGTCAGACCTTGTTGTAAATTTGTGGTGGTGTTCTCTCAACATCATCTAGAGGTAGTACATTTTGAGCCAAAGGAAATTCCAAGTGTTCTAAATGAGGTTCTCGTTTGGTGGCGCTAAAAGGATGTGTGTAGCTTCTTGGTTGCCATCATCACTGCTAATGAGACCCTCTCCTCCGGGGTATATCGTGTTTCTATGGGAAGAAGGGTAGACTGGGTGGTGGATGTCTCGAACTAGTACTGCGTTGAGAGCGACATCCCCAACTGAAACATTCGACTGCAATCCCTTTCGCGGAGTTGGGGAAAACAAAGTTGGTAGTTGGGTTATATGTAGCTTGAGGTCTTGGAAGGCTTGCTTGCACCCGGTTGTTCATATGAAGTTTTGGATCTTCCTTAGGACTGCAAAGAACGAAAGGCTTCTTTCTGATAGCATTGAACAAAATCGCCCGAGGTAGTTCACTGAGACGACAAATCTTTGAACCTCCTTTGCGTTCGCCTTGTGCAGATCATGAACCCCAAGAATTTTCCTCACCTCACTCTGAACATGCTTTTTTAGTTGGAAAGAAGCCCCCACGTTCTTAGCCTGAAGGGCACACGGTGTAGCAGAATGTACCGTCCTCTATCACGAAAGCGATGTGTTCCTCATTCTCTGGATTTTTCCTGATTTTGTTGTACCTTGAGTACGCACCAAGGAAACTTAATCCTTCATTCCCTACAGTTAAATCCATTATACAGTCGATAGACGGGAGTGGATACCTATCCTTTGGGCAGGTTTGATTAATTAGGTCGTAAAATCAACACACATTCTCCACTACCCGATTGACTTTCTTTCCATCACCACGTTGGTTAGCCATTCTGGATACTTCACCTCTCGAATGACCCCTGCTGCCAAAAGTTTCTTTGTTTCTTCCCTGGCTCCTGCTGCCTTTTCTCCAGCCATCTTAATCCTCTCTTCTTCCAAGGCTCAACAAGGCCCTTGGGCCAATTGGAGGTTGTGTCTAAGGGTGGCTCCGCACGTGGCTCGCAAGTGACCTCTTTTGGAGGCAAGGACTCAGTTGGGGTATGAGTCATTTGATTAAGAAGCTTAAATGCTTTGCTGAAGACGAGGAGGTTCAGACTGGACTAAAGGATGCCATGCCGAAGAAGGAGGTTCAGTTCAAGAAGGAGGTCTACTAAAGAAAGAAGTCGCACCTCAGAAGGAGGATGCCCAGCTGAAGAATGAGGCTTTGTTGAAGGTAGCTCTGTCGAAGAAGGAGGCTCTGTTCAAGAAGCAAACCCTACTGAAGAAGGAGGTCGCCCATCAGAAAGAGGCCCAACTCAAGGAGGAGGCTTTGTTGAAGGCCGCCCCTTCGAAGAAGGAGGCTTCATTCAAGAAAGAAGCCCTAATGAAGAAGGAAGTCACACCTCGGAAGAAGAATGCCCAACTCAAGGAGGAGGCCTTGTTGAAGGTCACCCTATCGAAGGAGGAGGCTCCGTTCAAGAAGGAAGCCTTACTGAAGAAGGAGGCCCATCTCAAGGAGCATGCTCTATCGAAGGTCGTTGATCCATAAAGATTGGATAGGAACAACACTTCACGGGGGTGAAGGTAACGCCCCTGCTGTTTCTTCTATGCCGAAGGAAGGAAGATAGGTATCCTTGTACTTTCTTGATGCATATAGCGAGGTGGGTATTGGTTGCTTGGTCTCTTATCTTCGAAGGGGCCCTTCTCATACAAACTCTCTTGATATTATTCTATTTGCCCTACTTCATAGGAGTAGTTTCCTCTAGCCGAACGACTTTGGGAACGAGGTGAAATGTGTCCTCTACCTCTTTGATTCTAGTTGTCTTGTCTGGCCTGGTAGTTTTGGGAGTCTTTGGCCTCTAAAGCGTTTATG
Source organism: Oxyria digyna (assembly GCA_029168935.1). Taxonomy (NCBI): domain Eukaryota; kingdom Viridiplantae; phylum Streptophyta; class Magnoliopsida; order Caryophyllales; family Polygonaceae; genus Oxyria; species Oxyria digyna. The sequence continues at coordinate 13,526,246 of JAPVLV010000024.1, read as the reverse complement.
AACTGGTAGTTCTGAGGATGCAATACATATTCTCCGTCTCTTGAGGGTGGTAGACATGATATTCTTGGGACGACTCTTGAGTTTCGGTGCAACTCTCACACCTCGTTGGTGAGACAATGTTAGACATGACAAACGTCGTCTTAGTCGGGTGAGAGGGTTCCCACAGACGACACCAATGAAGGCATCAAGAAAGTACCCTCAGTTTGTTTACTTTGACGATTCGCTTGTTGACCTTTTGCCCCGTCCTCTACTCCTCCACCGAACAATTCAGGCTCCAATATGGTTCAATCATGGTCCTCCGATTTCCTGTAAACAAGACAAGTCTCGAGGGTGGCCTCGGGATCACCCCTCCGATGTTGAAGTAAGTATTTGTCCAATAAAGAGAGATCAATCAAGATTTATTGAGATTATCGCAGTTTATCTCGTTCTAATCTCAATTTATGTTTGATTTAATGTTGTCTTTCTTTGATTCTTTGTCTTAATTTTTTTAATCTCATGTGAAAGTAGCGTTTTTCTCGTCTAGAGTCCGATCTCCAAAAGTCCAACCCTTTACTTGGAGTTTTACCTTGCCTTTTATAGGGATCCATTACTTAGGGACTAATTGTCATTACTTAGCCAGCCTTGATGCACAAGCTTTGTGAGCTTCCCGGAAATCTCCTTTTGTCTTCAATACTTAGTCATTAATCTTCAACTGGTTTGTGAGATCACTTGATCCCAAGAATAACCCTATTTAGACTTGAGGCCTTGTTAACTTTGAAATTGGTAATTGCTAGGGCTTAGTTTCTCATTCTCTAAGGGTTGTTATGTGGTTCTTTATAGGACTAAGGGTCCTTCTCAAAAGTAGTGATGATCTGTTGACTTTTTTATTGTATAAGGGCGACAGGTTGACTTATTGGATTATTGGGCCTAAGAGCTGGATTGGCCCAAACATAGACTCGAACGAATTTATGGATTTATTCTTGATTTTGCCAAAAAAACTCTAGGGGTGCTAATTTGTGATCTCACATAGCGGAGTGATAAGGCGAAGGGAGGGCAGCATGTAGAGAATGGGGTGGAGAAGAAGGGTGGTGGGTCCCATCTTTTCATCTTTTTTTTTGAATAAAAAACAATAAAATTTGCCACATGTAAAGAATATTAAACGGAGTTAGACAAAATGTTAAAATTGGTGGCATTTATAGATGATTTTCGGTAATATTTGATTATTTGTGTGGTTTTGAGCAACACTTTATGCGTGATTTTGGGTAAAACAATCCTAGATAATTTGATATAAATGCGAAGGAAATCCTTAGGGTGAGCGGTGTATATATATAGAAAAACAGGTTCAAGAACATGAATCATACAGAAAAACAACAAACTTTGACATATCTACATCAAGTAGCCCAAATTTAAGAGGCTTGTATTAAATAGGACCCATTTAAATACAGACAAGTTGTTGATGCAAATTTGGAAAACAAATTCGGTAAGCAAGTAGCGTGAAACGAGCATTTCGTTGAGGCTATCCATTTATGAATAAGGGATGATGATAGTTCAGACCCAAGAGGGCAACCACTGGGTGCCATTGATGAAGCCAATATCGAGGAAAGGTAGAGCGTCATCATGGTTCAGCGTTGTCGTCCAACCGGCTCGATTTACTGTCCCAGATCCTGGCCCTGAGCACATATACTCCGCGTGGAACAAGTTCCTGCACGCAAGTAGTTAGTATTTGTTTTACATTAGGGTAGGTGATTCGAAAATGACATACTTGGTAGTTCCATTGTAGCTCCAGTTGGTCCAGCCTAGAGGAGTGATAGTGTTGGACAAGTAACTAAGAGCAAAAATGACCCGGGAAAACTCGTTTTTAGCTCTCCCTAAGTAGACGTCATCGGTCCCATACACGGTGGCGTTGACGAAGGAGAAACCGCTATCTTCGTTGGCGCTCTCCCTGCTCTGCGCTGTGATGGATCCATGTATTGACATCCTCCGATCGCCTACTACGAACATGTCACAATTCTGCAAGCACGCACGTTGGTCACTTAACGTAACTTGCATATTGTTATACATAGTCAACACGAGTGTACCTTGAAAAGGGACTTTGCACGTCCAAAAATGAAGTCAATGGATCCTTGAATGTAGCACTCCTCGTAGTAATGCCTTCCTTTATAGTCGAAGAGGGTGTTGTGGGTGCTGAAGAATCCACAGTGGTAGAACGCCACTTTGTCAGCCCCCACAAAAGCCGCCACCGACTGGTTCTGAGATGTCTGGGCCACCCCGGTTGCTGCCTCGTTCTTGAAGCTTATCCCGAACGCTATGAAATTCGACGCCTCCACTTTAAATGTCGCTGACTTCATGTTGTTTCTCGAGCTTTCAGACCATTGGATTAAGCTTTTCCCTAGCCCGTTGCCTCTCATGAATATGTATGGTTTGCTCTTTGGGATCTGCACTTTCTCCCTTTCCATATACAATCCCATTATACTTAATCCCATGTGTATTTCCATTATAATTATATATGAAGTAATGAAAAGTAAGTACTCACATGTATTTTCCTTTACGAACATGGATGACCACCCATTTGTTGTTGCCATCAGGAACAGAATCAATGGCTGCCTGAACAGATTTGAATTGTCCTTTCCCCTCAATATCCACGATGATGGCGTTTTTCCCTCCAATATTTCTCGTCAACGTAGGAGAATCATTAAGCTTTTCCGGGTGCCCTTCCTCTGCGAACAGGGCGGAATTGCTAGAGAAGAGGGCGAACAATGTCAATGTGAAGGCGCCTACTACCGCCATGCTCGATTGGTTTCACGGACAAAACAATCGATGTTAAGGATCAAGTACGATATTGGAATTTCAAAGTTTTAGGTTAAATCCTATTTGACTCTATTCTATTTTGGAAGGCTACCTCTCACAGAATGATCTATTTCGTTTGTGGTTTATGTTTACTCAATGACTTTCCCTTCCCCTATTAAGGTTTTTGTTATCAAACTTCTTATTAAACTATTTGCCGCATTGGCGTGTGACACATTTTTAGGTGTCGATGTTATTGGACTAAATTTAGAATTAACTATTTATATGACAAGGCTTAACTTTATGACATTGCTCATTTGCTCGGGGGCTCATGTTGGCATCTGGGTTGGAACTGATTCGGGGAAGCATGTCGGTTAATTTGCAATAGAAGTCTCTTGGCCCTAAAGCTTATATACGATTCAATGATGACATCTATTTGATGCATATTTTGGACAAATTCTTCATCAACATACAAGTCGACAAAACAATAAAGTTGCAAACGCTCTCAGATGTGTTTTACTTTCCCGTATGATTCGGCTGATCATGATTTTGTCTTTGAATTTGAAAAAATAATAAGCTAGAAAATCAAGCTTTTTAAAACAACAATTTGTCAAATTACCGAACAGACTGTTAATACTTTGTCTTCTTTTATTTTGGATTTGTTCATTGTGGTTTAAGTGCATCCAATTAGGGTGCATACTAGGCTAATAAAACACCAACCGAGTTCAGCACGATTTCGTGAAAAAATATATATTTATTTGACAAGAAGTCACCCTTGCTCCTCACGGATCCTCGATGTATTTTATGAGATCTTTTTTATTAAAATATGGTATGTAAAACACATTAAATTTTTATTTAATACTCAAACAAGTTCGTCACAAACTAGATGTTACGTCCGACACAGACCAACACACTTAAGACCCATAATATAAATTCTAAGTAATTTTGACTAATTAAAATTACAATCTATGGTAAAATTGAAACAAAACATCTATAAAATTAACTAGATCTACATCACAAACCAACTAGATCCAAAAACCTTAGTTTCAAACTAAAGAAGATTAAAATTCAAGAACTTGGTGATGAGAAGAAGAAGATGGAGTCCTTATCCAAGAAGTCCAAGGGGAGATTTTTTCATCCTTGTTAAATTTCATCATTTATATATATATCAAAAAATACAATAAAACAAAGTATAGGAATATTTCATTTAAAACATAATTTTGGTACAAAATACAAATAATTGCTAAATAATATGTAAGTGTTTTTTTAAAATTACATAATAATTTTTCTTTCAAGGTTCCCCACTACTAGGGAAGTTTGTGGGGCCCGATAGAGATAGACATGGGGATCCCCGAAGGGGATGCGAGTATATAATTTTCCCCATCCCCATCCTCGTCTCACTGTAAAATCCTTATTCTCGTCTCCGTAACATGTTTATTAAAATCCCGATCCGGATCTTACGATTCAACGATTGTACGATCCTAGAAGAAAAAATGTTCCACGATCCTAATTGAGATCTTAAGAATGTAGGATCTTAATTGATTCAAATAAAATTGGTGGGATCCTGTGTAAAATTTTGATCTTACAGATCTACGATCCTGCGTAAAATGTCATAATGTCATAATGTTATAATATATAAGTCTAAATTTAATGTTAGTCATGAAACTTGAAAATTTTAATTTGTGTACATACTAATCAATTTCTAGACACAAAGTAAAAAGTAGAACATATATAATCATATTGAAGCAAGATATTCCATATATTATTTGGATATATTTGAAAACTATACGCTTCAAAATAACACTCGTAGAATCGTGTTGACTATGTATGACACTAAAATTTATCTTATGTGAGCAAAAATGTGTTGTTTGTGTATTGTTTTTAGAAGAAAGACATATATTAGTCACATGTTATCATTTTGATCGCTCAATTTCTACGGTTCGTAGGATTGCAACTCCCCCTCTCCGATCCAAAGTGGAATCTCGATCCCGACAACCATGGTAGCATGGATTCCCCGCCTCATTGTCATCTTAATATATAAAGGTTCTCCTATGGAAAATAGGCGAGTTAATATATGAGGTAGCAATTCAATGTATTTGACCATAATTTTACAATTTTTTTGTATCTAGGCAAAAGCCGAAGCTTCATTAATTTAATACTAAATGACAACCCCTGACTGTCCGAATGGACAATCGTGAAAATGTCCGAGTAAGAGTTAATCATACTGGCTTGGAGGAAAACAAGTTTCATTATTCTGGTATATTCATCACATATTCTTAAATCTTGATTGCACCCGAGGATAGTTTTAATGACATTGGTGCTGATGTTTTGATTAGCAGCATAATCTGTTGCTTTGTTAGCTTCCCTAAAACAATGAATGAATATTACGTCGTCAACTTTCAAGATAATATTATGAATATCAGCAATAATATTTCTAATTTTCTAAGATATTTTCCAAATATGTTTTATAGAATTTATAACGTTGAGATTATCTCCTTCAAAAATGATATTTTGTAATTTAATTTCAAAGCTAGTTTAGTTGCATATAGTGTCGCAACAACCTCTGCCACTAAAGCCTAATTGGCAGTAATTTGTTAATTTCAAGCTACATATGATCATAATATATGATATTGTCATTATTATCTACAATCTTCATAATATAATAACTCATATATTAACGACTCAAATTCTTCCACAATTAGAATTTTCACAATGCTATATATTTCGACTATTCAACATCGAGGCCACTTTCAAAAAAATTCAAGAGATTAAAACATCGGGGTTGACTACCTCTTCAATGACCCAAAATCTCATACTATTTTATTTTATTTATAATAAATATACGATGAACCATATATATTAAAATAATATATGTATAATATAAAAATAGCGGAGACAAAAATTAAAGGCTGCATTAAATACCTTGACATTTCTTATTGGCTATGACACTCCTCAATTTAGAACTATTATTTTCTAATTGGTGGATTTTATACATTTTAAATGGATCAAACTTTATAAAAAAATTGAATGTGTGAAGGTTTATAGAATTAAAACTTAGATTTTTAAAAGATGGTTATTTTTATTTCAATCTAATATAATCTAATCTATCTAATCTAATATATAAATTAAAATTTTAACAAATGGATCAAACTCTATAAATGAGCTTTTATTCTCTCTTATTATTTAAATGGTTTGCTAAACACGTATGTTTGATGCGACCCATTTTTACGAGTCTTATACCTTTTATTGGAGTTGTCCAACAAAAAGACGGTCCATTACTTTGGACTAAAACAAAATACACAAAACCCCATTACTTTCGATCTTCTCAAATTCTTTACTCTATTTTAGTTTTGAACTTCAAAATGGATTAATTTAATGATAAATATCAAATTCCATTTTTCTCTATCTTGCTCTTGAGTTATGTGAGTGAGTGATTTATGTTATTAGTTTTATTGGGTATAAATGTACTAATGAATTAAGCATTGTTTCTTTAATGAGTAGGTGACTGTTTTTTGTTGTAGTATGATTATAAGTTGGATGTTTAATATTTTTTGTTATAGTTTGAATTATAAATTGGGTGTTTGATATTCTTTGTTATACTTTGAATTATAAACTGAATGTTTGATATTGAATCATACTGAAAAGGTACACTTATACTATAATTTAACTTCTCATTTAGACTTATGGAGTCTTAGAGTCTACCGATAAAGTGAAAGGTTTTTATAATCAAAATGGATTATCATCTCCATCTAGAAAAATTATTGCCTTAGGGATTACTCCAGAGGTTGGTAAAAATTACAAATTCTGTCTATATAATATCAACCTATGTAATATCAACATGAATCACATATCCAAATTATCTTTCTAAAGAAACACTATCAGGACGAGAAACCCAACAAAGAGCAATCAAGAAGACGATCGATCAAGGGCTTATAACCTTTTATATCACACAACATGAATTTTTCCTACAAATCAGTAACGTTTATATAAAATAATATAGACCCGCGTGTAACGCGGGCCCCGAAATGCTAGTCTTAATATACTATTAAATTAGAGGCTCCTCCAATTAATAACACTGCATTTAATGCTTTGTTTTTAATTTATGTATTTTCTTGATTTTTTTTCTTTTCGTATTTCTTTTCTACATTTACGAATATGTCACTCAAATGAAGATTTTGAACCACCAACATATGTCTATAGTGGATTTGTATGAAACTTATCATCATCTTCTACTCCACAGTTCCACAAGGTGCAAAGTTTTATAAGACGTAAAACCCGCGCGTAGCGCGATCCTAAAAAGTCTAGTCTATTATAAAATTTATTGGCCTTGAGAAAATAATGATAATTGGTACTAAGTTAATGCATTTAAAAAGCTCACATTGAAGACTAGTTGGACATAAAATCATAAGAAATACATGAAAAGAAAGAATAATCAAAGCTTGAATCAACTAGTGTATATAGCATCTAAGACGCGTTGCTCAACCATTTATATTAAGGATATACAAATTATGCATGGACATTGATGTATTTATATCCCTTATTTAGAGGGGCTAAAGTGACTTTGATTATCTTCGAAAGAAATCATTTATCATTTACTTGACTAATTCTGTTTACAAATTGAACTTTGTTGAGGTTACATTATTGCATTGGAAGGTTGTGAACATAATTAAACTCAATTCAATTTTAGAATGTGATACGAATCTGGATGACTCGTATGCCCTCGGGAAGGATCGTGGAAGAAAGGGAAGTCAATGGCGCTTCTAGAACTCTTCTAGGGTTTCATAAGTATTGAATCTTTCGATTCAACAAGAACTTGAGAGTCCACTCAAGATATCAACGAATTCAATCGGTTGGCTTGATGATAGTTCGCTAACGAGAACAACTCCGAATCCAATCAGTAGAATGATAACTCCAATGGAGCTCCTTATATAGATAACTCCAACAAATTAAAACAAGGAAAAGAAACTAAGGAAATAAAACGACGGCTGCTAAACCTAATTCTCAACCTTAACAATTAAAGAAAGTCATAAAAAATAACCCAAAACCAATAATCCAAAAACGTCATTAAAACAAAAACATAAAAGTTCAGCAAACCATCGCGACGCAATCGCCACCAACACGGACACGATCGCGTCATGGTTCGACTTGCTCAGTTGGGATCTTGTAACTTCATTCTCCACGCGGGACGCCAAGACCTCGGACTCAATGGTGATGTTGTTGCTAGCTCGTCATCTTGATATCGCTTCAGAATGTCTATTTAACATCTTAAGCCGTATAAAAAAGTAGTAATTTCTTGCGATGCGCGTGAGTGTCCGGTTCTAGTTTTGAATATATATATATATAGAGGGAGGCTACGATAAGACCACTTTTATAGTAAAACTGAGTTAACGAAAAGGAGTCATAGGATGAGATTAGATGAAGGGCTAGATGAGGAGTCTTGGAATTAAAAGAAAATAATGAAAAAAATATCAAAACTCCTTCCTTAATTTACTTCAATTCCAAATCAACGACTTCTCTCTCTCTCTTCCATCAATTTAGTGTTTTCTCTCTCTTCCATCGTTCTTCTCTCCCAATTTTTTCTTCTAGACGGTAACAATAGTTGATTGATACAACAACACAAAAATCTCCATGGAAGAAGGTTAGTATCGTGATATGCATCAAATTAGTTTACTAAAATCGACTGATTAATAGGAGTTTGATTAGGGTTTTATTAGGATTTGATTATATTCGACAATGATATATGCATCAAACTAGGGTTGTAGGGTTTTGTTCTGATATGCGACAATAATAAAACGACGTGCATCAGATGATTCAGTGGTATGCAGTAGCAATTTAGGGTTTCACATGAATTCTGTTATGTAGTAAAAAGGTTGTCGTATGCGTTTCATAATCGTTGTTATGCAACCGGATATACTTGATATGCAGTAGATACGTTTTGATTCTAACAATGATTTTCGCCTCTCAAATTGAATTCTTAGCCAAGTGGATGTGACATTCGGCTTTCATATTAGATTCACAAGATTCTTTCATGTAAATTGACGGTCATGAGGGTGAGAAATTTGATTTAACTATTGAATTTTGTATACCTATTTAATTTTATTATAGGTTGCTAGGGTGAGATTTTGATATGCGATAAAGTAAATCAATATTCAGTTCGTAGTAGTTATGTTGGCTTTCGCCCTAAGTTATTTTTTCGCGGTTATGCAATTTGATTTATTTGGTATGCACTTGTTCTTAATGAATGTGCATTTACGATTCATTGATATGCACAAAACTCTATCAGGTATGCAGAAAAACCGACCTGATGATGTGATCCATTCTTCCTCAGAAGATGGTGTTGATTGATTGTCAGATGATGATGAAGAAGCATTATATGGTACCGAATGTGTTATTGACGTGAAAGACAGAAACAAAAAAGTATTGAGTTCCTCATTGTCCCGATGACGTACATTAAACCAATAATTGGAAAATCCTTTAATTCCTTGTTGGAAGGAGAAACATTCTATAGTAAGTATGCAAACATGGTAATATGCAGCTTTGTACTTATGTTATTTTCAAGGTTTTAATCATTTTCATGTTTGTTCGTATTCATCATTATGCATTTTGATTTACTTGATATGCACTCAATATGTATTGATATGCAGTTCATAGGTTGGTGCATGCAAAAGAACTCAAAGGATGATGTCATGTAGTATTCCTCGGATGATGATATCGATGTATCTAATGACGGTGTGTCACACAAAGAAGAAGAATTAAAATGGTACGAAATGTGTTACTGACACCGAAGACAAACACACAAAGCATTGGGTTCGATATGCATGAAGTAGCAATTAATATTTGTCTCATCGTTGTAGGGTTTCATATTGCCGTGATATGCCGATATGCAAAAAATCTGAATTGATATGCATTATAATTAATTTTCGTATTGTTGCCTTGATAGAACCTTTAGTTGATGTTAATATGCAATTTAATTTTTTAGAGATATTGGAATTAGAGTTAATTTTTGGTATTACAGAAATTTGGGTTTTAAGATATTGAATTTTTATATTCGGTTTAATTTAAGAGATAAGTGTTTATGTGTTCTCCAAGGTTTACAACTTTCTAGTTGATATGCAACACATACCTATAGATATGCACAAATCTGCAACGATATGTACCAAATCTATATAGATATGAACCAAATTCGTAGCAATATGCACCAAATCTGCAACGATATGCACCAAATCTGCAACGATATGCACCAAATCTGCAACTATATGTACCAAATCGTTGTTCATCAAGCTCGTTAAGGCTTACTCGATTGAATTGATATCAACTTTTTTGATAGGCGATATGGAGAAAGCTATTGATGATATGCATATCGTTGGTATTGATATTCATTAAACGGTTATGAACTACGATTCTTCAGAATGCTCCCGGATTTCAACGAGGAGGAAGCTACGATTGGATTTTAAATTCACATCTATTAAACTATAACTTCATTAATATCCGAAATGGATAACATGATCGGATTGGTGCTCCCTTTGATCTTTCTGTTTCGATTAAGTAAAGTCATCTCCATAATCTAGAGATAAAACAATAATCATAAAAGCATATAAACAAATAAAAGTATATTGACTGCAACATTGAACGACATATGTACATCACTTCCAATGCCAACTTTGAAATCATAAAACAATAATAAAAAAATATTGATTAAAAATCGTGCTCAAGTGTCATTAAAAATCAAACCCAACTTCATTATAATCAAAACGTTGATATTGTGCATATCTATACATATTTGAGTCATATCGGTACAGATGTGCTGCATAACTATACATATGTGTTGCATATTAAATGAGCGGCTGTAAATGTTGAGCAATACTGGTGCCCTTGTACCCGCAAACGAAACCTACAACTCCACACCATTCAATTGTTATTTTTCTACCACACAAAAGGGACTATGTTGCATCAAAAAAGGAAGATCAATCAAATTGGGTTTGCAGGATCAGAACCACAAGAAAGATCAAGATTATACTAGTACAAACTCACAAAAATATTACTATCTTAATTAATTATATACACTGAGAATTACCTTTAAGAAGTAGTATTGTGGTGATCCATTGACCAACCTCTTTCTTCTGTCAACTAACCAAGAAGTAGTACCTTCAAGAATATATAATTTGACATGCATATGTAGATGATGATGCGTACTATGTTACATTATCTTTTAAGTCGGGTTGTGTTCTATATTTTTGTATTAGTCACAAACCTCCAATATCATATCAAAATCTATATCCAATATCAAGAAATTTAATTGAATAATATCCCCGAGCATAATTGTGGTTCTCGAGCATAATTGTGGTTCTCGATGATATATGACTAGCCTCTATTTTATTGTTCGAATGAGAAGTTGAATACAGGATAATCAATACATGTATATATATGAATCAGTTTATTCTAATTTAAAAAAATAAAGGACAAAAGAGGATTAAGGTTGATAAAGTATAAAGAAGAGGCGAAGGATGGTGATGGGGTTCGGAAATTTCAGGAGGAAGAGAAAAAGGGAAGGGGTGTACAAGTTCACTAATTAGAAAAAACCCTAAATTCATTCAATCCCTCTCGTTAAACATATAATTAACTTCAAATTTTAATTCAAGAATCGAAATGAACATCGTTAATACATATTAACATGAATTCAAAAATTGAAACGAACCTACCCATTATTTAAATCTCGAATTCGGTGAGAATTAAGAAGTAACGACAATGCTAGCGAGAAGAGAGCGGCCGTCATTAGAGGCAGGGCTTAGACCGGCTGCAAGAAGCGAATAGACGACCTTACGACGTTGAGGAGATGTAGGAGTCGTTCAATGGAGGTGGTGAGGGTTCATGGAGAGATTGTAAAACTGTAGAATGGAGAATATCATTAAAAGAGGGAAAGTTAATCCCACAAATTTAGGAGGCTAATTATATTTTATTTTTAATTATTTTATTTAGTAATTTTCAAACGATCTCATCCATTCATCTATATTTGATCCAACGCCTATAAGTCGTTAACTCCGTTTCACCCTAAGAGTTGAGAATGATTTAGAGATCTCACATTAACTATGACACCTTATCCTACGTGTCATTTTGCTATTAATCCTCATTTACTCTATTTTGCAATTTTTTTTAAATATTATGCCACCAATAAATCTCTAACCAACTAGATTTGTTTGAATAATTTATTTTATAAAATAAATCAATGTTAACATTTTCAATTAATTCAATTATAAACTACATTTAATGCAACAAAGGATTTTTTGTTACGTGGTCCCTTTTTTATACATAAAAATATAGTTAATTGTAAATTTGAAACAACTCATAATTATTTAAAAACTTAGTTAAATTTTGAACCACTACTCTGTCTAGAAAGCTTTGCTAATAGTTACCTATGATGAATTCTCAGTAAATCTATTTTTCTATTAGCTTTGAGTTTGGTTAATTCGACTTTTAGTGCGGTTAAATCGAGTTAAAATCTTTTTATACTTAAATGTCAAGCCCTTCCTAATGAATAGTAACTTCCATGTATATTTATTTTTCTATCTTTGAATAAAAAAACGCTAATATCTCTTTGTCCATTCACACTTAAAAATTGCCACTTTTTTCGGAATAAACAAATCACCATTTACAAATGATTTGTATAATTTGTTGAAATTTTAAGACATTTATATTAGGTTTTAATCTTAATTATAATTGATATAATTAGTGTTTAAGAAAAAATGGATTTAACCACCCGTTATATAAACGACATAGTCTCGAACCGACTTTATAAAAATTAATTTTAACCATCCATAAAAACAACTCAGTAAACAATTAACCACACATCGTCTCCATCAATCTTTTCCGTAAAAAATTCATTATAGGTGGGAAAAATAACTTGCAATAGGATGGAGGTTTGAGCTAATATCGCTTATATATCTGGTGGTTTAATCCAATTAGAATTAGAGTAGTCAATCACATCGGTCAAGTAGGATTCGATCATTCCAGATTCAAGTTGAGAATGTATAAGGTCAATTGTGGTAGTGGGTCAAGCTAGTTAGGTTTGTTAATACAGGTTAGCTGACGGTTCGGGTTAACAATGCTATTTTTTATTTTTATTAAAACAAAAAAAATTATTAATAAATAAATAAATTTACTTAATAATTATATTAACATACTATACTTCTTTAAATCAAGTCAGATACGGGACGCATATTCTCGTGTTAGTTCGGGTTCGATAATTTCAGGTTTTAAACATTTTTCGATCAGAAATTAAAAAATGTCATAAATGTATACAATCTAGATAAATTAGAAAGGTAAATTTATATTATAAAATTTATATATTGTAGAAATATTATCATTAGAGATATATATATAACAAATAATATTGTATATTGAAAACAACTACGGAGTATATAATATCATAGATATTATACATATTTGTTTACTTTTTAATCTTTAATTGTTTACCATTTTGCAATATTTGTTACTTTTTTATTATTATTTTTAGCTTATTAAAAACTATAGAAAAGATTTATGTCAGTTAATTGTTTACTAATTTTTATATTTATATTGATTTTTTCCTTATTCATTAAATTAATAGGATTTTGACCCAAATTTGGCACATAATAAATTTAATGAAATATTACATTTAATATCATTGTGATATTTGTTTGCCTTGATTTTCCTATATTTTCCATATTTGAGAAATTTTATTAGGATTTTGTTTTTTAAAATTTAACATGTATATCATTTTAAAAAATAAAAATTGTAACCAATAGAAAATCGACAAGAGGATTGTTCTAACGGAAGTCTTGAATGCGCCTGCAAATTTATGGTTTACACCAAACTTTTGGAATGTTGTGACATAGCGTTCAGTTTTTTTTTGTCTATTTTTTTAAAACGCAATATCATAGCGTTTTTTGTTTTCGGATAAAAAATTATAAATACCGGTCCAAAAATCAACCCCCTATTCTAATGAGTTGCCTACGTTGCATATCTAGATGAGAGAAAGATGTTTTGCCTACGTTGCATAGGGATTTAGTTGAGGAATTTTGTAAATGCCCGAAATATCCCTTAGCAATATGTATTCATATTTTATTTTCTTGACATTATTAAATAGGGAGAAGTTATACAAAACATTTTAATGGATATTGTAAAAATGTAAATGAATAACATGATGCATGAATTGCAAATGATATCATATATAATTTTTTAAGTTTGAAAATAAAAGGAAATAAAAATGAAAAATGAGGTGAAATGGAATTTTAAAATAACCAACATAAATTAAAACAAAGGAAATAGATAAATGATTCGATAAGAATTAACAATTAAAACTATATCTCACATGCACTGGTTGAAGGGATGGCGTTGTCATAGAAGAAAAAAAAGGTTGGAAAGTTGTTATAAGTGGAAAAAACGACGCATTGAACCAAATTGGCCCAATAGTCACGTCAATAACTACAACTAGATCTATAATTTTCCTTCTTTTCTACTCATAATCTTTTTTTTTGACAACTATAATATATAAGCAATTAATTTTGTACACTTAATTATAATTCGGAAACATAATATGCAACTATTTCATTTTACACTCAAGCATAATTGACGAGATATTCTTTGTTATTTTGCCTTTTAAAGGGGTAAACAATGTCATTTTGGACTAATTTTATATGCACACGCTCATATTGAAATTCTCTACAAGATTATTGGGGGTGGAAGAATAAAAAAATCATGTGTAACGCATGAACAACATTGATGTGTGACACATGGAGTTTTTGAAAATTTTAAATTCATGCATCATATGGATCATGTTGGTGCGTGACGAATGAGGGGTGAACAATAAATAGTAATTTGGGTCGGCGATGAATAGAAAACGTATATATTTATACTATTTATATAATTAAAATACCGGCTCAAAAATCATAAAAAACACGTTTCAGTTGGCCAAGAGAAAGATGGAGATGATCAAGTGAATGAGGAGTGTGGGACGTCGGGACGGGATATACAAAACCGGACTCCAAAAAATTGTTTAGAGGAGCGTTGGACGGATCCACCGCCTAGGAAGGTGAGTGGGTGAGGGGGTAGCACACACTTGAACATCGTGAATCATTTCTTGGAAATAATTGTTTCTCACATAGTCAAATAGTTCAAGATGTGAGTTTTGGATTTTCTAACTCATGAAATTTAATGTTTTTATTCTTTAAGTAAATATTATGGAATTTTGATTATCAATAATAGACACTATACACTAATACTAAGATCTAACACTCTTATTGACGATTCCTTACTACGACACTACCTAAGATTACTCAAACAATGTGATATCTCACATTTTGCTTTGGAGATTGAAAAATCTTTTAACTCTCCATAAAAAAAGTACTATTAAGTATTAATAAAAGGATCTATCCTTTTATCTATAATACGTACTCTACTTTATGATTGTGTTAGTTTAATCATTTAAGATTAGTGGTATTTTTCGATCTTTAGATTAGTCATTTCAAGAAAAAGAAATAATGTAGCACAATATGAGAGATCGATTTAGTACTGATTAAAATAACAACCTACTAATTTATGAATGGGTGCGATTTCAGTGATAACAATTTTTAAAATGAGAACGTGCGATTTCCCTGGGAAATTATGAATGGGTGCGATTTCCCTGAAACAATGTGAAATAGTAAAAGAATCAAACCACGAGATGTGGTTTTTAATGTCAAGGACAATAGTCCTAATTTCTTAGGGAATCTGCCAGATTCCTTTAATAGCATTGACGACAGTAAGATTATCACTTTCTAGAGTGACTTTAGCAAGATTGAGGGATCCTGCAGCCCAAATAGCTTCTAATATAGCATATGCTTCAGCAACAAGGATAGAGTCGGTTGGGATATTTTTTTTTTATCAATATGGATGATTTTGCTATTGGAGTCCCGAATAATGGAGGCAATTGAAGCCTGACTGTTAGCTTTGCAGGAGGCATCAGTGTTAATTTTGAAGACAAAAGGTGGGGGTTTACGCCAGGAGTTCTTTTTGGGACGATTTTTACTAGTTTTAGGAGGCTTATTTCTATTGATATTAGTAGTTTCAACAGCGGAAGAGCATTGCTCGAGCTGGTACTGTATACTATTGGCTAGGTCCCAAGGGTCCTTAGTGTCTATAGAGTTAAAGACTTTATCATTCCTAATCCTCCAGATGTTCCACCAAGCTAAGAAAGCAATATCAGGGGTAGAGGAAAAGGAGCAGAAGGAACCAAAGTTATCCAGGAAGGAGTTGTAAGTAGTAATACTTGGTATGCTGGGGAGGTCAATGTTGAGAGCTTGGAATACTCGAACAGTGTATGGGCAGAAGAAAAAAAGATGATTGGAGTCCTCATTGTGCTCATTACAAAGGGAGCATGTATCATAAACTCTATGGAAAAACCTATTGAGACGTTCCGTAGTGGAGAGACAGTCAGAGGTGGCTTTCCAAAGGAAAATTTTGACTTTGGGGTAAATAGGTCGGGTCCAGAACCAGGAGGTAGGGATAGAGGGACTAGAAGATGTAGACTTAATGTGTTTGAAAGCTGAGCAAGTGGAGAAGGTACCATTACTAGAGGGCGTCCAAATAATAGAATCCTGGATGCTAGATTGGGGAATACGGATTTGGGAAATTTTGAGTACAATGTTCTGGGGAAGGTGTTGATTCAGGAGATCGAGGTTCCAGGTTTTATTGCTGATAAAGCCGGAGACTTTATTGGAGGAGTTGTGAAAGTTTAAGGGTTGGAGATTATGGAGATTAGGGATCCAATTGTCGTTCCAGAAATCAATGTTATTGCCATTGCCAATCTGCAAAAGGAGACCAGTCCTGAATTTATCCTTAATAGATAGGAGACGGTTGAAATGCCAAGAGAAACTTGGGGAGGGTTCCATATTAAGAATGTTGTTATTTTTAATGTACTTTTCTTAGACAATTTGAACCCAAATACTTTGAGAGTTGGATAAAATTCTCCAAAGCAATTTCATTTGTAGAGCGATATTGTTTTCCTGGGAGAGGCGAAGACCAAGTCCTCCTTCAGCTTTAGGTTTACAGATATTTTCCCATCGTTGGAGGGGATGGTGGTTGGGTTTGGTGTTATTCCAAAAGAAATTTTTATAGATATCATCGATTTCATCACAAACTCCTTTGGGAAGAAGAAAGCTTTGCATAAGATAATTGATTTTAGAAGCTAGGTTTGACTGAATCAAAAGTGTTCTAGCAACTTGAGATAGCGTGGAGGTTTTCCAAGTAGTGAGTTGCTTCCTAAGTTCGTCTAAGGCATCTTTGAACGCAGCTTTAGTGATGCGTCCTTTGAGAATAGGGATGCCTAGATATTTTTCCATTTTTGTAGTTAGAGGAATATTTATAATGCTAGCTAAGTTAATAGCTTTATCTCTTGGAATATTTTTGGAGACCTGGAGTGAGCTTTTGTGAAAGTTGATGGCAATGCCACTAAGTTGAGAGAATTTATAAAGAAAATTATTAATGTAGTGCATATTGGTGATAGTGGCATCTGCTAGAAGAATAGTGTCGTCAGCAAAAGAGAGGAAGGGAATAGGAGAACTTTGGGTAGTAAGCTTGATACCAATTCGGTTGTTTGGTTGATTGGATTCCATGGTAAGTTTACGGGCCATATACTCCATAGCCAATATGAAAAGGAAGGGGGGCAATAGGGTCACCCTGGCGAATGCCACATTAAGGTTTGAATTCAGGGTCAGGTTGATTATTGACAAGTACAAAGATTTGGGAGGTGGTAAGGCATTTGAGGACCAGATTAACCCACTTAGGGTCAAATCCAAATTTGAGGAGAATATGTTTAGTGAATTGCCAACTGATCTTATCGAATGCCTTTTCCATATCAATTTTAAGAGCCGTCTATCCGTTATTGCCTTTAGTTTTTTTTTGTGAAAAGATTGATAGATTTCATGGGCAGCTAGTATGTTATCTTGGATGAGACGTCCTTCAACAAAGGCTCCTTGAAGAGGGGAAATGAGTTTAGGAAGGATGCTTTTAAGTCTATTGGACATGATTTTAGTAATGATCTTATAAGAGGTATTGCAAAGACTGATAGGCCTAAAGTGATTGGAGTTGATTGGCGAATCATTCTTCGGGACGAGAGCGATAAAGGAGTGGTTCCATGCTTTGAGCAATTTGCCAGTGTGAAAGAAGGAACGGATAGCAGGGAAGAGGGAAGGAGATATAATGTTCCAATATGTTTGGTAGAAGTCAATTGGAAAGCCATCAGGTCCTGGGGTTTTATCTTGGGGAAGTTCAAAAACTGTTGCTTTGATTTCATCAAAGGAGGGTTTCTGGAGAAGAAGGAGATTATCCTCAAAGGTTATAGTAGGTGTAATGATGTCTAGATCATTAGGGGAAATATTCGAGGTTGTAGGAATATATCTATCAGATAGCTCTTTCGTTATTGCTTCAGTGATTGTGTTTTGGTCAGTGAGGATGAAATTGGATAATTTTAGAGATACAGTGGAAGTATTTTGTATTTTTTTCGTTAAGAGCTAGATGTTTTATTTTTGCTCTTTGTTTCCAAAATTTATCCTGAAATTGGATAATTTTATTAAATTTTCTTGTCATGTTCGCAATTCTATGCCGGGTTGCAGGATCGTTACAAAAGGAGAGAAAATGGGCATGGAGCGCTTCTAGTTTGGCTTTTGTATCCTTGAGTTGTTGGAAGGTAAATCCATTATCGTTACGAGCCCATTTCCTCAATGCTATTGTAAGTGTATTGCATTGCTATGAAGTTGTTTGTATTAGTTATATGAGCTAGCGTGTTAGTTGCTTCATTAACCTTATACAGGAGCCAGAGACCACTTTAGTGCCATTGGCTGGAACCATAATTGCAGCATCGAAGCCCATTTTCCTAATTGCATTTTGACTGGGAGAGTCTACATGGGTAATTGTGTACACCAAATTCATTTCATAATAATAAAAAGAAAAAGAAAAATGATACTCCGGGGTATAATAGCACCCACGAAAACTGGGAGAGATAAATGACAAATTTGCCACTTTCGTCCCTACTTGGTTCAGCTGTGGCTCCAGAGAGTGCCTTCTCCAATGGCGATTGCGTCCCCCTCTTCCCCGACCTTCTACTGCACTCGCACCGACTCCATCCTCTCCGGCCGCTTCCACATCCACCACGCATCCACACTACTATCTCGTTCATCACGCGCTTTCGGGGGGATCATCATGTCCAGGTTGGGCGCCGACGAGAACGGAGGAGATCTGGACCAGTACGAGCTCCAACACGCGCTGAAGAAGAAAAGGAGGGGATCTCCAGTGTTCGTCACGCTCCCGATCGACGCTGTGGCTGCTCCGTCGGGACAGCTGAGGAGGAGGAAGGCCATGGCGCAGTCCTTCCGTGCTCTAGCGGCAGCTGGTGTTGAGGGAGTGGTGATGGAGGTCTGGTGGGGGATTGTCGAGAGAGACTTTCCTAGGGTTTATAATTGGCACGCCTATTTCGAAATTGTTGATCTCGCCAACAGATGCGGCCTCAAGGTTAGGGCTTCCATGACTTTTCATCAATCTGGAAATGGCCCTGCCGATCCCTACTGGTTGGTCAGACCTCAATTTTTCCTCAATTCACTATTCCTGTTTTCTCTTCTTCTTCTTGTCAACACTGAACAGGTCATTTATTTGATCACTCGAGGAGCCTCCAATCAGGAATAGAATTAGTATGTAGTGGTTATGCAGCTCACATTTTATGAAGCTCTTATCAGCAAATTTTGAAGAAATTACTTACTTTCTGCTGCTTATATTGATTTAAATAGAGTATGCTTGCACTGGTCTTGCGACATAAATCTGTGAGAATATTGTGTGGAATGCAGTAGTCACATTGTTAGGAGTGATGTTTTACCCCTAACTTTTAGTGAACCTGGGTTCAAACACAGACACTTCATCAGTTCATTCGACCTAGCCACTTTCCCAGAGATTTTTGGCCACCAAGGCCTTACTTCCCAAGCAACCACTACTATAAATAGGGGTCCATGGGGGCAGGAGCCAACCTTGAGTGAGCACTTGTAAGCCTTAGAGAGCTCTTGTAAAGCCTTGTACAACCTTTCACTTGTCTTGTACATTTCTTATTCAAGTATAGTGATTCTTTCCTCCACACTTGTGTGTGTCTTCTCCCACATTTGCCCACTTACATTCGCTTCCAACCTTCGAGCCTTTAGATTAGGCGGGTTACCCACGGGTCGTTGGCTGACTTAGCTAGGCCGCACAAGTGTGAGAGAGAGATCAGTCCTTTAACGCCTAATCTAAAGGACTGATCTGAACAATAATCTATAAAAAATAGTAATAATAATAATTACGTAGACAGTGCTTGCTAGAACTAAAAATGTCTTTGTATGGACTGAACTCACTGAAGGATAGAAGGTTTTGGTAGGATAAATAACAGTCTTATTCAGGAAGATCTTGTCTAATAGCTCATTACAACTCAGCTTTCAACTGGTGAAATTAGCTTATCTGGTCTACGTAATTGATGTTCATTTTTTCCCAGCATTTGTGAAATGTCAAAACTTGTTCCTTTTAAGTTCAACATATCCAAGCGTTGTAAAAGACGCTGGATTCTAGCATCTATATGGCGTCTAGACGACCTTCTAGCCGTCTAGATAGAAGGTTTTCTAGACTCTAGATGGCCGTCCATGAAGCATATTTTTATTCATGCATTTCTGAATCTCTGCCTGTTTTTTCATTAAGGATTCCGCTTCCTCAGTGGGTGCTTGAAGAAGTGGACAGGGATCCAGATTTAGCATTTTCAGACAGGCTTGGAAGGAGGAGTATGGAATATATATCCATAGGATGTGATAGTCTTCCTATTTTACGTGGCCGGTCACCAATGCAGGCATATTCAGACTTTATGAGGAACTTCAGAGACACTTTTAGATCTTTCCTTGGTTCCGTCATAACAGTAAGTTAGCCTTACAATTTGTCTTGTTTTTCATGCAAATTCATTTGATTATAGCATAAATCTTAGTCAATAGTGCAACGTATTGCTTGACCTGCAAACCAGGTTTTAGTTTAGTTTGACAGCTGCCATCTGTAGGGTATTCAAGTTGGGATGGGTCCTGCAGGTGAGCTCAGATATCCGTCATGCCCTTCCCAGAAGTTTACATGGCCTCAGAGTTACCGTGAGCTTGGAGAATTCCAGTGTTATGATAAGGTTTTTGGAATTCTTAAGCCTGACTAGTCAGTTTTAAGGTTTTGATGAGTTTTTTTTTAATTGATGGCATCTCCTGTCTCGTAAAATTCCCCTTTTTAACTTTTTTTAATCCTTGACAGTACATGCTTGCATCATTAAATGCTTGTGCTCAAGAGATTGAAATGAGTGAATGGGGGAATGGAGGCCCTATTGGAGCTAGTAGTTTGATGCAAAATCCCGAGCAAACCGAGTTCTTCCGGAGTGACGGTTCCTGGAATACAGCATATGGTGAATTTTTCCTCAAGTGGTACTCAGGAATGCTACTTTTGCATGGAGAAAGGATATGCAAAGAAACAGAAACCATTTTTCGAGGTACTGAAGTCGGTTTATCTGCAAAAGTCGCCGCCATTCACTGGCACTACAGCACAAAGTCTCATCCCTCTGAGCTGACAGCTGGCTACTACAACACCGCAACAAGAGACGGACTCATCCCAATAACCCGCATCTTTGGTCGGTACGGTTTCACCTTGTGTTGCTCATGTTTTGAGATGCAAGATTCTGAAGAGAAGAAGACGAATCCCGCTAGCAGTCCAGATGGCTTTATTAAGCAGCTATTATTGGCTGCCAGTATATGTGAAGTTCCGTTGGAAGGAGAATACTCGGGTGTGAATCTCGAAGATGGATCATTTCAACAGGTTCTGAAGATGTCAAAGCTCTACTCACATGGTGAAAACAAACCCTCTTTTTCTTTCAACTTTGTGAGAATGGACAAAAACATGTTTGAGTACCAGAACTGGATCCGATTCACGCGGTTTGTGGAGCAAATGTCTGAAGCTGGGATTTTTCGGGCCAAGCTTTTCTATTGCGTCTCAACTTGGTAGGATAGGAATGGCATTTGCTCATTAGAGGAAAATGAATCCTCGTCTGGAAAGCTGACTAATTGATCAACTTTGATCTCTGCACACATTAAGCTGCTACCAAAACGATGCTGATGATGTACACAGAAAGCCACACCGTAGCTAATGTGTGTACTATCTGCTAGGATCTTATTTCTTAATGATTGAAGTCGATTTCTGGGAAGATCTGTTATGTTGTATCTTACACACTGTCATCTTTCTGACCTTATTTGAGAACAGGATGGCCTTTATTATAAGGTGATAGACATGCTTTCAGGCTTCCATTCATCCGGTATAGCGCTTTGATCACCATGTAAGTATATGTCCTGAATAAATAAAAAATATTCTAGAGCTTTTGAGTTCGACTCTTATGGAGACGTATATAAGGTCGGAGCGCCAAAACTTCTATTCCAAGTTTTTGCAAACAAAGAAAAATCTTGGGAGAGATGCCGCTGAATTTCAAATTTATGGTATGGAACCGAGGTTATTTCAGTGTACCATACCGTCGTTGTTTTGTTTCACTTTTCAAATTCATGATTATTGTTTATGAAAATGTAGGTGGTGAGTTTTGTGTTGATTTGCTTACTTACTCATGCTGAATTGAGATTGTTTAATCTTTAGAATGATAGTTTTGAATCAAACTCATTGAGACTGTTTAATCTCTGAAGCTATGTTAGAATATTAGTTTTGAATCAAATCTCAACAGAGACGATGCTTATCAGTTTGTGAAACTTCACGTTGTTTAGTGTAGTATAGATAGAATCGCAAGGTACGCGATGATGATTATCAATTAATAGAACCTCTATGTTGTTGATTAGCGTAGTATAGTTGAAATCGTAGGAAGATGATGATTCTCAACTTATGAAACATCTACGTCGTTGCTTAGTGTATAATTGGATTCGCGGGTAGACAATGGTGATTATCAAATTGTGAAACCTCTACGTTGGGATGAGTGTAGTATAGATGGAATCGCAGGTAGACGCTAATTATTAGAAAAAAATTATTTTGCTTGCTCCCTATTGTTGGTTTGATGATTTATATATAACTGGTTTACTTAGGGCCTGTTCGGCAATAACTTTTTTACCCTTAATTTCAAAGAAAAATAAGCTAGCTTATGAAAACAATAAGCTAGGATTTCAAGCTTTTTTGGAAAAATAAGCTAGCTTATTATAACCTTCCCGAACAGAGCCTTAATTTCCGGTTTGATTTTAAAACTTTTCAAGGATTAGTTTAACATGTTACCTTCTTCTTCCGCAAATAGCTGATGTGATTTTAGGTTTAATCGGTTTTTACATTGAGGAACAATCATTGAATATACTAGGGGGCAAACGTACAAACTCACAATTTAAGCTCTTACCGAATGCTCCAACCGTGGTGTACTCCAGGTGAAAGTCGAGTGTTCTTCGTCTTTTCTTCATCACTTGGTAATTCAATCAATCTATTTCAATTATATCTTGTTCTACTTGTAATTTCTCTAATTTCAGCTTAAATTAAACAGATACAGAGCTAGCTAGTATGAATCGATGGATATGATGAACACTTGGTATTGATAGATCTTTTGAAAAACACTTTCATAAATTTTCTATTATCTCTAAACACGTCTCACTTTCATAAATTTTCTATTGTCTCACTTTCATAAATTTTCTATTATCTCTAAACACGTCTCTCACCCTCTCTTCTCAAATTAAAAATGCTTTTTATTTTGTATAGATTCTCTCTCCTTGGGCACAACAATCATTACAGACACCTATTTCTTCACCAACATGTGATGTTTTACAAGTATGTTTTCTTGGAATTGATGATATTTTAAATCTTTTGATAGTAAAATTGTAGGATAAACTGGTCCTCTTAACATTTAATTTGATATTTATTTCGTGTTTTTTTGTTGATACGGCAAATAACAAAGATCTAAATTTCCAAATCAACATGTTTCTTTCAACCCCATGTTTTTCTTAGGGGTTTTCTTCTTTTTCCAAGCGGAGCTTAGTGTGATTTTGAAGGAGAGGAGAAATAAGGTTTTTAAAGAGAGGGTTTTAGGGAGAGTAGTGTAAATTAGGTGAGGAGTTTGCTTGGTTAGTTGGATGCATTTATAATCTTGCACTAAATACTCTTGGTTCGATGGTCAGGTGTTGGTGTGCCTTTGCTCTCGGGAAAGGGCAAAGAAGAACGAAGAAGACCTTTGATGAAAATTTCGCAAGTGTTGATGGATGCCTTTTGATGGATGATGGTCGATTATGGGAGTAGCGGCGTAAGTCTTGGATATAAATGACAAGAGAACTTGTCAAATTGGTTTGTGGAGGATGCGAAGATGGTGATCAAGGTATGCTTGAATGAGTAAAGAAGTTTGAAGATATAGACGAAAGAGTTTTGGAGAAGTAGAGTGAGTGGGCAAGAAGATACGTGAGGGATTATTTAGAAGGAAGAGCCAAATTGATGGAGGGTTGATGCCTAGATTCGAAAGGAGGGGGAAGGGAGGGGTGCAACTAGGTTTGGGCTAGGTTTGACACCTTGGGCTTGAAGACCAAGGGTCCAATTGGATTGTCCAAACCATGCAAGGTTGAACCACTTCAAATTTAGAAACTTTATTGAAATCGAAAGTTCTAAGACAATAGCAAAAACTGAACAAAAACTTTCTTAAAGTAGTATGTCTCCAAACATGGAAATTGAGACATCAAATCCCAAATAGAGACAACAAAACCAAATAAAGACAAAGATTCGCAAGTGCAAAAGGACAACAAAACAAAATAAGAAAAACACAACAAATCTTAAGTCGAGACAACAAACCCAAATAGAGGTCGCTCGGCCAGAAGTGCAGGACTGGCGTTGGGCGTCTTGGAGGAGATTCTAGCCGGCGGCGACTGGATCATCTCCGACAACCAGAAGATCGCGCTTACAATGGACCAAGGAGCGCCGAGAGCTGTTGCAGAGCTAGACGGAACGACGTTAGGCGCTGGTAATGCTTGACGCAATGTGAGTGAAACTAACCTCAAGATGACTTCGATTCCGGGCGCGACGCTTGTGATGAGGTGCCTTGGCTCGAAGGTGACGAGAAACTAACCTCTAGTTGACTTGGCGCCCAAGAGAGTGTCGATGTGTGCCGAGGGCGCTTCGATAGTGATGGATTGGGGTGTCGGCGGAGATGGCCTGACATTGGTCCTCAACGCTGGATAGTAGAAGAGCTCTAGGCGCTGCTTGGCTTGTGTAGTTGTTCGCCATGGCTTTAGTCACAAATGATTGAACCGCCTCGGCCATGGCTTTGACGCGTTGTCTAGTCATAGGCGCACTAGGAGTCATGGTGAGGGCCTCCTCTTCTTTTGTGTTTGTAAGAGAGGGCAAGAGCACATCTAGTGTGTTTGGTGTTTCAAATTGCATGTAATATTTTTCATATATGGTGTGTCGTTGATGTGTAATGGGCTTCTGATACTGAATTTATGAGTTGCATAGCTAGCTTCATTGTAAACTTGTTTGCAGAAGGCAACTCTAGGCCAATGAGTTGCATAATTTTGGTTTCAAGCTTACCTAAGTGCTATCATGGTCGTCAGGATCAGGATCCTACTTTATATCAGAGAGGAGGTAGGATTGGATCGGTAGGATCGGATCGTAGGATCGTAAGATCCTACGAATTGAAGAAATTTAGCGATCAAAATGATAAAATGTGACTAATATATGTCTTTCTACTAAAAACAACACAAAAACACATTTTTTTATCACATAAGATCGATATTAGTATCATTCATAGTCAACACAATTCTACGAGTGTTATTTTAAAGTGTATAGTTTTTTAATATACAAATAATACAAGGAAGATATTGTTTCTATACGATAATATATGTCCTACATTATACTTTGTGCTTACATATCTGATTAATATATAGACGAATAAAAAATATTAATTTTCATGATCGTAAGAATCGCATATAGGATCGTTAGGATTGTATATGAGATCAGAATTTTACACAATATCCTACCAAATTTTATTTCGATCAATTAAGATTGTACATTCTTAAGATCCAAACTAGGATCGTTTTTACATGCTAGGATGGTAAGATCCGGATCGTAATTTTAACAACCATGAGTGTAATGATAGTCTATTGACAAACTTAGAACTATGAATTGCTGCAAAATTAAATATGTAATATAAAAAATTCTAAAATTGATTTAGTGAGGAAGTCGCTATTGAAAATGAACCTTAGGCCTTAATTATATATTGCTTTTCAATTTTAGGTGTTGGAACTGATTTCTAGTCAACTTTCAGGCAAGTTTCCGGTGGGCTTCGGTCACCGATGATGAGAGTGATGCCTTCGTCTCTGCAAGCAGTAACTCATAGTGTGTTAATATGCCAAAATCGGGTGTGGGTGTTTTTCATGTGGGAAGTTTTGTCCTACATCGAAAGTGGGGGAGATAAATATGAGGGTTTATATGGCCACTTACTATATACCGCCAGGGTCAAATTTCCATATACCGCCAAGTTTCATGCGCAACCTAGTCCATGCATTACGCATGAATTGAAAAATTCAAAAATAAATAAATCATGCATAACGCACCAACATGGTTCATGTGTTACGCATGATTTTTTTTGTTTGTTTCCAATACTGGTTTGACCCTCTAAAAGGCCAAAAGACAAGAAATTTATACTCATATGTTGTAGTTACTCATCTATCTCTATATAAAAACTCATGGGTTTGCAACAGTAATGTCAATTGGGACCGGGCCCAATTCTTTAATTCAGGGCCTGTGATTGTCAATGGGCCATATTGATTCGCCCGTTCCGTTTGCTCTTCTTCCTATCACCTTCTTTCACAACCGTTATGGTTTTGGGTTAGGTTTTGCTCTCTTCTCATGTGGCGTTTCTCATCCACCGTCATCCCGAATTTTCAGTTGCCGAAGAACGTTTTGTGTGCTCATGAATTCAACCATTACTCAGGTTTGTTTTGCTATAAATTTGACTTCTTTCTTGCATGTAGTTTGACTCTTCAGTAGCCGCCTGTTTTGATCCTTCGTCTCCTGCGTTTATTTTGATCTTGCCAGTACTTATGGCGGTTGTTGTATTCTTAAACCCTACTCACTCAATTGAAGGACAGAGCCGCCGATGGTGTTGGTGGAGGAGACGGAGCCCACGGAGTTGGTCGGGCAGTTGGAGCCCAGAGTTCTCATCACCTTCGGCGGCGTCTATAATAAAGAAGTCAAAGTTAGGGTTGGTGTCGAAGGTGCGCTGTGGAGTTCTTAGGGCAACAAGACTGCAAAATTTTCAAGAGGTTATTCTTGATTGTTATTATTCAGTAAGTCACTTATTATTGGATTATTATATCTTCACTGTTGTTATTCTCTTCACCCTTAGCCTCTCAGATCGTTGTTTGTTTGCTTCGATTGATCAACAGGAACGCATCTCCATTGTTATCAATATCTACAACAAAGGATTTGTGTATGTCTCCAGTGTCTTCTTTTTATTTCAATTTCGCTAAGTGCAACTAGAAAATATAAATTTTGTGCAACTAATTGACTCACGGTTTCTCTGACTGATTCGTAGTTTCTTAAAGCTTATGTGAAGTTTCCATATCATGAATTTGTAAACGCCATGTACAAAGTTGATATACTTCTTTGTCTGCTTCCCGATGCTTTGGAGGTATGTAGTCATGTAGTAATGTTGATATCTAGGATCTAAGATCAAATTTCCGTTAGTAATGGTTTGATGTAGAGCTAATGTATGGGTTTCTGTTGAATTTTGCTTAGGATGTTTAACTTTTTGACCTGCTATTTTTTCCCCTTCATAAAGATGATTTCTGCTCGAAATTGTTCATTTGATCATGTAGTATAAAAACATTTTGTTGTTTGCATTGTTGATACAGTTTCTATGAACAAATGCATTAGAGGAGAAATGCATGAGATTGATATTGAACTGGCTGAGATTGAATTAGTGGTTGCAGCTGCTGGCTATTATTACTGTTAACAGTTTGACTAGGCTACTTTGCTGAGAACTGCCTCTTGGTCAACTCAATTACAAGGAGGAGTTACTTAGTAGTTCAGAAAAAAGATTGTTGTAGAATGCTTAGGATGGACAAACGTGTTTTCCTGAAGTTATTTGTCATTCTTAGGCAGAGAGGATTGATGTGTGATACAAGTGCTATCATGATAGAGGAGTAGTTAGCAATCTTTTTTAACATTATTGGTCATAATGAGCGCAACAATGTTGTATAAGATTGTTTCCAACATTCTGGAGAAACCATCAACATTTCAATAGTGTGTTAAAAGCTAATAAATCAATATCCTGTGAATTCTTACATCCACCACCATAAATTATATCTTTCCATATTCTTGGAAGCAAAAGATTACATCCCTATTTCCATGTAATCGATCTGCGTGTCAAGTATTTTACCAAAACTTTGCTTGCAACTAAATTTTTTTTTATATTTTTTTAACCAAAAATTGTGTATATGTTTGCAGGACTGTATAAATATCTTGGCAGCATGTACTCTTGACCTACAATTGATATTTATATGCCAAGGATGGGAAGGCTCGACTTCAGATGGTCATGTGCTACAGTCAGTTCTTGATGACCCAAGTATGAACGTATCCTATCCATTAAGATAATAAATGATGGGATATGTATATTGGTCTTGCTCCCTGTCAGCTGTTTATTAGCTTTTTATGTGACCTTAGGGAAGTGTTCAAGATGAAATAAAAAGAACAACACAGAAGGGAGCTATTGGAGCTAGGATTTCAAGAAAAGTTTTTTGTGGGTGGTCTACGTAAGGTGAATAACTCCCAGTTTATATCATTGAAGGAACCATTCTGCATTAGAGGAGCTGGACATTTTTTTGTAGTTTCTCTATTAAAAAAGAAGGTCATTTAGTATATGTTTTTGTAAGAACTTACGCATATCTTACAATGGTGTATTGTATTTGAAAGGATTTGTAGACTTAATACCTTCTATTTATAACCTTCGGAAAAAAAATCAATTTAGGATAATTGTAGAAGTCTTCTCACTTATGTGAAGTGAATGTTTATACGTAGTTCATCTTCAAGTTAAGGCAAAGATTTATGATTTACTTCAAATGATTGTCAGAAGCATAACTCTTTGAAAGGCTAATTCACTGATGTATACCGAGTATTAATTATCAAAGCTTCATTGATGTACTAAGTTTTATTATTCCACCTCAAATGAAATTAGAATGATCTAACCATTTGGTTTGAGAAGGAAAAAAACACATTTGTATTCTATATCTCATATAAAGGTGTTAGCTCTTGAGAAAGTTATGGCAATCGGTAGCTCATTATTTGAGATGGAGCTCATCATCACCCTCCTTCGTCTGAAGATCTTCGTCTCCTCTTCATCTTCATTGTCGTCCACCGCCTATCTACACTCTAAATTGCTTATTTATAATACTATACAATATATAAAAATCCGTGATAGACCCGCACTAGGTCCGAATCTAGTTATGAATAAAGATGATGGAATATTACTTACATAGTATTACTTCTAATTAATACATATTGGTTTGACCCTCTAAAAGGCCAAAAGACAAGAAATTTATATTTATGTACTTATGTACTTTATTACTTATATAGTATAACAACACAGTATTACTTCTAATTAATACGAATTTATTATTTCTATAGTATATGTACTCATTTCAGTTAAGCAATATGAACTTAACGAAAGGTAATGTATTATGGTTAACTATTCTTTATAAATATCAATTTCATCACAATTAATCAAGATACAAAATTATTTCATTTTAATGATAAGTTTGATACTTGAATATAACCATAACCATAATATATAAGTAGAGATTGGATCATATGAGGACAACCTTTCCCGTGAGGACATGAGGACACGATCTCAGCCGTCGATCTAAATCCATCCTACGCTCCAGATTAAATCAGGGATTTGCCTAGGTTAATATGGCACGGGGGTATTATTGTCATTTTGCTTTGTTCTAAAATTTCTCTCTTCCTCGCTTCTTCTCTCTCACCCGCGCGCGGCGATACTTTGCTCCTTCTCGCAATCTTCTTCTCTTCCTCGCATCCTTCGATTCCTCTGCTGATCTCTACTTCAAATTGATTTTTCTCGTTCAGGACCGGTAGATTATCATTCAAATCATGTTTTCTGGTGGTGATTCGAGTAAGTTTGCTTTCTCTGATTTTAATGTCTTTTTAGCGGTTTTGAGTTTCTGCTTCGGTTTTGGTTGATTTTAAGTTGTTTAAGTGTTTATAGAATTTGTTTATTCTATATTCCGTTCTAGTTGTTGATCATCTCCATCAATTTTGTGTTTTTCAATTTTACTGTGAATCTAGGTTTAGTACTCGATTTTGAGTTTCTGTTTTGTTATTAGTTGAATTTAAGTTGTTTAAGTGTTTATAGAAGTTGTTTATGTTATATTCTGTTCTAGTTGTTGATTATCTCCATCAATTTTGTGTTTTTGCAAGTTTACTGTGAATCTAGGTTTAGTACTTTTGATATTGTTAATGAATTTTTTGATGCTTTAATGCTGAAGATTTACTTAGTATTACTTTTGTTCACAGATAGTGTGTATTCCTTGTTCACAGATAGTGTGTATTCCTTCTTCACAGATAGTGTGTAATTTTAATCTGATGCCTTTCGAATACAAGGATGCTGTTAATTAATTTTTTGATGCTCTAATGCTGAACATTTACTTAGGATTTCTTGCTCACAAATAATGATAGTTGTGTATTCCTTGTTCACAGATGAACTTGTTCCCAAATGATGCATTTGTTTGAAATTTCTTTGAAGAAATTATCTTATGCTTTTTTAATACAGTGTTTCTGTTATTTAATTTTTTGATGCTATTATGCAGCAGATTTTCTTAGGATCTGCTCATGATGATGATGATATGTGTGTACTGTTCATGAGGAACTTGAATAAAACCTAATGAACCTATGAGTCAGAGTTGATGAACCTGAATGTGTTTTTTTTTATGCTCTTGTAAGTGTTAGATCATGATCAATTGAGCTTCTGTTCTGTTGAAATTTATACTCATTGTGTCTAGTGCATGAACCTTTATTCATTAGTGAATGAACCTTTATGCAAGTTTTATGAACCCTCAGGCAAAATTTCATGAACCTCTAGTCATTTTTCATGAACCTCTATGCTAATCCTTATTAACTTCTGTTCTTGTTTTTTGAAATTGTAGCTTCTACTGCTGCTGTTGAGATCTGTGTTATATCTAGTTGTGAAGAAGTGCCAGTTGTTCTTATTGATTCCGAAGAGCAGAATGAACCTATTGTGTCTCAAGGTGGTTCCCTTTCCTATGTGCCTTCTTGTGATGATTCTCTCAAACCTGCAATTGGTATGGTGTTTCAATCATTTGAAGAAGGTATAGCATTTTATGGGGCTTATGCCGATGCTTGTGGGTTTGATATACGGAATGGAACCAAGCGCTTTCAAGATGGTGTTGTGAAATACAAGTATGCCTTATGCAATAGAGCAGGCTACAAAGAGGATAGGGTTAATAAAAGCGTACGTTCTAGGGTATCTAGTAGGGTTGGCTGCAATGCTTTGCTTGGTCTTCGTTTTTCACAGGGCGTTGGATACAAAGTCATTACATTTGAGGAACGTCACTCCCACAACTTTGTTATGAACTCCCATCGTCAGTTTATGACTTCCTCTAGGAAGTTAGATGAAGGACACAAAAAATTTGTCCTTAACTGCCAAAAAGCCAGCATTGGCCCGGTTAGATCTCACCGTCTTTTCAAGGAAATTGTTGGGGGGTATAAAGCAGTTGGAGCATCATCAGTTGATTTTAAGAATTTTCGCCGTGATATGATGGCTTATATTGGGGGGTCAGATGCTCAGATGACTATTGATAGGTTCTTCAAAAAAAAAGAGCTTTGCTCGGCTTATTGTTTTGACTATGACGTGGATACCAGTGAGCGCCTAACACGTTTGTTCTGGTGTGATCCTGTGTCCAGGAAAAACTTCTCCCTGTTTGGTGATGTTGTTTCATTTGATGCGACATATCGTACTAATAGGTAAGTAAAACATCCTTCTTCTGTCATAGCTTTTTTGTATTGTTCTACTTTTATTGTTCTGTGATTTATGATGAATCTGGTCTTATTTTCATGTTCAATTCTGTGTATTTGTAACTTATAGTCTGCATGAACGGGTAAGTGTATTTGCATGAACCTAAGTTGATTTATATGAACCTCTAGGCATATTTCATAAACCTCTAGGCATATTTTCATGAACCTGTAGTTAAATTTTCATGAACCTCTTGTTTTTGTTTGTCATGATCCTAATTGTATTGTTATGAACCTTTAGTCATAATTTCATGAACCTGTAGGCATAATTTCATGAACCTCTAGGTATATTTTCATGAACCTCTATGCATATTCTATATTTTTTGCACATGTAATTTTCATCTTTGAACCTGCTTTCTTCTTTTTCCTGATATCTCTATTTAAGGTTTATCTATGAAGATTTTGAATCTTTTAAATTCCTTTTTGTAGGTACAATCTGGTTTCCATCCCTTTTACTGGCCTTGATCACCACAAAAGGAGTGTCACATTTGGTGCTGGTTTGATTTTTAAAGAGGATGTTGGTTCCTATGTTTGGTTGCTTGAAAGATTTAAGGAAGTTATGAGGAATGATCCTAAAATTATCATCACTGATCAAGATGGTTCTATGAAGCTTGCTATTGAACATGTCTTCCCTAATTCTCACCATCGTTTGTGTATGTGGCACATTATGAGGAAAGTTCCATCAAAGACTAAATATGATGGTGAGACAAGTGATCGGTTTAGGAAGAAACTCAATGCTATTGTTTGGACTCATGAATTGGAACCGGCTGAATTTGAGTCAGGCTGGAATGCTTTGTTTGCAGAATTTACACTCGTAAACCGCAGATGGTTTGATGATATCTTTGCTATTCGGCATTTCTGGATTCCAGCTTATTTCCGGGACATTCTTTTTGGTGGTTTAGTTCGTACTACCTCTCTATCCGAGTCTACAAACAGTTACTTTAGTCATTTAATGACAAGTATTATCGTCTGGTTGAGCTTGTGATGCATTTTGATTTTGCAATGGACACCCAACGACATCAACAATCTAGGCTGAACCATGAATCTCTCACCAAACTTCCAGATTTGAAGACACAATTGTTGCTGGAGAAAGAAGCATCCAAGGTCTATACGCTCACTGTATTCTGTCTTGTTCGCCAGGAAATTGCAGCAGCTTGTTTTTCCTGCTCCCTTGCTTCTATCTCAGAAAGTAATGGTAAGAATAATTTTTTCGTCTTTTTGCTATTTAATTTTAAAATGCTTTTATGAACTCCCTAAGTATCTTCATGAACCTTCTTGTTTTGTGTTGAGTATGATGTAGATTAATTGGTTAAATTCCCAGAAATGCCCTTTGTTTGTTAATTATGCATATTTTCATGAACTATATCCCTGTTTTTATGAACCTTGTGGATTATTCATGAATCAAATCAGCAGAACACTATTACCTTTTTCTTTCTTATTTTATTTGGGTGCTTGAATTGATTTTATGCAATTGATTGCAGGTACGACATTATATGTCTTTATGAGGGAAGAAAATAGCAAAGAATATAAGGTTGAATATATTTCTGCTGTTGATGAATATCACTGTAGCTGCAAGATGTTTCTGAGGGTTGGATTGCCCTGTCGTCATCTCATTTGTGTGTTCAAGAACAAGCTTGTGCCAACAATCCCTTCTAAATATGTACTTTCTCGCTGGACTAAGTCTGCTACAATTAGTCCAATCTTTAGTATTGATGATGTTGTTGTTGATCAAGGTGTGTCTTCAGATCAGAAGGAGTTTTTGCTCAACTCTGCTATTTCAGAATTTTATAGTTGTCTTGGTGTACTTGAAGACAATTCAGATCAATTGGCAGAATTAGTATCCATGTTGAAATTAAAAAAGACGTCCTTCCTTGGTCCTCCCAGTCATTCTTCTAGCTCTGTACCAGTAAATCAGCAACATTTGGAGAGTTATGTAGGAGTTCAGGTGCCATCTGAGGTTAGCATTCATCCACCACCACAAGCAAAGAACAAAGGTAGTGGTCAACATCCTTCTTCATCTACCAGCAATGTCATTGACCCTACCCGTGTCAGACGTAGGCGTTGTGGAAAATGCCACCAACTTACTACTCACAACAGTCGCACTTGTAATGGTGTTATAGATGTTTAGTATTTTTTCTGTTGCTCAGTTTGTGGTTTTAGTCTTTAAGTACAGTTTTTTTTAGTGTTATGAACCTTGTTTTAGTTTTATGAACCTACTAGAAATATTGCAACAGATGTTATGAAGCAATTTATCATTTTGATCAATGTCTTTGTTACTTTTATGAGCCTATATTCTTTTATTCTATTTTTATTTTTTATTCAACTCTTTATTTTTTTGTATTCAAATTCAAGATCTTTGGCCCAAAACAATATGAACCTTTTGGCACATTTTCATGAACCTGTAGGTATATTTTTATGAACTTCTAGGCACATTTTCATGAACCTGAGATAATTGTCATGAGTTTTCAAAGCATATTTTCATGCATAGTTGCATGAACCTCTAGGCATATTGTTATGAACCTGTAGGAAATTTTTCATGAACCCCCAAGCTTTTTTTCATGAACCCAATTGTATATTTGTATTATCCTCTAGGCATATTTTATTGAACCTAAGATCACTTCTATGAACCACTAAGCATATTTTGCTGAACCTATATTCATTATAGAATGAACCTCTACACATATTTTCATGAACCTCTAGGCATACTTTCATGAACCTTTAGGCACATTTTCATGAACCTAAGATTATTGCTATGAAATTCAAAGAATATTTTCATTTATAGTTACATGAACCTCTAGGCCTATATTCATGAACCTCTAGGCATACTTTCATGAACCTTTAGGCACATTTTCATGAACCTAAGATTATTGCTATGAAATTCAAAGAATATTTTCATTTATAGTTACATGAACCTCTAGGCCTATATTCATGAACCTCTAGGCATACTTTCATGAACCTTTAGGCACATTTTCATGAACCTAAGATTATTGCTATGAAATTCAAAGAATATTTTCATTTATAGTTGCATGAACCTCTAGGCCTATAATCATGAACCTCTAGGCATACTTTCATGAACCTTTAGGCACATTTTCATGAACCTAAGATTATTGCTATGAAATTCAAAGAATATTTTCATTTATAGTGCATGAACCTCTGGGCAAGTTTTTTGATCGCTCAGGCAAATTTTCATGAAACTCTAGGCAATTTTTCATGAACGTCTATGCTAATCCTTATTATATGCCAAGTTGTATTACGCATTGTTGAAAATGGCAATGGACCAAGTGTCACTGTTTTTTGTATCTAATGAACCTGTTTTTTGAAATCTAATGAACCTGTCTACAATAAACATATGAACCTGCTCTTTTTTTTTAGATCAAACAAGCAAATCAAATTCCAACCATTAATTTGTCATTCTTAAAACCAAATTCAAACTCTAGTACCATTTCAAACCTAAATTGAAACCAAAGTATGAGATCAATCCAAATTCCCAATTCAAACTACCATTTAATAGTACCAAGCTACCAAG
Organism: Oxyria digyna; assembly: GCA_029168935.1. NCBI lineage: Eukaryota > Viridiplantae > Streptophyta > Magnoliopsida > Caryophyllales > Polygonaceae > Oxyria > Oxyria digyna. The sequence continues at coordinate 13,490,860 of JAPVLV010000024.1, read as the reverse complement.
TATTTTTGTAAATTGTAAACTAGACAGCCTACATAACTTCCAACTTGTCCCAGCTTTTTCAGATTCCCTTGATTATCTTCAGTGCTTCATCCTTAACCTTGTTCACATCCGATGTTATAATAGCATGCACATACTTTTGCCTCAGCAATTGCAAGCACTTCTTCCTATTCTTCTTTGTTATTTCTGGCTCCCATGTTTCTGTGTTTGAACCAATGAACATTTCCATGTTTCTCATGGCTAGCACTGCTGAGTTGATTACATCTCCTACTTCATTCCATGACATCTTCACCAAAGTGGCTTTTGACTTTGCAGCTAAGATTGCTTTTGCTTTCTTATCTAAATTGTGCTTCCACAAGCTCCTTGTAAGCATATCAGTCTACATGAATAGCATAATATCACTATAGTTTGTTCTAATTTTGTAATATTCTTAGAATTCTGTAAAAGAACTAGTTGTAGATTTACCACTCTGTCAATAGCTTCCTTGTACCGCTTCAGATTTGGGTCATTGTGTGCAGAGTCAAGCACTTGTATTTTTGGATTTCTTATGTCATAAGATATGCAATACATGTGTTCATTGTTCTCCAACACTGGGATTATAACCTGTAATAATCAATTAAATTAGTTTTCATATGTAGCATAATAATTCTTTGAACCCTGATTGTATACCTACCATGTCAATATCACGCAATTGTCTGTAAGGGGTTTCCAAGATGCTGGTTTGCATGCTCTTTTGGAACGTTACTTCTCTGTTCTTTGGGGAAAGAATCTGTTTTTGAAAATGGAAACAGTTAGACACTCTTATAACTATTACTGAACCTACACAATATGTATATGAACCTGTCTCTTATAAACCTCTTATAAACCTTATGAACGTGCCTTATATATTACATGAACCTTCCTTATAAATTTCATGAACCGACACAATATGTATATGAACCTACCTTTTATTTTTCTACTGAACTTCCCTATAAATCTTACTAAATAAATAATATCTGGAAATGATATTGAATTTAGCATAGTTTACCATGAGATATGTGTTTAAAAATAGCCGGTTAGGTTTGTTGTCGCTTCTTTCCTTCTCATGGTAGTTCAAAATAGCTGTCCAAGCATCCATCACTTTGAAACTGGCATCCATATCTTCTTGCATTGTGCTGAACTCAAACAATGTTGTCTTTGTTTGTTTGTCTTGAAACAGTATAGTCCTGGACACATTTAAGTTTTTTATTTTCAGTAATTAATTTAAACTTCCATAGTAATATAAAACTGCAATCAACTTACTCTTCCACTTCATCTTTGTCTACGAAGTTCCAAATCATTTTTTGCTCTTCCGTTAACGGTTTTCCCAGAATTTGTATGGCTCTTTGTTTGTATGGGCTCTTCAATGTTCCTGCCATCTTTCTGGTTCTTGTACAGTCAAATCCAGCAGCGTCTTCTTCATTTAAACACGGACCTTTTCCCTTGTATTTAGGTTTCTTACTTTCTTTTTCATCTTCTTCTGTCTCTGTTGCTACAGCTTTGCCTTTGTCTTTTTCTTCTTCTTCCTTTTCTTTACATTTTTCTGCCTCTGTAGCTACAGCTTTCCTCTTGTCATTCTGTGGTTCTTGTTGTTGTTCTTCTTCTGGTTTCTCACTTGAAGCTACAGGGCTCTCCTCTTTTGGTCCTTGTTGTTGTTCTTGTTCTTGTGATGGGAAGAGATTGAAACTTGGTGGTGTAAAATCATTTCCTTTTCTTCTCTTCTTCTTCTTCTGTTTCTCCTCATCCTCAGCTTCCTTCTTGTTTTGTTCATCTTCCTCCAACAATGTTTTATCCCCCTCCAAAGTTTCTGTCCCAACTGCAAGCATTTCCAACAATTGTTAATGGACCTCAGGGCAAAATTTCATGAACCTATAAGCATAACTTCTTGAATCTCAGTGTATAAGCAAAATTTTTGCATGAACCTATAAGCAATATTTCATGAACCTATAAGCATATTATCATGATCCTTTAAGAATTTTTTCATGAACCTCAAGGTTATTTTTCATGAACCTCAAGGCTTTTTACCATGAACCTAAGGGTACTTCTATGAACCTATTGATTTATATTTGTAATAAAGCATGTTGTTTCATTAATCTTTTCAGCATTGTATTATGAACCTCTAGGCAATTTTCTATGAACCTGTAGGCATTTTTTCATGAACCTGTATGCATTTTTCCATGAACCTACTTATTTTTTTGTATTTAATCATATTTTCAACATTAGTAAAGTATAACATACTTGTCTCATTGTTTCCATCATTCTTTCCATCTATTTCTTTCTCCTTTGCAGCTTCATCTGTTTCTTGAAAGTCATTCAAGACGTCATTCACCTTTTCCCAGCCAGTTTTGTTTTCTCTGTAGTTTGATGGTCCAGCGCCATCATTTGACAACGTCACCTTGACCTTTGAAGCCTCGGCCTTCTCAACTTGCTTGAGGCATTCAATCAGCGCTGGATCAGACCAGAATGGATGATCACTATCATTCCATATTTCATCAAACTCAGCTTGTTTCTCATCTTGTTTCTCATCTTGTTCTTTCTTCCTCCCCATCAGTCCTTGTGACGTCTTGATCATGTTCCTAACAAATTCATCCTTTCTGAATTCCAATGGCAAATCATCCACCATTTGCGCAATTTTGAGGATTGAATTTGCAAGCTTTGTGTTCTCCTCTGTGAATTCAACCAGCCACTCCTGCAATATAATTTTAAGGATCTTGTAAGTTCATTGTCATGAACCCAATGTGTATTTTCATGAACCTGGTAGAAGGTGTTTACCTGTAGTAATGTGGGTCCAAAACCTTGGGGTTTTTCCTTATTCTTGTTAACTTGTTCTTGCTCCTTACACTTTGAAGCTTTTCCTTTTTCGTTTTGAACCTTCCCTTTCCCAAATCCTCCTTTACTGATTTCATTGCTTTGGCGTTGCATCAAACTATCATTTGTCCAGCTTAAGTAGACAGGATTTGTTCTTCTCGGTGTCGTGCCGAAGAGGGATACTCTGTCTATGTAAAAGAACTGTTTTCATAGAACACAAAACACACGTTAAGCCATTAAGTTAGAGAAAAATTTAGCTAATATAACAATGTAAACATGTTACTTACCACAAGTACAACAGCACATCCAATGAAGAACCTGTCCTTTTTCGCCCTCCACGATGGTATAGTTACCCTCAAGCTCTCCACAATAAAACCACACCAATCTATGCTCTGAACATTCTCTATTTCTCGCATCATCAACTGCTGGCTAACTGTCCCTTTCTGGTTCACCTCCACAAGTACACTTAGGAACAACATTAGAAATAGCCTAATGAACGTCTGCTCATCCTGACCATCAGGTATGGCTAATAGCGCTTGGGCTAGATGTCCTGGCCTTATTTCACTTCTATTGTTCATGTATGTCTTCCATTCTGTCTTGACTGCAGTGTCTTCTTCATTATCCCCAAGTCTCTCCAATGGTTTATTCCCTCTCGGAATTCCTAGTACTCGTTGGACCTCATTTGCATTAATTTCAACAAAAGTCCCATCTTCCATTTTGATGGCACTTCTAGCTTCATCATAGTTTTCCAGCAGCCAGTAACACATTCTCTTTGGGATAACTTCTACATTCAGTTCTAGAAGATTTCCAAAGCCTATGCTCCTGATGATTTCCTTCTTTGGTTCAGACATTTTCTTGACAGTCTCAACAAACTTTTTGGGCACATTCCGGAGGATAAAGCTTTCAAATCCAATCTCTTCTGTCTTCACCTCTTTTTTTACAGTCATATCTGATTTTGTTGTCGTTTCCTTCCTGGCTTTTGGTTTTGCCCTTTTAGATCTGGTTACCATCTTCTTCTCTTCATTGCCTTTGCTTGCCAAATTGTTGTCAGTTTGTGTGTTCTCCGCCTCGCTTTCCTCCTGAATCTCTTGTACTTCTTTTCCTTTTCCAAGCCTTCCCTTTCTCCTCACACTGTCTTGTTGTGGTACAGACTTAAATCTTTTTTTTTTTCTCTCTTCAGATGAAGTGGCCACTTGTTTGCCCTTTTTGTGTTGCATCTCTTCTTTTTGCAAAACCTTCTGCCTTTTTGGTGGAGGACTTGCACTCTTCACTGCCAGTGCCTTCTTCTTCCCCATTCTGATTGGTGGAATATACTCTGAAGTCAGAAACTCCTCATTGCTCAGTACATCTTCCTCCATCTCACTGTCTTTTTCACAACCTGCAAGCATAAATTGTAGTTGTTATTATGTGTAGTTATAAAAGATCATAACTTATATGAACCTTAAATGTATTTTCCATGGACCTTCAGGTCTATGTCTATGAACCTATAATCCTATATCGTAAAGCATTATTTAAACATGTAATAAAAACTTGTTTAACTTCTTTCTTTTTACCTGTCTTATTGTCCAGTTTTTCTTCTTTGTCATCTTGAAGGTCTTGTTCTTCACCTGCAGGAATGGTTGGTTCTTCACTTGCAGGAATGGTTGGTTCTTCACTTGCAGGAATGGTTGTTTCTTACTTGCAGGAATGTGTTCATGACTCCTCTCTTGTGTTTCCGCTTCTTCTTCTTCACCTTCATTCAGAGCAAAATTTGCAAAATTAATTATCACAATGATAATTGTATATATATCAACTTAGAAGTGCACTTTTGATCCTTTAATTGTACTGTTATGAACTTCTACTTATACTTTCCTGAACCTTTAAGTGTACTGTTATGTACTATTATGAACCTCTAAGTTTTAATAAATGAACCTCTAAGTGTTCTTCATGAACCTCTAAGTGTTTTTTCATGAACCTCTAAGTATGTTTGCATGAACTTCTTAGAATGTTTGCATTTAATCTATTTCTATGAACCTAAAGGTGTGTATGCATGAACCTTTAAGTGTATATGCATGAACCTCAATGTGTATGAGCATTAACCTTTTTAGTTTCAATGATTGAACCTCTAAGTGTTTTCCCATGAACCTCTAAGTGTTTTTTCTTGAACCTTTTAAGTGTTTTCTCATGAACCTGAATGTGTATATGCATTAATTTCTAAGTTATTATGAATGAACCTCTCTAGTGTTTTTTCATGAAACTCTAACTGTTTTTTTCATGAACCTCTAAGTGTGTTTGTATGAACCTCTAAGTGTGTTTGTATGAACCTCTAAGTGGGAATAAACCTTATAGAATCTTACCTGTGTCTCTCTCTGCTTTCTTAGTCCCTTCCTCTATAACGCACTTTTCTTGTGTTTGTCCTACTCCCTCAGCTGTGACATATTGTTCCTGTGTATCTTCTTCTTCTTGACTTTCACTCTTTTGTGTAGAGTTTTCTTCATCATTCCCTTCATCTGATCTTTCATCATGACAGGGTTCCTTTTCACTTTTGCTCTGTTGTGTTGAGTTGTCTTCATCATTCCCATCATCAGATCTTTCATCTTCACAGTCTTCCTCTTCACTCTTGCTCAGTTGTGTATATTTGTCTTCGTCATTCTCATTTTCTGATCCTTTATTGTCACAATGATCCTCTCTTTGTTGTTCTTGACTTTGTGTTGATGTTGAGTACCTTTCTTCACTTGTTTGAGAATTTCCCAGTTTAATTCTCATACTTCTTCTTCTGTTGTAAACTCTTTTAGGAGAGTTTTCAACATCTTCTTTTTGTGTGTCTGCAAGGGAAATCAATCAAGAGGTTAATAACAATAATCAGCATGAATTTAGCAAGGCAAAGCCAGCAGAAGCATTCCCAGAACATTCAGTAAAAATTAAAAGCTACTGATGTTAACTGGTTCACCCATACATTTTGTTAGTGATACAAACACTCCTTAACATGAACACCACAGACAACATGCTTTATCTAGATCGTAGTTACTAGTTAGACACCTCAAACAACCAAGTAACAAACATGAAGAAAAATAAACTGATTTCTTATGAACCCTAGAAACCACATCTAATATTTTTGTTCAAAATAAGTTCATGAAAATGAGTAACAAACATGAAGAAAAATAAACTGATTTCTTATGAACTCTAGAATCTACATCTAACGCAAAAATTCTTATGAACCCTAAATAAAATTCGAAAACCCTAATTTTTGGTTTGATTTTCACTTACCTTCAACCGTGAGGTCGATGTAACTGCTTGGATCTTCCGCTGCCTTTGATCTGTTCTCCATTCTTTCTCCAATATCTTCCTTCTTGCTTTTCGCCATTTTCCAGTCGTAACCGCTTGCAACTTCCTTCGACTTCTCAAATGGATTGTTTCTCGCTTCTAGATGTAGAATTTCTTGAGCGAGATCGATTTGCTTCAACGAAATTTGGTTTCGATCTTTGATTTGTGGACGTTGTCGATCGAATTCACTCCAAGAATTAGGTTTTCGCAAATCGCCTCTTCTTCTCCTTTTTCTCTCGCTTGCTTTGGTTTGATTTTTCTTTTTCGGACGTCTTATATTCTTCCGGGGAAATGTCTAAGTTGCCCTTAAAAAAAATTTAAATTTACCTGGTTGCCACCGCTTCCCTCATCCGATCTCACGCGAGTGCATCACACCGGATCCCTTCTCCCTTTTAATCTCAGTCGTTGGTTCAATGATCTAACGGACCAGAAGTGTCCTCATGTCCTCACCGTAAGAGTTGTCCTCACAAGAGCCCCCTCTATATAAGTAACTATTCGTTATACTTAAACATATTTTTGTATATATATTCTTTGTTATTTGAGTCTTTTGAAGGGGCAAACGATGTCCGTTTTGGACAAATTTTATATGCACGCGCTTGTATTCTTTACAAGATTTGGAAATTTAAAAAAAAAAATCATGCGTTACGCATGCATTTTTTTATTTGTTTTTAATTCATGCGTTACGCATGGGCGTATTTTAAAATTTTGCATCTGGTGTGTTACATATGAATTTTGAAGTTTGAACAAATATATACAACCTAGGATTTTAGTTGTGTTCCTCATGAATTTACGGTTTGGTAAGTAAGTTGAATGTCCTTTCTTTGCGTAAATGTCCGATTGGTTGGAAGGTGGTGTCTAGACCGAAGGAGGAAGGTGGTCTGGGTTTTAAGGAGTTGTTGGCCTGGAATCAGTCGTGCTTTGCTCGTTCTATCAAAGAGTACGTTGTTGGATCTTGTGCCTAATGTTTGGACAAGATGAGTTTTCGCTAATCACTTGCTGCAGATCACCTCTTTCGTTGCCCAACACTAATTGTTGGCTTTGTAATTCTCACACGGAATCTGCCCAACATCTTTTCAACTCTTGCTCCTTCTCCCGGCTGGTGTTGGAAGATGTTCTTGACTGGCTGCAGCTCTCCCATCGTGAGACTAATATGTTCGAATGGGTTTTACACAATCAATGGCGTAATGGTTGCGTTTTTAACAACGATGTTGCTCCTTCACCTCGTGTTTACTCTCGCCTTATTATTAGCCATGTTGGAAGTTGTATTAATGCTCATGAGCATTGTGCTTTGTCCTCTCTTTCTTTCTACTGTCATGTTTTCTTGTTGAACTTGAACTGCAACTTGTTGCTTTTCTCCCCTTGTTTCCCGTCCTTTCAATATACTTACATTTATTAAAAAAAAACAAGTTCAACGTCCTTGTTCATAACATTTCACTAGTTTAAAGTTATTGTAGTAACCAGGAGATCAATGGCTAGTTCTAATATAACGAGGAGATGATGATTGATTGATATGATAGGGTACCCCAGCCTGAACCATTTTGAATTATTTACTCACCCTAATCAAATCAAATCACAATTCAATCTTCTTCTTCTCTCCTCCTGTAGAGATTCGGCTGTGTATTAGCATATGGGCCCTTGGTGCATTACCGCTAGAAATCAGGATATTGGGATTGGACTTGCCAATCGTTTGATAACTTTTCAAGCCCAACCAATATTTATTCGAACTCCCTTTACCTGTAGAATTACGTCTTGGAATTGTCGATTATGCTATGGTGGAAATCCTACTCACGGTGACCGGGTCGAATTGGGAGAAGTTGTAGGTATTTTTGTGGGAGAATCCATTGGAAAGTCGCATAACATTTACGGACCCTTGCAAATGAAAATAAAATTCAACGAGGCCTTTAAATATTTTTCTCAATAAAATATAAAATAATAATACGATTTTTTTAACCTATTTCCTAAGAAGGAAAATTGTAACCTAAAGATAAAAATATAAACCATCACAGTAAAAAAATTAATGAAATTTAATAAATCTATGGAATCTTTGTATATTTGGAAAATCCGGTAATAATAAACGTTTTTTTGGTAGGAAGTTTACAAATAAAATTAAAATCGAATAAATTCGGTAATGAAATGGAGACTTGAGTTTCAGTTTCGTCTGTGAATGCTGGATTTAAAGTTGGTTGTACCAGAAAACGCAAAGCCTACTCCCTAAAAAGCTCGACAAAATTCCGATTATCATATTGTGAGCCCCAATCTATTGGAGCGAGGTCGCTTTCCTCATACTATCTTCTTTACCCTCGATTTTCTTCCTTCCTTCCAATTCCAAATTTGAATTGAGCTCCGGATCGGAGCAGATCCATCACGCTCAATATCAGTTTTTGCGAATACAAAATGCAAAGTCGGGCGTCGAATCAACGCCTGGCCGCTGCTGCTGCGCCCTTTGGATCTCGACTCTCAACTCTGATGCTCGCCATGTTCGCAACTATGGCTTCTCTTTATGTCGCTGGCCGGTACTCTCTCTCTCTGTCTTTATCTATGGCGCTGTTCTCGTGTTAGGTCTACTGGAATTAGTCAATCCTCAGTTTTTGAGATCTATTAAACCTTAAGGTTTGTGTGATTGTGTTGCTTGAACTTTTTAGGTTATGGCAGGATGCACAGAATAGAGTTTATTTGATTCAGGAGCTTGATAAACGGACTGGCCAGGTACTTTTTCCAATTCGCTTTTGTTTTTCTACTTATCAACATTATCATTTGGTAGTAATTGTTAGAATCCGATGGGCCATATAAATATTATTGGGATCAACCCTCACTAGATATATAATAACCAAATAGCATGGACTTATCAAAATTCATCACATAAAAAACAGTTATATATGTTTGGTCCTTGCTTATTGTGGTGCTAATTGAATAAGTTCTTGTCAAATTGCTAAACTACTAATATAAAGAATGAGCAGAATAAACTAAGCGCAACACCCTCTGATCATTAATAATCTTATATATTAGATTGTATTTTTCTTTCCTTGCTGAATTCAGAATCAGAATGACTTGAACTTAAATTCTTTTGTTTAGTTTATCCTATAGGGTTGTTTCTTTCATGTGTACATCTTCATGCTTAAAATCTAATTATATGCTATTTCTGGAAAAAGTCTCTTAGAAAGGGGGGGGGGGGGGGGGGGGGGGGGGGGGGCACTTCCTGAATGATATACAATTGCATTTAATCAATACTTCCACTCTCCAGGGTCATTCTGCTATATCTGTTGAGGATACATTAAAAGTCATTGCCTGCAGGTAAGTTATTTCTGTTATATTTTCTTAAAAGGATTCATTAATATGAAAATATGAATAAGCTGACAGATCATTTTGACTTGCTAGGGAACAGCAAAAGAAGTTGTCAGCCCTTCAAATGGAGCTAACAGAGGCTAAAAACGGGGGATTTGTTTCAAAGTACTCAACAGTCCGTGATCCTACTCTTTCTAAGAAAAAGCTTTTAGGTGTTGTAGGAATTATTACAACTTTTGGTCACAGGAAAAACAGAGATGCAATTCGTAAAGCATGGATGCCAACTGGTAACAACTGATAATGCATCCTACGTTTCCTCATTGTATTGGTTATTTTTAAAAGATAAACATTGTACCCATTTCATACATAGAAGAAAATCAGTGAGGTTAAATGCGACATCATGTGGCAAGGGGCTTCAATTGTATTGGACAATATTGTTTTTTTTTCTTCCTTTCTTCTAGTGCTTAACTCTTTGAATATGTGCAGGTGCAGCTCTGAAAAAGTTGGAGACTGAGAAAGGCATTGTTGTAAGATTTGTGATTGGAAGAAGGTGTCTTTTTCTTACTGTATCCTGGCAACGATATTACATCAGAATAATCTCTTATTCACTTTATATATTGAGGATTCTATTTCCTGCAGTGCAAATGCTGGTGATAGTTTGGACAGAGAAGTGGACATTGAGAGTAGACAGCATGATGACTTCTTAATTCTTGTACGTTGAATGCTTGTAATCATAAAATTTTTGCTGACTGTATCTGTTAGTTGTAATTAGTAAATCATGTCCGAAACTACCCCATCCTGCTTTCAGCCAAGAAACTTGAACATATTGCATGTTTGCTGAGATTGTTGTTTATAGATGTCCTCTTCACTATATGATACTTTTTCAACAACTACTTCAGTTGCAATCTACCAATGTTCTATAATTTTCGTAGCAGAAATGATGAAATACTAGTCTTGGAACATCAGATTGAACCTATTCTTTTTCCATGTCTTCAGGATGGTCATGTAGAGTCACCTGAGGAGCAGCCTAAGAAGACAAAGCTATTTTTGGCGCATGCTGCAGAAACCTGGGATGCCGAGTTTTATGCCAAGGTCAATGATGATGTTTATGTTAATCTAGGTACACTAATCTAATTCATTTACCAGAATTAAAATAAGTTGTTTAATCTTTGTTTTACTTTTATGCCATATCTACAAAATTCCTGCATCAACTTCTGTTTATCAAGATTAGAGTTTTCCCAGCTGCAATCTAAGTTTGAGACTAGTGACTAGTGACTAGTCCAATGGATGTATTAGAAGCATAGCGTGGGAATCTGATAAATACTTCCCCAACTTCTGTTCTTGCTGAACGTAAGAAACCATATATTTTAACCTGTCTATTAGAGAAATATAAAATGATTCTGTACAATTCTGTACAATAAGCCAAAAATTAACCACACAGAAGCATGATTACAGGTACTTAATTGATCACCTAGAGTTAGTGTTATTTCTGCTAGTTGTTTCCCTGTAGAAGATAAGGCTAAATACTCTTTCTGTGAGTAGGGTTGAAGGATGTTGCTAAAAAAACAATTGACCATTTACAACTCGGATGTTCTGGAATGTTATTCTTCTTTAGAAGTTGCATATGTTCCATTCCTTTTTATTCAACATTCAGCTTCCTAAGTTTGAAAAGGTACTATTATATATAAATTATATGATATATTGCCTCTTCCTACGAGAAAAGAGACTGATTTATAGTGAATGTACTAAGTCAGATTTGATCTTATTGGCTATACAGATGGCTTGGGTGCAATTCTTTCAGCTCATGTAGATAGCCCTCGTGTTTATATTGGGTGTATGAAATCGGGAGAAGTTTTCTCTGAGCCGTGAGTGCACTCTTGCTCTCTGAATTGTACTATGGTTATACTCTCAAGTCTCAACAAACTTGCTTGCTTATCTTATATTTAATATTTTGCAGAGCTCACAAATGGTATGAACCCGATTGGTGGAAATTTGGTGATGGAAAATCGTGAGTTATACTTAATTTGTTTACCTTTTCACTAGCGTGTATCTACATCTTGAAAGTCAAAGATGTCATACTTTGCACTGTTTTATTCTAGTTTTTTCCTGTTACCTAAAATGGAGATCTTAGTAAACAAACAATATTAATGAACAGGTTTCATTTTTGTTAACTTAATAATAAAATTCCTAAGAAAGACGGCGTTTAAATGTTGAAACTTGGTGTAATGTACCTTTTGCACAAGTAATGATTTTATTTCAAAGTGGAAGAACTATGGTATATTTTATTTGCAAAGTGCATTATGTGAACTATGTTTTTGCAATAGCATGCAGCTAAAACCCCTGTCGATGCAGGCAAGTATAATGGTCACGACTTAACTGTTTCTCTTTTTCCTGTAGATATTTTCGACATGCATCAGGCGAGATCTTTGTCATATCTCAAGATTTGGCTCAGTTTATATCAATAAACAGGTTACTTTCCCACCCCCAAAAAATGGATAAAAAATCCTCTTTTAATGTAAAACTTGACAGGGCTGAGCCTGAGGTGCTTACTCCTGGCTTTACCGGCTATTTTGTCAATATTGCAGATCCCTACTTCGTGCTTATGCTCATGATGATGTCAGTGTTGGATCATGGTTTATTGGTATTGATGTAAAGCATGTCAATGAAGGAAAGCTTTGCTGTTCTTCTTGGTCTTCAGGTCTGCTTCTTTGCCTGCCCCCTTTAATGCTTATGCATGTGCATGCTTTTTTGAATACTTGTGTATGTTCTTATGTTGCAAAATTAAACATACATATCTATGATCCAACTTAGCTGCTTCTGTTTGACTTTAAAATATTTTGTCATAGCCTGTTATTTCTTGATAAAGATTAAAGATCAGTCTTTGCTTTTCCTTTCCTGAAGATGAGATGCTTGCCAGGAATCTTGTGTGGAAATTTATCATGGGAATTTTCCATTTCTAGTAGTCAAGTGATGTTGAGAGTGCTTTTTCGTGTTCTCAGGTGCCGTTTGTGCAGCTGTGTGATATGAGGAATCTTTTAGAAACAGTATACATGACCATTCTTGTGCCATCCGCTTGGAGATTCATGCCTGTATCTTCCCGTCTTCCAGCATATTCTGTGGTCTTTCTTTCACAGCCTCAAGAATCAACTCTAGTCATTAGGTCATTCTAGATTAGCACAATTTTTCGGTGATTCCTAGAGTGTGCAGTGATCAATGAGTCATTTTATTGACTCGTGACTACAAAGTGAGGGAAGTATGTCATTTACTTGGAGAGATTTGCTTTTAATCTCCATTTTATAGCAGCAATGTGGCCCTTGTTTGCACACTGGATTAATACCATACAGGATTGATGTAATTCTTTCATAGGAAGAGAAGAGAAACTATGTAGGTAAGAACTGAATAAGCTTCTATTTCTTGACTCCTTTATTTTTCATATTAAATAAATAAATTTACCTTTGTCCTTTCCCCTCTAACCCTATTGATGTTATCTGTGCCAGTTTTTGTAATGTTTTTTAAGTTTTTGCATCACTTTTTTAAGTTATATGGAAATACCCCTTTGCTGTCAACAAAATTTTCAACGGAGCTGTCAACAAAATTTTTAACGGAGTTGTCAACAAAATTTTTAACAGAGCTGTAAACAAAAATTTTAATAGAGTTGTCAACAAAATTTTTATCAGAGCTGTCAACAAATTTTTTTAATAGAGTTGTCAACAAAATTTTTAACAGAGCTGTCAACAAGAATAATAAGTTGTCAACCCAACTAAATAAATTATTTACACGACTAATAAACGGTCAACAATAAATAACACGAGTAATATTACAAAATTGTCAACATTGTCAACACTTTACAAAACTTGTCAACACATTTTAAAAACTATAAACACACTAAAAACTGTCAACACATACTAAAAAGAAGTTGTCAACACATTAAATTAAATTGTCAACGTACTAAATTAATTTGACAACACGATTAATAAGAAATCCTCATTGTCAACACGATTCATTCTCTGAGAAAGACAATAACAAATCTGAAGAATAAATAGTCGAACAAAAATTAGAATTTAATTTTGTTCATCTTCAATAGACACTGCTTCCTGTCTGCTAGTTCCTCTGCAAGTTCAGCTTGATGGTTGTCCATCAAATCCTCATTGACCATCAAATGCAATAGTCTTCATCATCAAATCAGTGGCAAATGTCCTTACTAGTGTCAGTTAAGCATTTCATCAAACACCATCAGGGCAACTCTTACAGTTTGAAATTGACAGAAAATGAAAATCAAGATGCCAATTTTCAAGATTCACCATTGAAAACTGAGATTTGATCACTTCAAAACTCAAAACTAGTACCATTTTTAGTCCAGCATTTCAAAACCAAGATGCCCAATTTCGGAGCTTCTACTGCAGTTCTTTTTGAACCATAGTAAGTCCTGGCTTCTTCTGAAATGTAAGAAAACTTTCAGGCAAATGTCCTTACTAGTTTCAGTTAAGCATTTCACCGAACACCTTCGAGGCATCCCTCATAACAGTCCTGACAATCCCATCCAATCTGACAACATCTCATTTCGTCCTCGCAACATCTCGTTCCTTTTCCTCGTCAGATCTAGGTTTCTCTGTTTCCGGTTTTCTCGCCATCACATCCTTCAATTTCCTCGCTAGACTTCTTCTCTTCAACTGAATTTATCTGATCTGCAACTCCAAGAGAACGATCTGATCCACTGGCCTCCATTTTCTCCTTAACATTGCTGAATTTGAGGTCAAATCTGTCGTTTGATACCAAAATTTTGCTTCTCTGATCATCACCATCAGATATTGAATTCAACGACTTCTTTCTCTGAGATTGCACAAGACTTTTGCAAATACCATTCGATTCACCGACAGCAACAACATTCCTCCTCTTTTGCGGCTGAGAAGGAGACCGTTCTCCGGAGATATGGAACGAATTGAACGAATTGATCTCCAAGTATTGATTTGAAGAGTTTGTGTTTGCTTTTCTTCGGCTCAATTGATATATTAGTACATCGGAAAAGCAAAGTTGTGACTTTTGTTAGGTTACAGGGAAAGCTGTGGAGTTCACAATTTAAAAGGCTTAGGTTTTGATTCACACGGCTGAGTGAAGCTCGGCAAATCGTAATCGGTCTTGAAGAACAGTCTGTGAATCTAACCAGACTTTAGCGAGAGGAGGAGGAAGAAGAAAAGCGGAGATCTAAAAAGAGAAGTGTGTGTGTTTTGGGTAGGGTAGAAATTAAAGACTTAGTTTGGGAGTGCACTTGTTACAAGGATAGTGCCCAATAGGACATTGGACACTAATTCTTCTTATTTGTGCTTGGTAATTGGACCAAACTTCATATGGGCAATTGGACCAAACTTCATATGGGTAATGCTTTTCAGAACAGAAGTACTGGGCCCATTGACTTGATTAGTAATGGGCCCATCACTCACAATACAGCGATAGCTAGATGAATGAGAGATTGAAACTCGGAAAGAACAAAGCAAAATCTGATATATGGATGATAGTGAAATGCTTTTAATTAATTTTCAAGAAATTACAGAAATTGTCCCTTAATTTTCGAAGTTATTACTTTTAGTAAAAATGGAGGGGTAAAAATGTCATTTCACACATTTTAGCGGAATATCTAACGGAAACCGGTAAAGGGTGGTTGATTGTAATAAAAAATTGAAATAGGGGTGATTTAGAACGAATACCCATATAACGGATGATTTCGTGCAAAATGACTTATAAAACGGGTGGTTTTCTGAAAAATCCCTATATTTAATCATGTAATATAGTAAAATGATCATAATTTATAAGTTAGTAGGTAATTATACAAATATATTTAATTATATAAAATAATAAAATGATATAATTTATTCCGTATAAGTTAGTAGGTAATTAAATATTGTTATAGAAATTTAGTGGGTAAATAAAAATTGATTCATGATGAACAAAGATAATTCGGCCGTGACGAACAAACTTTCTTTTTTCAGAACACAAAATATGTGCCGAATAGGTCTCCTGGTTAATTGTTGACCTTGTTATGAATTATTATTACATGAAGGTAAATGAACATTACCTCATTTATCTAGCCTACCATGTATTAGGTGAATAATTCACCTTTATTCAATTGAGTTAGACAAATCTCAATCATCATAATGTAAATCCTGTACTATATAAAGAGGTGTTTTGTTCAAAGAAAAATGCAATTAAGCAAGACAAGATCAAGTCCTTGTTAAACACTCCATTTCACTCTCAAAATCATATATAATACAAGAGGTCATATTGTTGGTTTCAACATCATAAACTTAATCAAATTATAACACGTTATTAGCACGAGCCTAAATCCAACTGAGCTTCAACATTTTGAAGGTATTATCCTCCTATTATCTTGCTAATTTTATAAATCATACACACTTAATCAATTTTTGTTATTGATAAGTATGCTCTGTAGTTGCCCAAAATCTATGAGATCTTCTACATCAGAAACTCTAAAATTATTTCGTTATTGTTTCGACTTAAGATCATATCTATCAACATAAATTTTAGAGATTTTGATGACTTTGCATACAAACATGATATATGAGCCAAAATATAAAACTTGCATAATCATAATGTTCATACACAAGTCACTATGTAGATTAGGAAATCTACTTATTTTACAAACTGATTTAAGAAAGAAAACGACATAAGACCTTACTACTTTGGACTTGTACTCGGACCATCTCACTTCATCCCCTAATCGCAATGACAATGCTTTGAGACCCACATGACATAAGCTATGATAATATATAACCATGATCATGGACATGCTAAAGGCCATCTTTAGCAAAACCAAATCGGTTTCCGACATGACTTTGATATTCTGGAAACGGATGGTGAACCGGTGTCGGAGGAGGAGCCGGAGGAGTGATCGGAAAATTGGGTGTTGGAACGAGAGGATGAGGGAGATGAGGATAAGGATGAAGAAGATATGGATGAATGATAAAGGTGAATGGATAAGGGGTATAAAAAGAGAAAAATATAACTAGATATATGAGAAAACCCGGAGGCGTATCCATATTTCTTATTGCTTACTTACTTATGTTCATTCTTTTGCATGCTTTATATAGATATCATATGTTAAAAGGTAATACTATAGCATCCAACAACATGTTCGTTGCAATTTAATTTTTTCATCATTATTCATGCCAACTTTGACATTTTAGACTAGCTATTTGTAGACTAGATGTAAAAATATCAAATTATTGTCTTTTTCACGTGCATAAAATTTATCCTTGTTGCATCAGTTTACATTTGCATGCATAATACTACAGTCCTACACATCATAATGCATACAAATACTATTATGCACTCTATTCATAAGTCAATGTTACTATTATGCATACTACTATGATATTAAAACACCAATGCATGTACGTAACATTTATATCACTTTGTCAAAAATTTAAATTTGGTAAAATAAATAGTTACACTTTCTTTTCACTTAAATGTTCATCTATAACGTCTCATACACGGCTCATAATTTGACATTCTCGAGTTGTCGGGCCAAAAGTACCTTGAGTGGAAGGTAGACGCGTTTACTCACCTCAAGGCAAATGGCCACAATTGCAGAAAATAACAACACAACGCCACAAGAGAAGGCAAAAGCAATTGTATTCCTCCGCCACCATATACATGAGAGCCTCAAAACTGAGTACTTGTTTGTTGAGGATCCAAGAGAATTGTGGGAGAGTTTGAATGAACGCTATGGACATCAAAATGAGGTCCTTCTCCCACAAGCACTCTATGAATGGAGCAACCTAAGGTTCCAGGACTTTAAGTCCATATCTGAGTATAATAGTGTTATACATAGGATCACATCTCAACTGAGACTTTGTGGTCAGATAATAACTCAAGAACAAATGTTGGAGAGGACATTCTCCACAATGCATGCCTCCAATGTTGTCTTACAACAACAATATAGGGAGAGAGGCTTCAAGAAATTCTCAGACTTGCTAAAAGTCTTGTTGGTTGCTGAGAAGAACAATGACCTCCTCATGAAAAACCACAACATGAGGCCTACTAGTTCCACAACGGTTCCTGAAGCAAACGCTGTAGACAAAGGGCTCCCTGAAGGAAACGCAAATGAATATAAACAACAGAATCATGGTCGTGGTCGTGGCCGCGGAGGCCGTGGAGGTGGTCGTGGACGAGGAGGTCGTGGTGGCTATGGTAGAGGTCGTGGCCAAGGATACAACAAAGGTATGGTAACTACCAGGGCAACAAAGGCAACAAGGGGGATGGAAAGCCAAAGGTCCACACGAGACAAACTGGACCCTCCCAGAAATCCAAAAATGCATGCTATAGATGTGGCATGACTGGTCATTGGTCAAGGGTATGCCGTACAGCTCCACACTTAGTGAAGCTGTATGAAGCTGCGAAAAAACAAAGAAAAGGCTACCGAAACCAATTATGTTGAGGATGTTGGCAACTCTAAAATGCCAAGTATGGATACCCCTGCATTCCTCAACCAAGAGGGGGGTACCACTTCATTCCTCAACTATGACAATGACGATGACCTCGCTTTTGAAGGCTTGAACTAGCCTCGAAATGTCTCAGTCACCTCTTATGATGTATAATATTGTATAATATGTATTTCCTTAATTATCTCGTAGAACCCTGTGTAATATAGCTATCTTTCTGTAAATATTCCTTAAGTGCTTGCATTCTGATTTCTGCAGTATCCCGTATAATATGACTATCCTTGTGTAATATATATGAAGCTTTCCTCTTATTACTTTACTTCTCATTTTATTTCCCTTTATATAGTGAACATGGAACTGCCTAAAATGAAACTCGATGGGAAGGAGAAATGTCTTCTTGACAGTGCAACAACGCACACCATTCTAAGAAACAAAAGTTACTTTACACATCTAAGGCCTTATTAAGGCAATGTAACTGCAATATCGGGTGTGTCAAAACTCATCGAAGGCTCCGGAAGAGCAATTGTTCTACTTCCAGGTGGGACAAAATTAGTGTTAAATGACGCATTATACTCAAGTAAATCCCAAAGAAATTTATTGAGTTTTAAGGATGTGCGTCAAAATGGGTTTCATATGGAAACCATGAATGAAAATGGGAAAGAATATTTGTGCATCATAAGACATGAACCTGGCTTCAAGAGGATCCTTGAAAGGATGTCAAGCCAAACCTCTGGATTATATTATACATATATTCATCCACTTGAGGTCAATGCAGTGATAAGTAAAAAATCAAATGACAAAGTTTCATTTACATTATGGCATGAGCGTCTGGGTCACCCAGGGACAATAATGATGCACAAAATTATAAAGGGCTCACTTGGACATCCATTAAAGAACATTAAGGTTTTGTCATCCAGTGATTTTAATTGCTCTACTTGCTCATTTGGGAAGCTAATTATAAGGCCTTCAAAGGGCAAAATCGAAAGTGAAATGTCAGCATTCTTGGAAAGAATCCAAGGAGATATATGTGGACCAATTGCTCCACCATGTGGACCATTTCGATATTTTATGGTACTAATAGATGCATCCACACGTTGGTCACATGTGAGTCTACTATCAACTAGAAATGTTGCATTTGCTAAACTCCTTGCACAAATAATCCGATTAAGGGCACAGTTCCTGGATTATACTATAAAGAAGCTTCGGCTTGATAATGCAGGAGAATTCACATCTCAAATATTTAATGATTTTTGTATGTCGATTGGGATTGATGTAGAGCACCCAGTGGCTCATGTTCACACACAAAATGGTCTTGCTGAATCATTGATAAAGTGATTACAATTAATCTCTAGACCATTATTAATGAAATCCAAATTACCACCATACGCGTGGGGGCATGCTGCAACATTGGTTCGATTAAGACCAAGTGCAAACCATGTATATTCTCCACTACAATTAGTATCTGGAAAGGAATCGGACATCTCACATCTTAAGGTATTTGGATGTGCAGTATATGTTCCTATTGCTCCACCTCAACGCACAAAGATGGGACCACAAAGAAGATTGGGAATATATGTTGGTTTTGAATCCCCATCGATCATAAAATACCTCGAACCTACAACATGTGATTTATTCACAGCAAGATTCGTTGATTGTCACTTGAGGAAAATACATTCCCAAACTTAGGGGGAGACAAGAAAAGGGTGGACCCAAATACTAAAGAGATCACATGGAACACAATAGCGTTATCTCATCTTGATCCAAGAACAAAGGTGTGTGAACAAGAAGTGCAAAAGATCATTCATTTGCAAAATATTGCAAATCAGTTACCTGATGCATGCATAGACACAAAGAAGGTAACAAAGTCACATATACAAGCGGTAAATGCCCCCGTAAGAATTGAAATACCCATTGGACAACCAGATGCGTCTATTGCAAATGAGTCGACAACACGTCGAAAGCGTGGGAGACCGTTGGGGTCAAAGAACTTGAAACCAAGAAATACAAAGACCTTAAAGGGTATAGCAGAAGAAGCCACCATGGCTTCTAGAATAAATGATAAAGATAAAAGGATTGAAAATGAAAACATCCCAACAGAAAATGATATCTTGGATAAAGATCAGAATATTGGCAATTTTGAGATTTCTACAAATTATGTTTACACAGGTGTACAATGGAATAGAAATGATATCATTGTTGATGATGTATTTGCCTACACAGTGGCAATAGATATTGTGGTTGAAGATGATGACATTGAACCAAAATCAGTTGATGAATGTCGTCAAAGAAAAGATTGGCTAAAATGGAAAGATGCCATTCAGACAGAACTAAAATCGCTTGAAAAGCGAGAAGTCTTTGGGCCTATAGCTTATACACCAAAGGGTGTAAAACCAGCCGGTTACAAATGGGTTTTTGTCTGAAAACGGAACGAGAAAAATGAAATTGTAAGGTACAAGGCAAGACTTGTGGCCCAAGGTTTCTCTCAAGTCCCTGGAGTTGATTACGAAGAAACGTACTCTCCAGTAGTTGATGCAACTACATTGAGATTCCTAATTGGCATGACTGTGTTTGAAAAACTACAAATGCGCCTCATGGATGTCGTGACAGCATATTTATATGGGTCACTTGATACAAACATCTACATGAAGGTCCCAGAAGGACTAAAAATACCAGAGACCAAACATCGAGAATTATTCTCCATAAAGCTGAAAAGATCATTATATGGATTAAAACAATCAGGACGAATGTGGTATAATCGTCTCAGCGAATATCTTATGAAAGAAGGATACAAGAACAATGCAATGTGTCCATGTGTCTTTATCAAGCGATCCATGAATGGATTTGCTATAATTGTAGTCTATGTTGATGATTTGAACATCGTTGGAACTCTACGAGAGCTTCAAGAGACTGCAAAATATTTGATGAAGGAATTTGAGATGAAAGATCTTGGTAAAACAAAGCTATGCTTAGGTTTACAAATTGAGCACCTTAAGGATGGAATATTCGTTCATCAGTCAAATTATACTGAGAAAATCCTAAGAAGGTTTAATATGGACAAAGCTCACCCTTTAAGCTCTCCTATGGACGTTCGATCCCTAAATGTTGATAAGGATCAATTTTGCCCAAGAGAAGAGGACGAAGAAGTCCTTGGCCTCGAAGTGCCATATCTAAGTGCAATCGGTGCCCTTATGTATTTAACTAACAATACAAGGCCAAATATTGCTTTTGCAGTGAATCTATTATCCGGGTTTAGCTCAGCACCTACGAGGAGACAGTGGAATGGGATCAAGCATATATTCCGCTATCTTCGGGGCACACATGATATTGGTTTGATGTACCGTAACCAACAAGATGCCACCTTAGTTGGATATGCGGACGCAGGGTACTTATCAGATCCACATAAAGCCAAGTCACAAAATGGATACATTTTCACATATGGAGGCACAACTATCTCTTGGAGATCAACAAAACAGACTGTGACTGCCACATCATCAAATCAAGCTGAGTTGATTGCTTTATATGAAGCTGGAAGAGAATGTGTGGCTGTACGAGCAATGATCAAATTCATCCAGAAAGAATGTGGGATGAAGCGCATCACTGACAAGCAAACAATATTGTATGAAGACAACTCTGCTTGCGTTGCTCAAATGAAGAAAAGCTACATCAAAGGAGACCGCACAAAGCACATACTTCCAAAGTTCTTTTCAACCCGTGAACTGGAAGAAGCCGGAGAAATCAACGTCCAACAGATCCGATCAGATGACAATTTGGCTGATATGTTCACAAAGTCATTGGCTCCAAAGAAATTTGCAGAGTTGGTATCCAAGATTGGAATGTGCAGATTTCGAGAGATACATTGATCTGAGGGGGAGCATATTACGCGCTGCACTCTTTTTCCCTTCGATCAAGATTTTATCCCACTGGGTTTTTGCTTGACAAGGTTTTTAACGAGGTAGCATCAAAGCGTAAAACGAGATTCATAGTTGCAGTCTTTTTCCTTCGATGAGGTTTTTATCCCATCGGATTTTTACTGACAAGGTTTTAATGAGGCAACATATACTCTAGAAGAAATGAGTATAATGAAAGGTGATTATTCAAGGGGGAGTGTTATGAATTATTATTACATGAAGGTAAATGAACATTACCTTATTTATTTAGCCTACCATGTATTAGGTGAATAATTCACCTTCATTCAATGGAGTTAGGCAAATGTCAATCATCATAATGTAAATCCTCTACTATTTAAAGAGGTGTTTTGTTCAAAGAAAAATACAATTAAGCAAGACAAGATCAAGTCCTTGCTAAACATCGTACACTTAATCAAATTATAACAGACCTTTCTTTTTCAGAACACAAACTATCAATTATGAAGGCTTGATTTATTTCAAAGTACTTTTTTTTTTAACTATTACTCTATTTGATACACTTTGTCATTATTTGGAGGTTGATGATTATCATCATTAGAAGTTGGCTAGCATCCATATAGGAGTATCATATTATATAAAATATGCTATCATTTCTTTTGTCAAGTGGTAATAAACAAAGAAAAGTAAATAGAAGGCATTTCTATTGGCGAGGCAAAATATTTCATGATACCTTATTATTAAAATCTATATATTTTAGCCTTTTAGGGGATATTGTTCGGATAAGAAATCAACTATTCTTTTTAAATATGAAATCAACTATTCTTTTTAAATATGATATTTCTAATTCTAATTAAAGGGCATTCTACTTGTAACTCTATTATTGTACGTATTCATCTTATATCTTATCTTATCTTATATCTAAAAAAAGGTCTTATCTTATCTATAAAAATGATAGATGATAGTTGAACGAATTGAATATAATCGATATTGAAATCTAATGGACTAATCTTTTGGATTTGAATTAATTTTGGCGTTTTGGTGGGCTTGATTTTTGGGCCGCTTTTGTTGGGCCTATTTAATTCGTCATCTTCCCTGTATCCGAGGTGGAGAGTAAGATTTATACTTCCTTCATTCCTGAAACAAGGGAACGGAGCCGGTCCGGAGGGTGTTCCATTAGGCCTAACGGAACAGGGCCTCCAAAGTTTAAAGGGTCCCAAATTTCGAAAGCTTCTATATATTAAAAGTAAAATATGAAAATAAACAGAAAGTTTTTGTTGCTTTAGTGGTGAGATGCTCACTAGATGTGGAAGATGTCTTGTGTTCGAATCCCAACAGCTCCAAACTTTTACAAGGCAATTTATATTGAGATTTACAAGGTTAAAATTACAAATTATAAAACATTTGTAAAAAATCAACATTATAATTGAAAAAGAGTTTTATCATTATATTTAATAAGAGAAAATAGAATTTTGTTATGTAACCATCTATAAAAATATTTATATTTATATGAAAAATTTGTAAAAGCGAATTTATCAAAAAATCAATATCATAATTGAAAAAGAGTTTTATCATTATATTTATAAGAGAAAAAAAGAATTTTGTTATGCAACCATGGAATTTTTTTTAAAAGCGAATTGACCATGCTTGGTGTGCGAGAGGTTGTTATGGATACCTCATTCTCCTTCTTTGATTCCTCCAATTGCGAGTTTGGCTTAGTCGGAATATAGGGATTAGATGTCCAATATCCAGTCGTCAACGGAAAAGGAAATAATTCACTCATTCAATTTGTCCCCTCATGCTATTTCTCATCATTATGATCTCACATTAATTTGGTTGTTCAGCATCGTTATTGTCAGCTTCCCTAACATTTTCTGTCATTGTTGTCGTCTTATCCCCACATCTTTCACATCTACCGCCCATGGCCTCCAATTACTCTAAGCTCTAAGTTTCCAAAGTTGGTGGTGTTGTTGTTGATACTCTTACGCATAGGTGTTAGAATGCATTGAATCTGAATCACACACTGCTAAGGAGGGAATATGGTTAAAGGGGCTGGTTAATGATCTAGGCCTATATCAGGATCAGACTTTAGTGTATTGTGACACCTTGAGTGCAATATGCTTAACCAAGGATCAGGTCCATCATGAGAAGACGAAGGACATTGATGTCAGGTACCATTTTCTGAGAAATGAGAAGAGAATCCAGGTGAAGAAAGTAGGGACAGCTGATAATCCTGCTGATATGTTCACTAAGCCAGTTCCTAAGAGCAAGTTCAAACACTGCTTGGACTTGCTCAACATCAGAGATCATTAGTTGCCCTGAGGGGCAATTCTGAGGAAGAGTGAGATGTCTGTTATCTGGCACTATCAGTTTTGTTGTTGGGCTTAGGGTTGTTTAGCGCTATATATAGCGGCTTATATGTAAACCCTAATTGTACCGAAAACTGTAATTTGTCTCCGTATAATCTGATCTCCCTCCTCTTGTGGACGTAGCCAATTTGGTGATCCACGTAAACGTCTGTCTTTCTTGCGTTTATTGTTCTCGTTTCGATTCTGTTACAAACAATAGGGATATGTGCAAAGTGGTTTCTGGTTCTCAACCTCGCGATTTCATGGGTGTCAATGACTCTACGTGCAGAATTAATGGGTGTCAATGACTCTCGTTTCGATTCTGCCTTTGTCGTTTGAGAATTTTGTGCAGTCTTTCATCGTTGGGAAAGAGACTGTGTCGCTAGAGGAGGTTAGGTCTTCGCTTCACAACAGAGAGATGCGTCATAAGGCATCTGATTCGGGTACAGAAAATCAGCCTTCCGGGTTAATGGCTAGTGGAAGCAAGGATGGTAAGAAAGGTAAGAAAAAGGGTCAGTGGAAGAAACAGCAGCAAGAGCGCCCTAAATTACCTAAAGACGTTTGTGCCTACTGTAAGGAAAAGGGTCATTGGAAGAATGACTGTCCTAAGAGAAGGCAACAACAAGAGCAGAAACCCGGTTCTGCTGCAGTAGCAGAAGATGACGCAGATTCTGAAAGTAATATTGTGCTAATGGCTGAGGAATACACTCATCACTCTGATATGTGGGTTCTTGATTCTGGAGCATCGTATCATATCTGTCCGAAAAGAGAGTGGTTCACAACATATAGCTGCATAGATGGAGGTAGTGTCTCTATGGAAAATGGCTTTGTCTGCAAAGTGGTTGGGATCGACTCAGTCAGGTTCAGAACGCATAACGGGAATTTCCGCACAGTCAAGGAAGTCACACATGACTAAGAATCTGATATCTTTAAGCCTTCTGGATAGTAGGGGTTTCAGGTATGAAGGTGAAGATGGAATTTTGGTTGTCTGCAAGGGTTCCGAGGTGAATCTGAGAGGCGTCAAGCAGGGAACTTTGTATATCTTACAGGGTTCTACAGTAACAGGTTCTGCAGCTATTGCATCAGTGGTTAATGGTGCTGATCTGACCAGACTATGGCATATGAGACTTGCTCATATGAGTGAACGTGGAATGCACATTTTGTCCAAAGAAGACCTTCTGGGAGGTCACAAGATCAAGAGTCTAGAGTTCTGTGAGCATTGTGTGTTTGGGAAACTACATCGCTGCAAGTTTCCTAAGGCAGTTCACCGAACTAAGGGCACGTTGGATTACATCCATTCAGATTGCCGGGGTCCTTCCTGTGTTGAGTCTTTGAGTGGCTACAGACACTTTCTGTCTATTATTGATGATTACTCTAGGATGACGTGGTTATTTATGATGATGCATAAAGGAGAGGCATTCAGTAGATTCAAGGAATGGAAGACCTTAGTTGAGAATCAGACAGGAAAGAAGGTCAAAAGGCTGTGAACAGATAATGGTCTGGAATTCTGTTCATCTGAGTTTGATAAGTTCTGCAGAGATGAGGGTATTGCTCGGCATCACACAGTCAGGTATATACCACAACAGAATGGTGTAGCAGAACGAATGAATTAGGCACTTTTAGAGAGAGCAAGATTCATGCTTTCTAATGCCGGTCTTGCTAGGCGGTTCTGGGCTGAAGCAGTAACAACAACCTGCTATCTGATAAATCGGAGTCCACACACAGACATTGATTGCAAAACACCTTATGAGGTGTGGTCTGGAAGAGCTGCTGACTACTCAAATCTGAGAGTTTTTTGCTGCACTGCTTATTATCATGTAAGTGAGGGTAAGTTAGAGCCGAGAGCTAAGAAGGGAGTTTTCATGGGCTATGGTGTCGGTGTGAAAGGGTACATGATCTGGTTTGATAACAAGATTATATTGAGCAGAAGTGTAGTCTTTGATGAGAGTTCTATGTTGAAATCCAAGACCAGTGATATAGCAGAGAAAGAGGTTGTTGGTGAGGAGGTGGAGGTGCCATTTACTCCAAGGCAAATTGGGGCACCTATGCCACAACCATTTACTGATGAGCAAGATATAGATCAGTCTGAGAGTGCACTGCCAGAAACAGGTTCTGATGAAGCTGTGCATCGAAGTGTTGCTCAAGACTGACCAAGAAGGGTTGGAGTCAGACCTCCATCAAGGTACATGTTAGCTTATCTGGTAGGATATGCATGGCAGGTGGCCGAGGAGGTGGATGATAATGAACCGTCCACCTACAAAGCTGCAATATCTGGGAGTGAGTCAACACATTGGCTTGCTGCAATGGGAGAAGAGATGAAGTCTCTTCATAAGAATCAGACTTGGGAGCTGGTCAGATTGCATGCTGATAGAAAGGTAGTCACTTGCAAGTGGGTTTTCAGGTAGAAGGAAGGAATGTCTGCTGCAGAGGGTATAAAGTACAAAGCAAGAGTGGTTGCAAGAGGTTTCAGTCAGAGAGAGGGAGTAGACTACAACGAGATCTTCTCACCAGTAGTCAGACATACCTCAATCAGGGTGCTACTACCGATAGTTGCACATCAGGATCTGGAACTTGAGCAGCTAGATGTGAAAACAGCTTTCCTACATGGAGAGTTGGAGGAGGAAATATACATGTCTCAGCCAAATGGATTCCAGGGTTCCAGGAAAGGAGAATCATGTTTGCAAGTTGAAGAAGTCCTTATATGGGCTAAAGCAGTCTCTGAGGCAGTGGTATAAGCGGTTTGACACTTATATGAAGCAGCTTGGTTACAGCAGAAGTCCGTATGATTGTTGTGTGTACTACAATGACTTACAGGGTGGTTCACGCATTTATCTGGTTCTGTATGTTGATGATATGCTGATTGTTGCTAAGAATAAGTCTGATATTCAGAAGTTGAAGGGTTCCCTCAGTGTAGAATTTGAGATGAAAGATCTGGGTGTTGCTCGCAAGATTCTGGGAGTTGAAATCTATAGGGAAAGGAAGAAGATAAAACTCTTCCTTGAGGGGCAATTATGAGGAAGAGCGAGATGTCTGTTATCTGGCACTATCAGTTTTGTTGTTGGGCTTAGGGTTGTTTAGCGCTATATATAGCGGCTTATATGTAAACCTTAATTGTACCGAAAACTGTAATCTGTCTCCGCCCTCCTTCTGTGGACGGAGCCAATTTGGTGATCCACGTAAACGTCTGTGTCTTTCTTGTGTTTATTGTTCTCGTTTCTATTCTGTTACAAATAATAGGGATATGTGCAAAGTGGTTTCTGGTTCTCAACCTCGCGATTTCATGGGTGTCAATGACTCTACGTGCAGAATTAATAAAAATGATTTTTTTGTGATTCTTATGTGGCATCATTGATCCTAAAACAAGTCGTCAAATTATCCGAGAAAGAAATAGTGGAAATGACGTTCTTCCTTATGGTCAACGAGGCGTGTAGAGTTCTTGCAAAAAGAATTGCAGTCAAAGCTACAGATTTTGACATTGTTTCAGTTATATGGGCATGGCGTTCCCATCCCACCTTACAATTTTTTTTAATATATCGAGCATTATAATTTTACTTTGTGGGAAACCCTTCTAATTTCTTTTGTATGTTTATAGGGGAGGAATTTTGTTCTTGGGTGATTCAATTGGATCCAAATACATCTGTTTAAAGAAGTGTAACCCTTGCGATTAGTAGTATTAAGCACTCACCCCAAAAGGAGGTGTAGGCTGGTTACTGTCTCTTTATTTTTCTTAATTAATTATCTCATTTTAGAATTATAAAAGAAAACAAAAATAAAATAATACATAATAACATTAAATTACATAAATAAATATATCCGGCCGAGATCCGTATTAGTGTAGTTAAAGTCAAAGTAAGTAGTCATGTAGCTAAATTAGTGAGCCGTATTAGTCACTATCTATAATTTGGTTAATTTAAAGAATTACTCACATCACACCTAAAATAGCCACTATCTATTACTCGTACTGTATAATTTGGTCAACCAAATTCACATTTTAATTCATCATCAGCGACATCTTATTTATTATTCCAACTTTGCTTACTTACCAAAACATCTGTAAATTTGCTAAAATAATGTGCATAAACTCGCTTAACTCGGAACAAAACAAAACAAAATAGTACAAGCAAAACGTCAGTACCCAGCAGGCAATTTGACCCGAACCGGTTATCCGAATCCGGCGGAATCAGATTGAGAAATTCTCAATCCCTATCGAGTCTCCTCCCAAATCCGCCATTAAAGGCAGCTCCACTTCATCCTCCTCTGAGTGTTCACTCACATGACTGCAATCATCTCTCTCGACATCGGATTCCGCCTTTTTACCACCAACATTCTACTTTCACCTCAATAAAATCCTTGTTTCCTTTTCCCTCTCACATCTCACTACCTTCGCTTGGCTCCCAGGAAGAACCGAGCTCACTCGCTCCTCGAGGTTCTTTAATGGCTGGGATCTGACGAGTGTAAGGTAAATGAAGTTCTCGATGTCTCGTGTTTAGCAATCAAGAGAAAAGAATCTCTCCATGTGCTTTTTTTAATACTATTCTCTTCTTCTTCTCCGCTTCTCGATTTGAACACATTCGTCGAATAATCAATTCGAATTTTGAATCAAAAGTCTTTGAGAAAAAGAGGAGAAGTTGTAGAGCTAGAGCTAGAAAAGAAGAAGTAGCATTAGCAGCTTTGTGTTTTTTCGATTTCTGCTGCTTTTTTGACGCTCTCTTAGCTCAAGAAAAGCAGATATTCCAGAAGGAAACAACTGCACTTTTTCCATAGATAATGCTCAATTCAAAATACTAAAACGGCTTTCCCTTTTTGTCTCAGGCTTTCTCATCCCGCGAAAATATTTTAATGGAGAAGAGCAAGTCCCAGACTCAGTAGTTGACATATATATTAGGGTTTCTGAGAGAGATCAGTAGTATCACATCATTCACAAGATGAGGTTATGTATTCTCCCTGTGTTGTTGTTATGGTTTGGATTGCAGGCCAATTCGGAGCCGGTGGATGACAAGCAAGCTTTGCTTGATTTCATCAACCAAATACCCCATCTCCATGACCTGAATTGGGGAGAAAACAGTCCGGTATGCAGGAATTGGACGGGCGTGACTTGCAATGCCGATGAATCTCGCGTTATAGCCGTGCGATTGCCCGCCGTTGGATTCAACGGCCCTATTCCGCCCAACACCCTCACCCGCCTCTCATCTCTGCAGATTCTCAGCCTCAGATCCAACCGAATCCATGGCCCTTTTCCTTCAGAATTCACCAACCTCAAAAACCTATCCATGCTTTACCTCCAGTTCAACAACTTCTCCGGCCAATTGCCGACTGATTTCTCCGTTTGGAGCAATCTTTCTGTTGTTGACTTATCCGATAATAGATTCAATGGGAGTATCCCTCCTTCTTTGGCCAATTTGGCCCACCTTGTTTATCTGAAACTCGCAAACAACTCTCTCTCAGGTGACATTCCTGATTTGGATATCCCCACTCTGCAGCAGCTGGATTTGTCATACAATAATCTCACTGGAGCTGTTCCAAGATCGTTTCTGAGGTTTCCGAATGCCGCCTTTCTAGGGAACTCTCTTGTATTGCCATTGCTAAATGACACTTCTCCTGGTCAGCTGCCAGTTCCACAAACTCAAAATGGGGTTAAAGAAGGCGGGAGGCTCGGGAAGAAGTGGTTGTTGATGATTGTAGTATGTGTCTCTGCTCTTGCGCTCCTGGCAATTGTGTTTATACTGATTGCTTTCTGCTCCAGGAAGAAACACGAAGACGGTTTTACTGGAAAATTCCCAAAGGGTGATATGTCACCTGGTAGGGCGATATCAGGCGGCCAGGATGCGAATAACAGGCTGGTCTTCTTTGAGGGATGCAACTACGCATTCGATTTGGAGGATTTGTTGAGGGCTTCCGCTGAGGTTTTGGGGAAGGGGACATTTGGAATGTCCTACAAGGCCATTTTGGAGGATGCAAATGTTGTGGTGGTAAAGAGGTTGAAGGATGTAAGCGCGGGGAAAAGAGAATTCGAGCAGCAAATGGAGGTGATTGGAGGCATTAGGCACGAGAATGTAGTTGCTCTTAGGGCTTATTACTTCTCAAAAGATGAGAAGCTGATGGTGAGTGATCATTGCAGTCATGGGAGTGTTTCTGCTCTATTACATGGTAAGCCACTTCTAATTTGTTATAATTGGTAATCTTCAAATTATCTGCATTCTTATATTCTTTTATTCTTCTGTCTGCATATTCATTTCAATATGCCAAATCTAGCATTACTGTGGAGTTATTGTTTTGCATATCTGTATAGTTGGCAAATTGTTATCCCAGCCTTCTGTTTATAGTTTCTGCCTGATCAAATGGTGTTTGGCCACAAAACCACGACTACTTCAGCAAGAATGCTGGTCTTAAAAAGATTCTGCTATGTTTGAATTAAAGCTCTCCATTAATTTAAAAACTTGCATAAACTGATATCTATAGAAATATATTACTATTGTTTAGGAGGTGGCCTTTTGCTTTTCACTCAAGAGTACAGTCCCTTTTTAGAATGGAAAATACTCAAATTGTTTAGCATTAAACATGATCTTCTGTGATATTAAGCCAAGTTGTTTACTTTTTGAAATCTAACAGGCAGTAGAGGAGAGGACCGAGTCCCTTTAGACTGGGAAAGCCGTTTGAACATAGCCGTCGGAGCAGCGAGAGGCATCGCTCACATCCACGAACTCAACAACGGGAAGCTCGTCCATGGGAACATCCGCTCCTCAAACATCTTCCTCAACTCCAACAATTCCGGGTGCGTTTCAGATTTCGGGTTAGCCACAATCATGAGCCCGATCGCTCCACCCATCTCCCGTGCCGCCGGCTACCGAGCACCCGAAATATCAGACACACGGAAATCAACCCACTCGTCAGACGTCTACAGCTTCGGAGTTTTCCTCCTAGAGCTTCTAACAGGCAAGTCCCCCGTTCATTCAACGGGAGGAGACGAGCTCGTTCATCTCGTTAGGTGGGTCCACTCGGTCGTACGAGAAGAGTGGACGGGGGAAGTGTTTGATATGGAGTTGTTGAGGTTTCCTCATGTGGAGGAGGAGATGGTGGAGATGCTGCAGATTGCTATGTCTTGTGTTGTGAGGGTGGCTGATCAGAGGCCCAAGATGCCGGATGTCGTGAAGATGGTTGAGAATGTTCGTCGAATTAACGCTTAAACTCTGGCATATGGAGGATGATTCAGATCATTAGGTAGCTAGGATGATTGAATGTGATTTAACGTCAGTGAGATTCTCCCTCACTCCCTCCCTCTCCATTAATCTTCTTCAAATCTTCTCATTTGTTCCAAGGTTTTTTCTTCTATTTGGGCTTGTAAGTTTGTTTTAGTTGTTGTTGTACTTGTGTTTGACGCTACGTTGAAATGTTTGTTTATCTCCATTCTCCATGGTAAATGGCAAAAGGAATCGGATTTTATTTCCTTGTTGATGTTCCAAATTCGGCATTGGTTACAAACTTACGCATCGGCTTTAAACCCGGTTTCACCTGTCAATTAAACTTCAAAGCATTTAACAAAAATAAAAAATTAGGATATGTTGTCTTAATAAATAGAATTTCAACAAGGTGTTTGCCAGGTTAGTAAAATTAATGGTTAGGATGATATATATATTAAAACAGAGCTATTTAAAGTTCACACATTCACTCTGGTCACATCATATTTACGTGTCATTTTAACATTAATTCTCAAAAAATAAATATTTTCTAAATGCTTAATAAACCTAAATCAAACTAACTAATCCCAACAAAATAGATTTTACTCTTAGATTTTGTTGACAATTCTAACTTTTATCCCTATCAAGTTTGATTAACAAAATTCGAACAATGATAAATCTTATTTTGTTTCTTAAGCTACATTTTAAATCTTAAAGTATGTAGCAACAATCTTTTTAAAATTTTGTGTCGTATACCTCTTATAATTCATGTACAAACAATTTTATAAATCAAATGTAACCATTTCCTAGATTTGAAAATATTAGAGCATCTAACATGATTTATAAATGCATCCACTAAATTTAGCTGATTACTATTAAATTTAAATTTGAAATAGTTTTTTGGCCGATCTATATGTCTTATAATTCATGTACAAACAATACGTACATATACTAAAATTAATATATATGTCTTTTTTTTGGGTCGAAGATTAATATATATGTCTTGAAATAGTTTATTTTCCAAGTTTTCATTTCTAAAACATATATGTTACTTAATCACCAACTATTGACACATATAGTAAATTAATTTTTGTACATATCAATCAAGTTATAATATCATGTCAAATATAATGAATTTTTTGTTAATTCACACCAACATAAATTAACCATGAGGTTAAAACTAATAACAGATTTTCTAATCTATGCTCTAAGGGCATAGGATATAAGAGTCCAAATGTAGAAAAAAATTGGTAGATGTATGCTAAATTTCAATAAATTCTTTATTGTGATGGTATATGATTTCCTTATTGGGGTTACAATTTCTTTTTCGGGTAAACTTAACATACGTCCTTACCGAAATAATAATCCTATCATACATTAACAATAAAATAACTTGCAATTATCATTTTTATAAGCTTTCTCTTTAATTCTAACTTATAATATTATGTTACATATAATTACATTAACTTAATGTTTTTTAATACTATTCTATAATTTTTTATCACTACTAGTAGTGGCCCGTGTGCTTCGCACGCAGGTATGAATATATGCGTTATGTCATGTGAGATGAAGTAACCTAGAAAATATGGTACGCATCTAATAATATACAACAAAGATTTATTGATAGACTGAGTGGTAAGGGTTAACAAGCATGCATTTACATTGAAGTACGATAACACTGTATGTATAGCGAAATGTTAACAATCCATCAGTATGTATTCTATATAGGCTAGTACGAGATTTAGTAAGCAGAGTCGTGTATTAAACTTTAAATGACCGATGTGTTCGTACAAAATGATTGTGTAGGCGGGCCGCGGGCATGACTCTGCTTACTAAAGCAGAGTCATGCTCTATGACTAAGTTGACCATCATTATTTAGAAATTCAAAAGAGCTCGTAGCGCATAGGCAGTTATTAGTTTTGAAGTCAATACAACGTAACCAAACAAGCGAGCAAACCGAACAGGAGTCCTTTTTAAGTGTGAGCCATGTAGGCGGGCAACCTTGTAAGTGTATAAGGTGTCACCCGTTTATGTATAACCTAAGGGTGCTTAGATTTATTATTGTATATACATATTTATAAAACACATGGAACACAAAGTTTAATGAGTATCCCTGATTTAACAAAAAAAGGTTGTGAGGCAAAGACGAATAAAATACACAAGTGGGCCCATGATTTAATCAAATATTTTACTCCATATGTCCCCTCTTAATCTACATGTTTCAAATGGACACATTTGTCGAGACATGTTTTGTATTGTCAAAATCTCTCGTTACAAGTTAATAAAATCGTAAAATTTTGATATTGTAAAAGTACTCATTAACATGAATCAAACAAGCCCACTATGATTAAATTTTACCTTATAATGATCAGAAATCGAAAGATGCTCTACGCTCGTGAATAGTGTCAATAAAGTAAACGTCCCTTATATTTAGGGACAAAGAGTACTTTTACAATATTATCAATATCGGGTTAATTGTGTCAGACCTTGCATTTTGGTTCACATAATCATATAGTAGAGCAATATGCAACACAAACTTTCACCTCCTTTAAAGTAATATCCATTGGATTGAGTTTAGTATTACCTCGGATAATCTTTCTAAAGTCCAAATCCATGCAGATCAACAAACCCATGGAATTTAATAGTTTTCCTGCAAGTAAGAAACTCCCAATTATAGTACCAAGGGGGCCGGGTGTAGGGAGGGGATCCAATTGCTTCCTTCTATATCAAGTCTATGAATTTGGTGTAGGCAAATGAGCAATTTGTGACCTAATTTACTGGGCGAATTTGCTCAATAAGAGTAAATAATCCAACACAATCTTATTTTAAATAAGAAGTGGAGAAGTAGAAACACCTTAACGAGTCTCATTTTAAATGGTATAGAAGAACCCGAAATATTCCAGCAAGTCTGAAACCTCAACGATTATTCAAAATTAGAAGATGAAACAACCAAATCAAACAGTGTAAAGAAAGAAATCACTGCATAAGAACTTGTAGAGAAAAAGGGGTGTTCGAGGAGACGCTTGAGAAAAAGGGGTGTTCGAGGAGACGACAAGTGTCTGCACCACAACGACATGAGAAAAGGAGAACGAAAAAAGATAGTTGTATTTAGAAATTGAAACTACCATTACAAGTTTGATAGAAAAAACATAAGGCGGAGTGTGAAACAGAGGAGAGGACAAGACACGTGGAAAGTAAGAGATGGAGTCATTGACACGTAAGTGTTGCTTGAACAAAAATTTAATCTATACATATACTAAAACAAAGCGTTGTTTTGACATGTGTCATCCTTACGTTTAATTGGCATATGTGTCGACTTCTGAGCTATGTCACCTCATTATCCAAATCATATTACACGTCTTCATGACTTAGAAAAACTCAATAAAAAATGCCACATATTTAACGTAATTTTAAAAAAAATTGGATTAATTGAATATCTTTTACCTACAATTTTATCTACTTTAGCCAAATATAATTTAATACAATGTATATTTTCCATCTGTACATATTAATTTATTTAATTGATTATCTTTTATCTAAATTTTTTATCTATTTTGTACACATTACCCATACGGTGTGGTTCAGATGAGAGCAATTTTTAAAATGAGAATATAAGAATAACTTTTATTCATAAAAAAAATACTAAAATGTGCATCAAAATGTACTCAAATATTCATCAAAAAAATGGATGCACATCATTTGAAAAAGTGATGCACATATACGATATTTTCCTTAATGTTCTTCAGTTTCTCAATAAGTGTTCTTTGAAAAATGAATGTTCTTCAATTTTGGATGTTTTTAAGTTTGTCAACGAATGTTCACCAAATTAGTATTAAATGTTCACTAATTTACTAATAAATGTTCACCATTCTCACGTTCTTATTTTAAAGTTTATTCTTACCGGATACTTTCCCTTATCCAAATACAGTTTAATATACTTGATAAATTTCATCTATACGAATTGTTTATATATATTCCTATCTATATGATAATTTTGATTTTATCGTTTGTTTGCAAAACAAATTAAATAATGAAAAATTAATAAGTTATCTCATAGATTATATTATTATTAAAATATTCACTTTTATCTTTTACTATATTATATTTTATCTCTTATATATATTTTAATTTAAATTATTAGATCATAAACTATATACGGCTTCATACATGGTACATGAACATATGATAGTATATACCGATAATAAAACATTGAAAAGTTTATCCAATACCTTTTTAGCATCATCCAATTATGTTTTGAACAAGACAAAAGTGGGTTGTGTTTAACTCGGTTGTAGTTTCTTTTTTTTTGGTAGAAAGTGAGTTGTAATTCCTTGTAAGCAGCTTAACTGTAGATAAAGCCTTCTCCTATTTGTATAGTATGATAGATGATAGATAGTTGGAATTTTTTTTTACTCAACTAAGCATTTATTTATTTATTAAATCTCATTATAGCAGTTCCTCGAGCTCAAATTCAAGTTATGGCTAGAATCTTTTGAATTCAAATCTTTCGGATTTCATGAATTGTTGATCAAGTTTTTTTCAAGTCAAATCGACGTTGTAGATCGAGTCAATTTCTGACAATCTAATTATTACATTTGTTGCAATTTGCGTAATAACTTTTTCATGCATTTTTTCATGGTAATTCAAATTAGTGGTAATTCAAATTATTAAACTTAATTATATAAGAATGTCATTTTAGAATTCTTAAAAAAATCATTTATATTTTCGGATAAAATTTCATACAAAACAAATAAATTAATGGTTCATAAGTTATATAAACCGTGCATGGCGCGAGAATTACGCTAGTTTGGAGTAATAGAAAACATGATAAAAAAAGTAGCATTTAGAATTTTGGAAAAAAATGTTAGTGTTTCACAAGTACAAAAAATACAGTATGTGTTTAAAAAGCTACTTTTTCAAAGTTGCTTTTATTAGTGTTTAAAAAAATGCTAGTAGTTTGAACCGTTGTTGCAATGCAAACGTTATTATAACCGCTATTGCTATTGCTATTTTCGTACGAAACAAGTGTAAGCGTATGAAAATTTGTTCTAAACGTATGAAAATCTATTCTAAGAAAAGAAAATCGAATACCATTTTTTATACTATTTATTTTGAAAGATCCTATAAAGTTACTAAACTATAAATTTTATTATTAAAGACGGTCTTAAGTTACGGTGGAGCATATTGGAGCATACTTTAACATGGAGTATATCGGGGGGGACCCACACCACACTAGGCCTAGGATGGGCTATATCCCCTCTAAAAAATCCCGAAAAAATAAATTAAAAAATATTTTTGTGTAAAGATTAGCGTTTTTCCTTATATAGCCTCTTCTAAAATGTAGCGTTTTTATTAATTTTAATTAACTTTAATTAATATATAATTTACTCCCTCTTAGATTTGAATTATCCGTTACACCATAGCATACAATGTATATCGCTCAACTTTTCAAATCTAAAATATCTTTCTTTTCTTTCAAACCAATCTAGAGAAAACTAAAAAAGCACAACTAAAAAATGATTTGAACTACAAATCAATGTTTCTAACCTTTATACGCATTATATATGTTACTTTTTTCATTTAAATTCTACTTTCTAAACGAACACAAACTTTTGAAATTTACAAAATAACTATGTATTTTTTCAATACAAACAATATTATGAATAATTATTTGTGAAAAATACTAGTAAAACAAACCCACAAACATTATTTCAAAAATATTTTAGGGCTTGCCAGTATGATAGTTGGAACGGGAATGATGTTTGGAATGAGGAATGAGGTTGAGTGATTTCTTAAACATTTTATTTGGTATATTATGAATTAAGGTTGAGAATGAAAAATGAAATGAAAATTAGGTATGACTCATATCATGTTTTTTATTTGGGTATGAAAATTTGTTATAAAATGTGATATGGATTATTTCTTCGAATCAATTCCATATCCATACCCGCTCCTATCAAACACTAAAATAAGTATATCTCATTTCTAGCCCGATTCCTTGTCTTTTTTTTACCCTTAGAAATCTTAAATTAAATTTTGACAGTAGAGGTGTTGCCGGTTCAAGGTTCATTATATGCTTGAACCTGAACATAAACCGCTAAGGGGACGATTCAGCCGGGCCAGTTCCTGTTTTGACCGGCCGAAACAAAATAATTTAAAAAAATAAATATAACTTATGTTTTAAAATTTTATTATCATTTTTAATAAGCTCAAATATTTACGTTTAATCAAGAAATTGAGTCGTTAAAGACCTGAAACTTGCAAGTAATTTGTACACAAGCATGAGGGTGTTTTTTTTTTTTGAATTTTCGATTGTCATTAGCTCTTTTATACCAACATAAAACATTTAAAAACTTCTCACATCGAAAACTACTTGAGAGGTTGAAATGTATATATTAAAAATCCTCCACTCAATTTTTTTTTTTTTTTTTTATATTTATTGGTGTGAACTAACGGTTAACCGGTCGACTTAAGTTTCGAACCGGTTCGTCCGGTTAACCGACGGTTCAAGATTTTCATAATCTCATGAGCCTGAACCTAAACCGGTAAGAAAACGGTCTTGCCGGTCCGGTTTCGGACCGGTTCCAGTCCGGTTTAACCGAGCCGGTTCCGGTCCGGTTAAACCATTTAACACCTCTATATAATCTTCATCTTCCTTCGCTCGCTCAACCCTCTCTCTTCCGAAACCAAAACACAACTTTCTGCGTGGATTCTCTGGTATCATCTCTCTCATACTCTTTCGTCTTCTTCATCTGTTGTCTTTTATTTCATGCTATTCCACTTTCTTCGTGTTTGTCTCGAATTGATTCAATTTTAGGGTTTCTTGGAATTTTTAGGGTTTCTTCCATGGCGTCGAAGCGGATCTTGAAGGAACTCAAGGACCTCCAGAAGGATCCTCCCACCTCTTGCAGTGCCGGTCAGTTTTTCTTCATGCTTAATCTCCTATGATTCTCTTGGATTTATGCTCTAAGGAGACGTTGTTGTTGTGCGATTGTCTTGTTTTCTAGAATTGTTCATAGAGAATTTTACACTTCAACCTATGCTTCCCATTTTAGCGCTTGTACCGTGATCCGATTGTGTATTTGCTCAATCAGAATTGAAAGTTTAGCATGGGTTTAGAATTAAGCATGATCATGTCAGGCTGCTTTTTGGACTATCTGATTGAAATTTGAAAGGGCCACTAAAAACAATTACAACAATATGATCATGTCTTGGTGTATTGTTGATTGAGGGGGACTCAAATAATTTTGTAATCATTTCGAAATTGTCATTATAAGAAGTGGATGGTAGTGCTAACTAGTTGTAACCTGTAAAGAAGCACTTGAATAGAGAGAAACATGATGTTTGTTTTTCTAGTTCATTTTGGAGTACTTCTGAGTAGAATATATCTTTCTCAAACTGAATACTCCACCTATTCTCATTGGTGAAATTGTACGAACTGTGGGTATAAGGTTACATAGATGTGTGATTATGCTTTTTCTATTCTTTTTTCGTTTCTCCCCCCTTCATTTGCACTTGTATCTAACAGTATCACCTTTCGGCTTTCTCTCTTTTTTCAATGATTTTGATGCATGCAATATTGATTAGATCTAGGGATGTGATGTTTGTATTACTAAGTTAT
This sequence comes from Oxyria digyna, assembly GCA_029168935.1. NCBI lineage: Eukaryota > Viridiplantae > Streptophyta > Magnoliopsida > Caryophyllales > Polygonaceae > Oxyria > Oxyria digyna. The sequence continues at coordinate 13,451,989 of JAPVLV010000024.1, read as the reverse complement.
GATGATAACCATTCCATGCAGCTAAGCTCTTCTAGCATGTAAATAACATGGTGAACTTATATAATGCTAAATTGCTAATGGATTATTGTACTTTTTTTACAATGATATTGTTTTAGGCCCTGTTGCAGAAGACATGTTCCATTGGCAGGCAACAATTATGGGTCCTCCTGACAGTCCTTATACTGGAGGAGTGTTCCTAGTTACTATTCACTTCCCTCCGGACTATCCTTTTAAACCACCAAAGGTTACAATTGCATATTTTCAGCCTCCCCACTCCGAAGGATTATGTCTTGTTAACACGGGCTAGTATAGAAGGGCTATATTGTACTTTTAATGTATCTGCAGCTCTCATATTTTATAGCCTCCCCGCTCCGAAGGATAATGTTCAACTGATGATTGTTTTGCGCTGCTGATGTGTTTGTTTAATATTCTTGGTTGAATAATTTCCCCCTAATTTCAATACTGGAGGCTATAGTGTCCAGTGGAGCAGCTTATAGGGTCCATCTTTATTTAATATTAAGTATTTAGTCATGCCAGCAAATATATTACATTCATATGCTTTCTTTCTTAATTTAGCTTATTTATAAGAAAGCCCCTGCACATTTCTGACAACTCCTCAAGAAAGTCATTTCTAGATCTTCTGCACATGCTCAACAAATGTATTCAATGCTGCTGTTACATTTTCAATATATAACTGTTTACAATCTTATTGCTTTATGCAGGTTGCATTCAGGACCAAGGTTTTCCACCCTAATATTAACAGCAATGGAAGCATTTGTCTTGACATTTTGAAGGAGCAATGGAGCCCTGCACTTACCATTTCCAAGGTTATTATCTTGACATGTCATGTAACTATTTATTCTTGTTGTCTAATAGGCGCTAAACTATAACTTCAGGTAGATCATGTAATGCACATATTCGATACCAAACTGATCACTGAGTTTTCAAATTCAGGTCTTGCTCTCAATCTGCTCCTTGTTGACTGACCCGAATCCTGATGATCCTCTGGTGCCCGAGATAGCTCACATGTACAAGAGTGATAGGGCTAAGTATGAGTCTACTGCAAGGAGCTGGACTCAGAAGTATGCTATGGGTTAGTCTGCTGAATGGGTTTTCTCTGTATGGAATCTGATCAGAATGAAAAGAATAAACTCTATGCTCTTTGTTAAACGCCAACTGTTTTATGCTGTATGGGATAAACTTTTGACCTTTTTCTAAAATGAATTGTCTGCTAAATAATCTGTTTAGTCTCCTTGAATTTTAGTATTTCCCATCTTTCTCCTGATTCCAATGGAATCTGATCTGCCTGATTTGCTTATCGAACGTCTTCTGTTTCTGCATCGGTTTGAAGATGAACCACGAATACGACCTCTGCCAGTGAAGGTGTAGCTCGCCTCTAGGTAAGTGTTTGGGCTATTTTGTGAGGTGACCTTCATGAACAAGAAGGGGAAAGAGAATCTGGTTGGAGGAAGGTAGTAGAGGTTTAGTTGAGAGGGACCTTATTAAGGATTCATAATCTTGTCGTACACCAGCAACAAGATGGATAGCAAACTCTAAATTCGAAATGGATTGTCTATAGTAGTGAATGAAGACACCAAGCTTGTGCACAATCTGAATATTCATATGCACAATTCTAATAAATGCACACAAGAAATATAATTTCGGTAGCAAACAGTTGATTTAATAACATTTAATCATTCGATTAGTATGAAACCGTGGAATCATGACAAAACCATTGTTGAGTTGTCATATGGCCACTTTTGTTGAATGCTATCAACCGAAATGAGAAAAGTCAAGTTCTTTTGTGCACCGTCCGGGTTATCATTAGGCAATGGCTATATGCACGCGAATCGAGACATATATGCACGCGATTCTGTGCGCGCAACTTATGAGCACGCATCTGTGGGCAATTCTTATGCGCATACGTGTTTTACGTGGTATTACGGGTACTTTTCGTAAATTTTCAGAGTGTGCGCCGTGTTTCTGCGCACTGTTCAAACATAGTAGCCGTTGAAATTTTTGAAAAAAGTAGTCGTTAAATGTAAATTTGTGCGCTTAGGTTCTGCGCAAACGCGAAGAGTTCGAGTTTTCGACTCGAACTTACCGACAATGTTAAATAGCTATAATATGCATTGAAAACAAGTTTCATTGCATTCCGACGTCGTTTGGGCATCGAACTGCCTATTCTCGACCTTAACAGGCCATCAAGACCGATAAGGCGTTTTTGCATTTTTGAGTATTTTCGATCAACTTTTTGTGAAGGGGAGACCTTATACACTCTTTATATGCCTAATAACACATAATTGTATAAGTTTTTGAAACATAATCAACATCCATGTACTAGACCCTTCATATCTCAACTACTTCGACTATTTCGAAGAATGAAAGACTAGTGAAGGTTTACAAAGGAGGTGTTACTCGAAGAGTTCGAGTTTTCGACTCGAACTTACCGACAAGGTTAAATAGCTATAATATGCATTGAAAACAAGTTTCATTGCATTCCGACATCGTTTGGGCATCGAACCGCCTATTCTCGACCTTAATAGGCCATCAGGACCGATAAGGCGTTGTTGCGTTTTTGAGTATTTTCGATCAACTTTTTGTGAAGGGGAGACCTTATACACTCTTTATATGCCTAATAACACATAATTGTATAAGTTTTTGAAACATAATCAACACCCGTGTACTAGACCCTTCATATCTCAACTACTTCGACTATTTTGAAGAATGAAAGACTAGTGAAGGTTTACAAAGGAGGTGTTACTAGAAGAGTTCGAGTTTTCGACTCGAACTTACCGAAAAGGTTAAATAGCTATAATATGCATTGAAAACAAGTTTCATTGCATTCCGACGTCGTTTGGGCATCGAACCGCCTATTCTCGACCTTAATAGGCCATCAGGACCGATAAGGCGTTGTTGCGTTTTTGAGTATTTTCGATCAACTTTTTGTGAAGGGGAGACCTTATACACTCTTTATATGCCTAATAACACATAATTGTATAAGTTTTTGAAACATAATCAACACCCGTGTACTAGACCCTTCATATCTCAACTACTTCGACTATTTCGAAGAATGAAAGACTAGTGAAGGTTTACAAAGGATGTGTTACTCGAAGAGTTCGAGTTTTCGACTCGAACTTACCGACAAGGTTAAATAGCTATAATATGCATTGAAAACAAGTTTCATTGCATTCCGACATCGTTTGGGCATCGAACCGCCTATTCTCGACCTTAACAGGCCATCAGGACCGATAAAGCGTTTTTGCGTTTTTGAGTATTTTCGATCAACTTTTTTTGAAGGGGAGACCTTATACACTCTTTATATGCCTAATAACACATAATTGTATAAGTTCTTGAAACATAATCAACACCCATGTACTAGACCCTTCATATCTCAACTACTTCAAACCGGATTTCATCCATGCGTCAAGGTTATGCGCACCTGTTCTGTAACTTTATCAATCTATAACTTATTGTGCGTTGTTGTAAAGCGCACAATAAGTTACCGTTAAATCCATGTGCGCACACATTTTAACGTTAAAAATTTGTGCGCAATATATCTGCGAAACTTAACGTCGCACATGTCCTATGCGCAGAACGTCTGAGCATAGGATTTTAGAATTAGAAACGCTCTGCGCAGATGTGTTGCGCACAGGTGTTGCAGTACGCGTGTCATCACCGCATCAATTTGTCCGACGACGCCAACAATTTCATTTTTATCCCCAAAATACCCTTGTGCGCTGAACAACTGCGCATAGACTTATGCGCTTAAGAACTGCGCACAGATTGGCGTACATATAGTGAAAAAGTCGCGTGTATATAGGCGTATTAATGCTCGAATTGCGTTATATTGGTGTGTACACGAAATGTTTCCATGCCTAAAAGTGTTTGTTTAATTTGTCCCAATCCTAACACCAAAGTCAGTAACATCTTTTCACCAAAAAAAAAAAGTCATTAACATCTTCCCACCATATACACACGCTCTCCTCTTCACATTTATAGAGTTAAGTTGACCTCGTCAATACGACTTGAATAAAAATGATAAAATTATTAAAACTAAATCTTATATATTAAAACTAAATCTTTTTAAGTATTTAGAGTGATTTTAGCATAGTTTGTTAAGCTATTTATTTTTATCTTTTTATTAAAATTATTACTATTAAAAATTAAATAGTAAATAAAGATGTTATAATTATTTGAAAAGTTTCATAGACTATTATTTTAAGCTTAATATCTTGAATTTTCTAAATTTTTAACTATCAACAGAAAATCTAATGGTTAATAATCATTAATGTTGCACAGTTAGTTACTTCGTCCGTCCCATATTATAGATCACGTTTTCCATTTGAGGCGTCCCAAAATATAGATCATACTTTTCTTTTTTATCTTTTGTCTTATTATCAATATCACATCAATCTACACTCTCTTTCCATTCGTATATCAATATCACATCAAACACAGAAATGTGCCGGTATTTTTCATATATTGTCAAAGACATGGACACATGTACGAATATGCATATAAATGTAAAAGAATGTGCATATGAATACACTCTTAAGACTGTGCACGTAAATTTCCAATCGTATATTGGTAGAATAATAACGCTGACCTGAATCTTTTCCATAGTTTTATACCATAACTTATTTGGTGTCGGAATCAGGGGGTGTAAGCAAGTGTTATTAAAATGAAAAGGGACCCGGGTTAACTTTGGTGATACGGTTAGGGTGGAATTAAGTTTATACTTGCACGCTATTAGCAAGAAACTCTCTTAATTAACTAACTCTGTTAATTAACTAACACAACTAGTTACTGAAATACCCCCCTCTCTCCCACAGATAACAGATAGAGAGACTCCTTAGAAATATAGAGATCGAATCGAAGATGGGAGAAGCAGGCAATTGTTCCCCACCGTATGTCCGCACCGATAGAACAAGGCGAGATGAAGACGCGGGAGCCCAGTTCGTTCTCCAATCCAAAGGTATTCTTGATTTCAAATACAATTGATCCGTCGATGTCTGAATCAGTGATTGATTCATGAAATTGAATTAGGGCAGTGGTGGCATGCGGGATACCACCTGACGACGGCGATAGTAGGACCAACAATACTGACTCTACCCTACTCCTTCAGAGGATTGGGTTGGATTATGGGCTTCGTCTGCCTCACAATAATGGGTGCAGTCACCTTCTACGCTTACTATCTCATGTCTCTCGTTCTCGATCACTGCGACAAACAAGGCCGTCGCCATATCCGCTTCCGTGAGCTCGCCTCCGACCTCTTAGGTAACCCCAATTTCCCCTACCCTTGTTGCTTATTCAATTGCTATCATTAAAGTCGCCCACTAACATATTTCCAGACCTGTCATTCTCATCTACTTGCGTCTCCACCCATAACATTTTGCAGTATTTCTTTCTTCTATTTCCATATAAAAATAACAAACAAAATTGCTTTTCCGGGCGATCTGGATGGATATTGGCATTTTCTTTGACGTGGGAGGACATACTTAAGATCCTCTTCAATTACTGTTGAAATTTGTTGTTGACAAATTCCGGATTTAAGTGTATATACTATATATAAAAGTCGATCTGCATGTCTCTAGGGGAGGGAATTTTGTTGCCGACTCCTATGCCTTTTCTTTTCTAGTTGGGGATGTTGTTTGTTTGTTGACGAACGATTTTAGGGGTGGCGCTATCTCCCGTTTTGTTCCCCAATAACCCTTTTTACATTAATTTAGGGTGTTTAACCTTGCACTCGGAAAATTATAACCGACACCCGTTCTTAGGCGCATCGTGGACGCAAATGAACCGGATCAATCCCAAAATGACGGATTTTAAAAAAAATGGTTTTGGACGCATCCAGGATGCGCCCAAGAACGGGTGCTAATTATAAAATTCCGGGTGCGGAGTTTTTCCCGTTAATTTAATGTGGGATAATATAACTATTGCAACAATGGTTGCAACCGAAATCTGCAACATAAAGTATTTATACGATGTTCATGTTTTACTGAGGCCAATGTTGTTTGGCGTGTTACATGTGGCGTGTTACATGTTTTACTGAGGCCATGCATATGAATCAATCTTAGGTGTTCTCAATATATAGATTAAAAATATCTAATTAATCCAGATTCGTTTTTAATCGGGGAAGGATGAGACGTCAGAATGAAACGAAGGAATTGATAAACCTGATAGAGATGAGAATGAATTTGGAGATTGTGATAGAGGAAGGAGACGAAGATGGCGTGTTCTTAGTTGATGATGGAATTAACATTTAAGAAAATAAGTAATTAAAATAAAGATTTAAAATATATTTTTTTTGGTAAAAAAAAAAGATTTAAAATATTAGAGTAGCATTTCATGTTGCTTTTAATTTTTCAAATCCATCAACTTTTATATATATATATATATAGATTGATATAGTTTTAGATCACGTTGTCCATAGGGTCATGATGAAAGCTAAAAGTTGTTGCCACATGTAACGTTCTTACTTTTTGTAAAATGTTTAAAAATGCCAACTGAAAATCCTACCAAACATGACCTTATTCTCTCCAGCTGTCTTAATGCTTTTTATTCTTTACAAAAACAAACAAAAGATTCATATAGAGATTGAATCTTGGTTTGCTTTGTAGGTTCAGGATGGATGTACTACTTCGTGGTATTCATTCAAACCGCCATCAATGTCGGAGTAGGAATCGGAGCAATCCTTTTCTCTGGACAATGCCTTCAAGTATGTTGAACAACGTACACATGACTATTTATAGAACTATATATAAGTGTGTTGATTTCTGATATTCTCGTCTGTCTTGAAGATCTTGTATTCCAGTGCATCTCCACACGGGACATTGAAGCTGTATCATTTCATAGCAATGACGACTGCAGTGATGATCGTTCTCTCCCAGCTCCCGTCTTTCCACTCCCTTCGACACCTTAACTTGCTCTCTCTTCTTCTCAGTCTCGGTTATTCTGCAATCGTTGTTGCCTGCTGTATCTATGCAGGTTAATTAGCCTCTTGCTCTTGTCACTGAAAATTTGACAAATACTAGTATTATTATTTACTCTGTACCTTTCTTTTCTACAACTCCACAGGGACTTTGAAAAATGCACCTAAAAAGGACTATTCCTTAGGATCTTCAGACTTTGCAAGGGTTTTCAATGGATTCACCTCCATCTCCATCCTAGCTGCCATTTTCGGGAACGGGATCTTACCCGAAATACAAGTAAACTTTGGCTGCATTCATCTTTGCACATAAACCACAATCTTAGGTATTAACTAAAACCAGTTTCTGAAACTTCGTGGGCCCATGGTCAAGTGCAATGTTCGCATTGGGCCTACCATACAAGCCCATGAGGTTCCATCCCAAAACCAATTGACAATAGGAGAAGTAATTCATGAGTTTATATAGTAGGCAACTTATCTTCCAACTTCCGATGTGACTGTGTTTAACACAGTTTTTGTTGATGTTGTTCAGGCTACTTTGGCTCCTCCGGTGACAGGGAAGATGTTCAAAGGGCTTGTGATGTGCTACAGTGTGATTTTTGTCACATTCTACTCGATTGCAGTAAGCGGGTACTATGTGTTTGGAAACAAGTCGAGCTCCAACATTTTCGACAGCTTAATGCCGGATGAAGGTCCTTCTTTGGCCCCAACCTGGGCCATAGGTCTAGCTCTTGTCTTTGTTCTCCTCCAACTTTTCGCCATTGGCTTGGTTTACTCGCAAGTAGCGTTCGAGATTATGGAGAAGAAAACGGCGGATGTAAACGAAGGCATGTTCTCGAAGAGGAACTTGATCCCGAGGATTCTGGTGAGAACGGTGTATATGATAGTGAGCGGTTTCGTTGCTGCAATGCTGCCTTTCTTTGGAGATATTAGTGCTGTTGTTGGAGCCATTGGGTTCATTCCTCTTGACTTTATACTTCCAATGCTTCTATATAACATCACCTATAAGCCTGCTAAGACGAGTCCTGCGTATTTGATCAACATCTCCATCATGATCGTGTTCACGGGTGTTGGGATCATGGGGGCCTTCTCGTCTGTTAGAAAGTTGGTTCTTGATGCCAATCAGTTCAAGCTCTTTAGTAGCGAAGTCGTGAGCTGATTGGAAACTGAAAGATTGATCTTCAGACGAGTGATCCATGTGATGTCCTTGATCGACTAATCTGTTCCACTTTTAATATAATCACGGATAGATTCGTTGTGTAGCTTTATGGTCTCTCCCTTTGACATGTAACAACGCTTCTTTTGTTTGTTGTATGCAAGAAAGTTGTAAAGATTGACTTTGACATGTAACAACGCTTTATTCAAGGAAATGATTGGTTGGATATATACCCTTCAAAACATGAAAATTGGAACCTGCTAAAGACTTTACTCTAGAGAATCCGATCTCTTCCATCTCTTTTCTTTGACCAGGATAAAATAATAGGCTCTCGTTTCCGAGGATGCTCTTTTACACGGATCTAGATTGAGGTGCCAGTTATTTTGAGGTTTATCGTGAATGGGGCTTCAGATTAGGCTTAGCCTCATATGAGACTTGGTTGCAGTGGAAAATGAGTGTTAATAAGGACTCGAGTCTCAATGGAAGGGAGACGAAGGAGGCTTCAAGCCAATGTTAGGGTAGCGGAAGACTTTAAATAAGCGAGTTTTTGGAGATTTGCTCTTGTTGGACTCAAACCATCCAAGAGAAGAAGGGATGGAAAATCAAGACATTAAAGTAAATTGATACTAGTAAACGAAAAGATACTAGAAATAAGAAAAAGGAGTAAATGAGGGATTATGTTAGATAGCATTTATTGTTCAGCAAATTCAAGTATTTATTGGTGCTCTAAGCCAAGGTAATGCAATGTAGGGCCAAGCTTAGTGATGCCTGATCAAGGCGCCAACCGAGGCCATAGAGCACATCACTATATGTAACGACCTTAAGCAGTCAATAAGACAACTCGACACATAGACGCAACTAAGTCAGCCTCGACTAGAAACAAACAATCAAGTGAAAGCAAGAAGATCTTGAATGCTTTACCTTTTGTATTGATAAGCTGCTTCACAAAGAGAAGCAAAATACAAAGTTTCTAAACTCTTTACGTGATGGCTATCAAGGCTACATATACTTACATGAGGGACTGGAACAAGGGTCGTTCATTCGGTTAAAATCGAATCGAATTGGATCGGTCCGGACCGAATCAAAAATCAATTTCGGAAATTCAATGAACCGAAAAGTGAATCGTATTCGGTTCGGTTTAATTTGGAAAAGGCCTTATAATCAAGTCTAGAACAAACTTTGTTACGAGTCAGGGTTGTAACAAGTCAAACATGCTGAAAATTGGAAGTCTAAAAGACTATTCTAAAGTGAATCATGATCCAAAAAGAATTAATAGAGCGCCCTTGAAGCTAAAAACCCATTCTTCATTCCTCAAGCCCCAAGTCCAACTCATTCTTCATTTCATGTCTTTAAATTTGTGAAAGTATTTTATTTAAAAATCATAAAATTTGGATAAATCTAAAATAAACTAATGGACTATAGGCCGTGCGTAGTATCTTTAGTTGTGTTTCCCGTTATGTCTTTGTATTGTTGATGGTTATGTTCGTAGTTGTTTTGTTTCTTATTTATCTTTCTTTATGTTTGTTCTCCGTGTTTTCTTGTGTTTGTAATTTTGTTCTTTCTAACACTTCAATCTAATCTCGGTCTAGCAGTTGCTACCCTTGCTATGGGCGGGGCACTTCCAACCAATCTACGAATTTTTGTTTGTTTAGTTTACATGTGTGGGTTGTCTACTCTGATGTGTACATTCAACAACATTAGTAATTTATGTTGTTTGACCAAGAATAGACTACTGATATTTGGTTACGATATTACGATTGTGTGTCTGCCAATTCATATGATATGTTACTGTATATATAGAATTGGTTACACATTTTGTAGTAGAGGCACATAATTGTCCAACTCTTTAATAGTTAAAACCGCAATAGGTTAATATGGTGTATCTTTTGTCTTCAAACTTATTTAATTCACCTCTACTTATCTTTTTGTTGCATTTCTATTTAGCCCATATATTGAAAATATTTGGTTATAACATAGGTTATGGCCATATGGTATCGTACATAGGTGATTGATTCGTTCGCCCAACTATTCTCAGGTTTCATTGTTCATAATGTTATGGAAATGTGTAAGTTCCTTATAATTTATAATAATAAATGTCATCATATGTGTTTTCATTTGATTCGTTTAGACCATTATTTTCGTATGTTAATGTTTCTTTTTCCAAAATATGAGTATGATAATTAACTATATGGAGTATGCCTCGTTATAATTATTAAATAAAACTGCAAATAATAAAACGTGAGACTTGATCTTACTCTATTCGGGAGGTGCCTATTTGTTGTATTTTGTGGACATCTCTATTTGCCAATGAAATTATGTTGTGGGTTTCAATATGTTGTTTTCCAAGTTTTTCATTCTTTAAAAATCAAAACATTATTAAATAATTTCGCAACTGTCTCACCCTCTTAGGTTCTGTATATAATAGTGTATATATGTATATTATTACTTTTGTAGCTTATCCTTGTGGAGATGCTTTAATTCTGTACTGAGTAGAGTATTCTACAACACCCCCAGCTCCGAGGGCAATAATTAGCGCACCTCATCTTTATCCATCCCTTTTCAATTTTGTTTTCGTGTTCTTCTCCTAATGTGGATTGTGATTTCCGAATTTGTGTACGGTATTAGGTTTCTAATTAAGGTTGAATGTGGAAGCTTGAGGCATGTACATACAACATTCATTTAGGTACTATAATAAAGTGGAGATAGTTGAATTCTTTAACCTATTTAGTGTTTTTATTTGAGTTTCGTTGGGCTGAATTGGAATATAATCGTTTTTTGAAAATGGAAATTAAAAGTGGTTAAGTATTACTGTAGTATACTTGTTTGTTTCAAATTGGAATGTTTTGTTATTGTTATGTGTATCTTTAATACAGTAGTCGTTGTTTCACTGTATATTGCATTTAAGAGAGGATGACTTTTAATTTCCATAAAATATAATTTGTTTTTACATGGCCCCGTTTTGGCCTCGCAATGGAAGTGGCCTCAGTGTTTTTTTTGTCCTTTTGCAACCATTTGATTATGTAATTCTATGCGTAGAAAATTAAGGAAAGTAGGGGGACTTCAATGTTCCACGCGTTTTTCCTCCTGGCGGAGAAGAATTTCATTTACTACGAAGGATGTTGACGTTTTAGTTGTTCTGCAAAGCTTAGATTTTAGACGTAGTGTTGAGTGGATTGTTCGTTTCTGTTGTGGGGTTGAACGTGAATTAGCGTCCGTTGGTAGAATCCCTAATTTGCAGGGATGGCGTTGCCGGTGATCAATTCCACACCCTATCTCCTTCTGCAAGTGGTCTTCCTTCATAATCTTTGTGAATGTTGGTTAATCTTTTTTGCTACACTTGTAATTTCTATTTCTTACCTGGATTTTGGTGTGGATAGGTTGAGTAGGATATATTTGGTTATATTCGTGGACTTTGTTTGAGTTCAATGTAGCTATGTTTTGAATTTACTCCATGTACATCATTTGATTTTTTTTCCTCTGGATCATTTTTTAGCTTGACCGTGCTGCTTCCATCTATTGTAGTTGGGTTAATATGCAAATTCCGATGTCAAGGCTCTGTTTTCTTTGCTGAATTTGTTCCTGCAACCGAATGGGCCCACTAATCAGGTACAAATCAATGCCCCATTCTTGTGGTCTTTATGCTTCTGCAGGATTATGTGCCTATTAGTGTGTGCAGTTTATTTGGCTAATATAATTCTTCAAACAACAGCAAACAATGTAGTGTTGTAGGCAGGTATATGCACCTGTATCTGCCCACTTATGTGGTTGAATGATTCCTTGAAAACTATGTCCCTGTATAGTTCTTAGGTTCTTTTCCATTGTGTAGAAGTAGTATCTTCAATCTTTGTGGGTCAGTCACTCTAGATATTGTCACGTATAGTTGTCTGTGGCAAAAAACTGGATTAGGCAGGTATAGTCCTACGGGCTTCAGTGATTGGCCTTGACTTTTATTGACTGTCATAGCAAAAAAAGGTTTGAGTGGGAAATTGCGCCTTTTGATGACCAAGGCCCATATTGTTTGGGTAGAAGTTAATGAGATTCTTGGGATTACCACTTTATCTCCCAAGAATGTCCCAGTTATTATTTGGCTAGGACTTAAAAAATTGAATATGTTCCTATTTCCTCATTTGTATCTTCTTTCCAAATCTTCTTTAACAACATGAACTTATCTCTTAAATAAGTGTGTCTTCTTTTCTTGATTCCTTTTTGATGTACGTACGTCGAAGCTTCATCAAGAGCTGGAGCATTATTCATCTTTCGCACCCATGGCTGTATGGGTGAGCTCTCAAGGGCCCCATTTTCAAGACGAGATGAATTTAGAAGAGCACGAGGATTTGAGGACGAATACTTTTCAAGGGGAGGAGGATGATGTACGTACGCTGGAGCGTCTCCCAGAACAACCCATGATGCGATCCCGTCGCCAAGCTAAAGGCCGAAGAGACGACAAGAGGCGGTGCTATCGAAGATGGGACGGAATTAGGGCAGCGTGGCCTGGACGGCTCGGGCGTCCAATTTAGAAGATATTTGGTGAGAGTATACTTCTTGGGCCTATCTTGACCGTGTCCAAAGTTGAAGCCCAACAGAAGCCCAATGACCAAGATATGGCTGCTGTAAGATCCGAATTTGTTTCTGTTCGTTTGGGCAAACGAAAGATGGGATTAAGCTCTCCTTTGGATCCAGTTTTTGGGTAAATACCCCAAAACTGTTATGTTTTTTAAGTTTTTGCATCACTTTTTTAAGTTATAAGTAAATACCCCTTTGCTGTCAATAAATTTTTTAATAGAGCTGTCAACAATTTTTTTTACAGAGCTGTCAACAAATATTTTAAAAGAGTTGTCAACAAATTTTTTAATATATTTGTCAACAAAATTTATAACATAGCTGTCAACAAATATTTTAGCAGAGTTGTCAACAAATTTTTTAACAGAGTTGTCAGCAAGAATAATAAGTTGTCAACACGACTAAATAAGTTGTCAACACGACTAAATAAGTTGTCACACGACTAAAATACGGTCAACAACATACAACACGAGCAATATTACAAAATTGTCAACACTTTGCAAAACTTGTCAACACTGTAAACACCACTAAAATACACTATCAAAAAACTATATTGTCCCGATGTAATCTTTGTCAACACTGTCAAATTTTACACAATTAACTTGTCAACACTGTCAGAAATCATTGTCAACAATGTCAAAATTTGAGAAGTTCTGATGGATACACCACGGAGGAAGGCGATAGCAGGCGTGAAGAAAATTGACGAGTAAGAAGATAGCGGAGCGATGAAATCTGTGTCTCCAATACTCGCCGAGCTTTTGCTAGTTGTTGCACAATTATGATACATTTCTGTTGATGCTCGAATAGCCTCTGTAAACAAGTTCAATAACGAAACAAGCTTCAGTTTTTGCACAAGAAACTCGCATAAAAGTATGCAAAGTCGAATTCAACCACATCTGCTGAATCCGAGCGAGATTGAACCTTATCAAAACTACGCAAAAGCGATTTGAAGCACATTTTCACAGTTAGATCTGATATCTATACTCAGATCGACAACATACAACTAAAAAATTAACACAATCATCGGAGAGCTTCAATTGCAGAATATCGGTAGGGAAATCAACTTTAGCTTGAAAATTAGAACGACGAATGATTATAGATGGAATAAAACAAGTACAATATCGATCGAACAGTTGAATCATCTACAACAACATAAACCTTACCTGTAACAGAGGTTATGGCGGTGGCGGGAAGGAGAGAATCTGAAATGCGAGTTTGTTACGAGAAAGTGAGAAGGAGTGTGGCTTCGTCGTTGTTTCGTTGTCGGAGAAGAGAGAGGAGAAAGAAATTGGACCTGGTATGGAGCGGCTCAAGTGGAATACATGGATTCCGATCCGGAGCTTTTGAATCTAGATCTATAGATCCATGGATTCCGATCTGGATCTTCTGAGCACAAGAAGCAGCAACATGAATAGCACGGCGACGGGAGGAAGACTAGCTACTGACCGGAGAAGCGAAAGAGGAGAGGCGGAAGAGTACGTCCACTGAGGCGTGGCTGCTACTTGGGAAGAGATAAGAGAATGGAGTACTTTGTTATAATTTAATGGGGGAGTTTAGAAACCTAAAATTTAGTAGGGTTTACGGTATTGGGCACAAATTATTCCCTTTGGATATGTTTCAGTACTTGGGTTTATCTTCATTGTGTCCAAATTTGAGGCCCATTCGAGATTGGACGAGACCGCCATGATCAGAACAAGATTTGAGATTTTAGGGCTTTTCTAGGGTTTCCTTCATTGAGAATCAAACATTTCGGGAAGGCTATTTAATGTGTGTTTTTCTAGGGTTTTAGGCAGACTTTGACAAATTGAGAATTATTCTTCCCTTTAGGTTTTGACGTTGCTTTGACGTTGTTTAGCTGTAGTTTTTGGTTTGATATTGAATTGCAAGCGGAAACCCTTGGTTTGATATTGACCTGTGAGATCGATCTGTTGTTTGTACATATTTCGATCTCCAAACCTTGAAAGAACCCTAGGTGGACTCCTTGGGTTAGTTCGAGTCAAGTGAGTCTTTCTAGATCGACGACTGAGTCAAGAAAGACGTCACTTGCTTATCGAGTCCGAGTCAAGCAAGTCTTCCTAGATCGACGACTGAGTCAAGGAGGATAACACTTGTTGAAGACCAAGATTCGTTCGATCATCTGTCACAACGATTTCAGGATTGTTCTCCCATTCGTCATCCAGCAATAGCCGTGGTGTGCATATGTGGTAAAACTCACCATACGATTTTAACGTATGCATTGTATCGGTTTTCGGTGGTGGGTCTTGAAGCCAACCCTCACACCTGCTCATAGAAAACATCGAGTTATACATGCAGATGTTTTTTTAATGACTTTGCATGTTCGGATCGTCCCTGTAGTAGTTCATCAAGGATTGTTGGATTTGTTTTTATTTTTTGCAGGATAGTCCCTCCATTGTTGCAACATCTTGTTGGTGTGCTTCTTTCCTCATGCCACCCTTTTGCGCTACACCACTTACATACTTTTGACATCTGCCAATTTAATATATAGTTTATGGTATAAGTTTCTTTGTCTTTTACCATTTTATTATTCTTTATCACTCACATTTTGCTTAGTTGTTATTGTTTTTGGTTTTGGTTCTGATACGTTGCACTTTGTATAACGTAACTAGGGATTATTATATTGTTTTAGGAGTGTTATCATATGTGTTTGGAGTCATTGTTATGGTCTGAGATATGTATGAAGAAATGAAGAATTAGAATATTGAAGAGTAGATTTGAAGGCACTTAGGAGAAGACACTCAGAATTGAAGAATTGATGGTACGCAGTACAGATGGTGATCGCCATATCCAGACGGCGATCGCCATATCAAGACTGGAGATGAGAAATATTTCTAAGTACAGATGGCGATCGCCATATCCAGACGGCGATCGCCATGTTACAGCAGAACCTAGGAGCAAGAAGTTAATGACGACCGCGATCGCCATGGTCAAGGTGGCGATCTCCATGAGGCAACAGAGGCTACGTAAGATATTCATTGAAGGTGGCTATCGCCAGATTCTGGTGGCGATCGCCATAATGCGCTGAAGATTTGTTTTCGGATTTGTTTTATTTATTTCTTTTCCCTTTATTTTATTAATTTCGTTTAGGATTCTAGGGTAAAACTCTTTTATACCCTAGCAGCCTTGTTTGGTTTTTCATCATCTTTTACATCGACAGTTTTAGTTTAGGCAACCATGAGCAGGAACTAAACGCCATTGTTTTGCTTAGCAGTTGAAACCTTTAGTTATTAAGTTGTGAGATTTCTAAACTCTTGTTCTTTTCCTTTGGGTTTGTACCAAATCTCTTGTTCTTCATCTATATGATTTCTATTGGTTTTTGCTAGATTGATCACCTAGTTTGATTAGTAGTTCTCTATTGCTAGACTAGGAATAGACGGTGGAATTCCTTGTCATTGTAGCTTCCATATCTGCATGATCTGGTAGTTGATTGTTTATATGAAAGAGAATTGATTGCATGTTAATACTTGAAGGTTGTAAGTTATTGCATGAATCCTTATGATTCTTGTGCCCTTTGCTGTTATTTCATCTAATCTTTAGAGGTTTCCCTGATTGTTGAATAAGTAAGTATTATTAGGACCGGTTGGCCTGCTGATATATTAAATATTGGAATAGGAACATTCCCTAGGATTAATAAGAACTTGAGATAATCTATGATCAACTTGATTTACTGTTGTGTGGATACTTGCTAGGTGAAACCCCTTTGCATAATATTCTCACCCAAACTTTCTCTGCTTGATACTTGTTACTTCTGTGCTCCGTATAATCAAACCCCCCCGGTTACTTGTTACTTGTTCGTTAGTTGATATTTCACTTGACTGCATTGATTTGGTGTTTTGATTCCCTTGGGTTCGACCTCTACTTACTTGCTATACTCTAGTTAGTGTTTAGGGTTTACTTTGATTTAGCAACCATGACATTTGCTTTATCAAATTTGGCATCGTTGCCGGGGAATTGAATTATTCTATTTCTGTGCTAATTGTGAAATTATCAACTGTTTGGTGTGAACCTTTATGGTTCAGACCCGTGCTATTGATTCATCTCTTGTTGCCTTTGATCCAGAGATTGAAAGGAGAGCAGCTCTGAACCAAGACGACGAGATGGGTGAACATGGACCGCCATTGCCTACTATGAGGCAACTCACTGCCCCAGACTTAGACCAACAACCTTTGGCAGTGAGATTTCCTGAGATTGCTGAAGGTGTGAATTTTGAGTTGAAAGTTGGTTTAATTCATGAGCTACCACATTTCCATGGTTTAGCAGGAGAAGATCCCAACAAACACTTGGCTCAATTCCATGCCATATGTTCTAGTATGAAGCCTAGAGGTGTTACTGAGGAGCAAGTCATGTTGAGAGCTTTCGGATTTACTCTGAAAGATGCAGCGAATGATTGGCTCTACTATCAAGCCCCGAGGAGTATTGATACATGGGCTAAGATGAAGAAGGTTTTCTTAGAAAAGTACTTCCCAACCACAAAACTGAGTAGGTTGAAGAAGGACATCACGACCATTCAACAACACTCAACTGAGAGTCTATATGAGTATTATGAGAGATTCAAGAAGTTGTGCTCAAGCTGTCCATTCCACAGTTACACTGACCATGATCTTCTTATGTACTTGTTTAGTGGCCTGATTGATGAGGATCGTAGAATGGTAAACGCATCCTGTGGAGGTAATTTCCTAAAATTGACTATACCTCAGGCTACTGAAATGTTTGAAGAGTTGGCTGAGAGTTCAAGACAATTTGGTAGCAGACAGAGCTCCCACTCAGTGAAATCAATTGATTCAGATCGAATGCAGACTGATATGAATGAGCTGAAAGAGATGGTAAAGCTTTTGATGCTGAAAAGTGATGCCCAAAAGGAAGTGAAAGCCATTCATGACCCCAATGCTGAGGTAAACGCTGCTGGTGGATGGCAACCAAGGCCAAGGTATGATCCTCATGTGAATAATTATCAGCAACCTAGACCTCATAATTCTATGACTGTTGAAGATATGATCAAGTCCTTAGCTCAGACTGTGATGCAACAAAGCGCTGAGATGAAATCAAGCATCCAAAATCTCGAGAATCAGATAGGACAGATTGTTCAAGCTGTGAGTAAATTAGAGGCCAAGGACTCGGTAAGAAACCCGAGAGAGAATGTCAATGCAATATTCCTAAGAAGCGGCAAAGTGCTGGATGATAAATCTGAAACAGAAGACCGACCGCGATCGCCGGATTTGGGCCGCGATCGCGGCCTTATTACAGAGACTACAGATAGTGGCTGCGTAACAAACCCGCGATCGCCAGATATTTTCCGCGATCGCCAGATATTTTCCGCGATCGCGGGATTTCTGCAGAAGCAAATTGTTCGCGACCGCGATCGCCAGTTGCTGATGGCGATCGCCGGGAGGCCCCTGAGTTCAAAGACGAATACGTTCGTCCCAATTTCCCTCCCTTGTTCTCCCAGAATCTTGTGGCTCCTTTCCCTGAGGCATTGAAGGATACTCGAAGACCGGAGAATGACAAAGAGATCTTCGAAACCTTTAGTAGGTGTGAGGTAAACATTCCTTTGTTAAAACTTGTCAAGAGTATTCCTAGATTTGCTAAGTTTTTGAACGAAATTTGCACGATTAAAAGAAATAAAAAACTTAAGGGAAAACAAAAGGTTAAAGTTAGTGAACAAGTTTCTGCTGTGTTTCAAAAACGTATGCCTAAGAAATGTGGTGATCCAGGCATGTTTAGCATTCCATGTCTGATTGGTGAAACTAAATTTGAAAAAGCCATGCTAGATTTAGGTGTAGCAATCAACGTTTTTCCTTACTCTTTGTACGAATCACTGGGCTTAGGACCTTTGCATGAAACAGGAACTGTCATTCAACTCGCTGATAGATCTACTGCATGTCTACCCGAAAGGGGTTGTTGAGGATGTGCTTGTTATGGTTGGTGATCTGATTTTTCCTGCTGATTTCTTTGTGCTGGATATGGAGCATGCTAATAATGTCACCTATACTGTTAGGTAGACCTTTCATGAAAACAGCACAAACAAAAATTGATGTTAATAGTGGGACTCTCTCTATGGAGTTTGATGGGGATAAGGTCGAATATAATATATATGACATGGATCCTATTGATAAGAATTCTCTATGTGCTATTGATGTGATTAATCCTACTTGTATGGATGAATTGCAACCTGTTTTAGAGAATGTCTTAGAAGACCCAAAAGTAGATATTGTTTTGTCTACTAACATGCAGGAGTTCCAGGCTAAGCTAGAGCCTGAAGGTAAGCTTTGTCCACATTCTTTGGGCAGTCGCCCCACATTACTGACCTCGCCAGGCGAGATACCATTGATGTCTAGTGTGCAGGCACTTGACATTGAGCTAAAACAACCGCCTGATAACGTCAAGGATGAGAAAGTGAATGAAACCACTTTCATTGCTAAAGACAAGGTGGTCAAGGTCAAAGAGACAAGGTTCAAGGCGTTCCATGAGTGGTTCAGGAGAGAATTCAGACAAGAGACGGTTTTCACAAAGCCGAATGGCGTTAGTTAAAATCTCTTGAGTTTCATGTCGAGCCACGACATAAAATAAGGCGCTGCTCGGGAGGCAACCCGAGGTTTGAGATTCTTTTTATTTGTTTTTGTGTGTTTTGTTCGGTTTAATTTTCTTTTTAGCTTTTCTATGGACAGGAGGAAATCACCGAAGCTTAGGGTCAGCTACAGTCCGTAGCCAATCTCGTTGTAAGTCTTCTCTCCCGTCAAAAAAAAAAGAAAAAAAATCATTCCGAGAAAAAAATAATAAATCAGATTTAAAAAAAAATAGTGCAACAAAAATATGAGAGAAAAGAAAGTAAGGAGTTGTATTTCATCAAGTTTGGTTTCATCATTCCTATCATTTATGGATCTACATTTGTTGGAGCTTAGCTTGTTGGTGACCATGTTCTTTGCAAAGAGGTGATTTTGGCTCACCATCTATATTGGAGGTATTCTTTCTTTCGTCTTGGATGAGCTGTGCATTGTTGGATTACAGTTGGTGCTCATCTAGTTTCTCATTCTACCACACCTTGTGTTTCATGGAGGAAGGTCATCCGACCTTGTATGTGAGTCTTCTGTCTCCTTCCCTGGGTTCGTTATTATGTCTTCCATTTCATTGAGGACAATGCAATGTTTAAGTATGGGGGAGGAGAATGTATTCACATGTCTTTATTTGGTGTTGGTTGTATCTGCACAAATTTATTGAATATATTGTTTGAAAAAGCCACAAAAATTGAAAAAAGGCATACAAAATCCTTGAATAGCAAGTTCTATGCAATAAGAAGGTGGCTTGGCCGACACTAGGCTGAGGCAACAATAAGTCTGGAGTGATGTGAGTTTGTGAGCCTGGAACAATTAATGAGTGGTTATGATGAAAACCTGAAAGGGCGCCTACGCAAGATGAGTGTATGAAAAAAATTGAGTGTTTTAGGATTTTTATCATCTTGGCGTATGGAGACATAAGAAGGAGGTGCATAGGAGGATTCGGGTAGGCCACTTGGAGAAATAAGGTGTAGTTCTGAGTTTGTGCTTATTGTATCACATTGTTCTTGATTGTTGTTGTTGTGTTTTGTATGTCTTGGGCTTATTGAGTATGTAATCACTAGGAGATATTCTTGTACTTCCTGAGGCTTTGAGCATTTTATTGTAAGGGTAACTTTTCTTTAAGTTACTCGGGACGAGTAAAAGTCTAAGTATGGGGGTATTTGATACGCTACACTTTGTATAGCGTAACTAGGGATTATTATATTGTTTTAGGAGTGTTCTCATATGTGTTTGGAGTCATTGTTATGATCTGAGATATGTATGAAGAAATGAAGAATTAGAAGATTGAAGAGTAGATTTGAAGGCACTTAGGAGAAGACACTCAAAATTGAAGAATTGATGGTACGCAGTACAGATGGCGATCACCATATCCAGACGGCGATCGCCATATCAAGACTGGAGATGAGAAATATTTCTAAGTACAGATGGCGATCTCCATATCCAGACGGCGATCGCCATGTTACAGCAGAAGCTAGGAGCAAGAAGTTATTGACGACCGCGATCGCCATGGTCAAGGTGGCGATCGCCATGAGGCAACAGAGGCTACATAAGATATTCATTGAAGGTAGAGATCGTCAGATTCTGGTGGCGATAGCCATAATGCGCTGAAGATTTGTTTCCGGATTTGTTTTATTTATTTCTTTTCCCTTTATTTTATTAATTTCGTTTAGGATTCTAGGGTAAAACTCTTTTATACCCTAGCAGCCTTGTTTGGTTTTTCATCATCTTTTCCATCGACAATTTTAGTTTTGGCAACCATGAGCAGGAACTAAACTCCATTGTTTTTCTTAGCAGTTGAAACCTTCAGTTATTAAGTTGTGAGATTTCTAAACTCTTGTTCTTTTCCTTTGGGTTTGTATCAATTCTCTTGTTCTTCATCTATATGATTTCTATTGGTTTTGCTAGATTGATTACCTAGTTTGATTAGTAGTTCTCTATTGCTAGACTAGGAATAGACGGTGGAATTCCTTGTCATTGTAGCATCCATATCTGCATGATCTGGTAGTTGATTGTTTATATGAAAGAGAATTGATTGCATGTTAATACTTGACGGTTGTAAGTTATTGCATGCATCCTTATGATTCTTGTGCCCTTTGCTGCTATTTCATCTAATCTTGAGAGGTTTTCCTGATTATTGAATAAGTAAGTATTATCAGGACCGGTTGGCCTGCTGATATATTAAAGATTGGAATAGGAACATTCCCTAATAAGAACTTGAGATAATCTATGATCAACTTGATTGACTGTTGTGTGAATACTTGCTAGGTGAAACCCCTTCGCATAATATTCTCACCCAAACTTTCTCTGCTTGATACTTGTTACTTTTGTGCTTCGTATAATAAAAAAAACCCTGGTTACTTGTTACTTGTTCGTTAGTTGATATTTCGCTTGACTGCATAGTTATTGGTGTTTTGATTCCCTTGGGTTCGACCTCTACTTACTTGCTATACTCTAGTTAGTGTTTAGGGTTTAATTTGATTTAGCAACCACGACATTTGCTTTATCAGGTTCTTATGATGAAAATACAACTACCTGTTGATATTATATCTCTGTAGTAGTTCATCAAGGATTGCTGGATTTGTTTTCATTTTTTGCAGGATAATCCCTCCATTGTTGCAACATCTTGTTGGTGTGCTTCTTTCCTCATGCCACCCTTTTGCGCTACACCACTTGCATACTTTTGACATCTGCCAATTTAATATATAGTTTATGGTATAAGTTTCTTTGTCTTTTACCATTTTATTATTCTTTATCACTCACATTTTGCTTAGTTGTTATTGGTTTTGGTTCTTATGATGAAAATACAACTACATGTTGATATTATATCTCTGCTTCGGGTTATTATTGTATAGTCTGTGTCGTCTGTCATGTCTTCTTTCCTGGATTGTGTATTGTCTGCTTTGTAGTGACTTTGTGTGTCGTGACTCTGTGTCGTTGGTCATGTCTTCTTTCCTGGATTGTGATAGACATGAAATTACATTAAAATGTGAGTGATATGTTCTTCACCTTCGGTTTCTTGAGTTATGTACTCTTTTTCCTTCGGTTTTTTGATTTCGAGTCCTCGTAGCAATCATTTGTGTATATTGAACTTGCATTTTATATGGGTGTATTTGCGTGTGGTCCACATTTGTCTTTAATGTTTCAGTTTTCTCCGAAATTAATTGTCCCTTTGAAATTGGTATGAAACGTTTTTATTTATACGAGGTGTTATTGAACACTTTAATGCCATTATTTGTGTCGTTGAGTGTTTGGTAATAATAAAAAATTTATTCTTTATTCAGAGAAATCGTTATCTCTGTTGCGTTCATCCTTCAATCCCAAAATATCTTGTAAAGTTCTGTTCAAGGCCTTAACGCATGTCTATGCGTCATTGGTGCCTCATCCCATATAATCAGTTTCACCTCATGCAATAATTGCTCTAGGTGTGTATTTTGTTTGATTCCACATGTATTGTTGTCAAGTACCTCGATTAGGATGAGGAACTTGCTATGAGTCGTTCTTCCTCCTTGTAAACGAAGTGACGTTATTCTTTCACATCAATGTCACTTTGTATTAATTTAGTTAATTTTAATTGAGTTTTTTGCGTTGTTTATTAATAGTGTTTGTTCACCTGAGGATGCAACTGCCAGGACAATATCTTCTTTTGAACGTATTTGAGACATTATTGTCTTGTACATGAATATTTTCCCCGTACATGTTGTGCTGTAGATAAAGAAAAACTCCTGTGTTCTATGGGTTACCGCGTGCATCACCTTAGCATATATGTGAAGTTGTTGAGCGTTTAGTTGGTTGTATAACATCTCATGCATCTCATTCATTTCACTGCAATTGTAAGATAGCTCCTCACGAAGCAACCTATTTTAAATGGTTGAAGCAAAGTCGGGTCTGGTTTTTGTATAACTGAATAATCATCTAATGATTTCCCATTTTTAGATAAGATGTTTTCTATGCTCACCAGGCAGTAGTTCCATACTTGGGTTTTTTTTTAGCTCAAGATGTTGATACTGAAACTCTTTTATTTTCATATATTGTATGTCCTCTGATAGCGCCTCCCAGTTTGTGTCCCACGGTTTATGAGGGCTGGCTATGTCGCAGAAGATGAGGATTGTGAAAAATATCTCCATAAGATGCGCTCCTGTTACCCATAACCTTGCCTCCTGAATGGCATATGTCCACTCGTTGTCCTCTTTCAACATCCCACGGGCATAACACGCTTCTCTAAATGTGTTGTTAACCTCCCATTCACCCTTTTTATATCTTCTTATGATAGCGGCCCCTTTACTACATTTAGTAGCATTCGAAGGTAGTAGGGCTCTCTAGCCGCTGGGCACCATTCTCCCTATTGGATTTAGGTATCCTCGTGTTCTCCACACTTTGTCACTGACATCCCACACGTATTTTCTAGGTGTTTCAGCATACGTGTATTGTCTTGCCTTCAGATCTACATTGTTTAGAGTGAACCACTTTGTGAACATTGTTTTTGTAATACCGTCCTTTCTAACCAGATTTCCTAGCTGTTGTGAGTCTGTTGTCACGAAGTTCTATTCAGGCAAATGGTAGGTGAGCCGGATAACTGGTGGTTGGCTGTAGTGAATGTCAAAGTTGAAAATACGCCAAGCAGCTTCACAAGCGGACTTATATCTGCATTCTAGATATTGTTTTATCTCATTAATGACAATTGGGTGGCTTGAAACTTCTCCATCTTGACCCTTGTGACTCTCTACAAAAACAACAATTGCTCTATCTGGTCTCTTTGTAATATATTTGAATAAATACTTTGTTGCTCTTACATTGTTGCACCATTCCACATTTATGTGGGAACCGTACTTAATCAGTAGGCATCGATTATAAGGAACAACATGACGGTTGTCAAACTTGACCTTCCTTTTGAGGACACTACGCCTGTTGTTTCTTCGTCGGTAAACAGGGAACCCATCACCATCCAATGTTGTGTCTGCGTAGTATGTCTTTGGAAAGTGTTTTGTGCATTCACCCCCATTCATGCAATGCGAGGTTGGATGTGTCGGGCCGTATGGTTCGTGGAACATATGTTCCACCACAAGTCTATGACATTATGGGTCTGTTTTCTCGCAAGGAAGTTCAGCATAGATGAAATCATCTATCTCTTTCCCTGTTTTTGCTTTGCTGGTTTCTTTCAGCCATAAGAGAATATGTGCATGTGGTAGGCCTCGTTTCTGAAACTCAATTGTGTATATGGTTGTGGACGCAAAATATTAGTTCGTTGTTATTTTAAATGTAAACACACTCAAGAGTTTTATGTCTTTGTTTTTTTTTGTATTACCCGCATTAGTCTGCACGAAGATTTTTTTTTTACGTAAATCATCCATGAGTTGGCTCAGTTTCCGTTTGAATATACGCGTCATCACATCGGTCATGTCATTGGGATGAAGGCCTTCCAGGTCTTGTAGTTTCTCCTTTGCTTCTGGCCATTTAGGGTTGGCTGTAAATGTGATGAATAGTGATGGATTTCCAAAAGTACTACATAAAGCCATTGCATCTTGGTAATTTTGTATCCTGTATCTTGGTCCACCTATGTAACTTGAAGGGAGAACAATTCTTTGTCCAACTGCTTTTGCATCTGTATCTCCCTTTGTAACAGCATCATATCGGTTGTTGTATAGTTCTGATCTCATTTGTCTTTGATTACTATTAATCCACCGCAAACGGGACTCTTCTATGGAAGTGTACGTGTCCACAATGTACTGGTGGTACAAACGTCCGCCTCTTATCAATGTGTTGGCTTCACAGTCCCGATGTTGCATTCTGTCTTAGTAGAACTCTTTCATAGTAACCACTCCCCTTCTTGTTTGTCTTGGTCCAGAATTGGCATTATACGGGATGTTTATATGGAACCCATCCTCACCATGTGGAAACAGTAATGGGTATTGTAGTGA
Source organism: Oxyria digyna (assembly GCA_029168935.1). Classification (NCBI taxonomy): domain Eukaryota; kingdom Viridiplantae; phylum Streptophyta; class Magnoliopsida; order Caryophyllales; family Polygonaceae; genus Oxyria; species Oxyria digyna. Next base: position 13,426,855 of record JAPVLV010000024.1, on the reverse strand, counting down.
CATATATAATGGGTGTATTTTTGATATCCGGCTAGGGCACCTTTTTTTTCTCTGGATGTAGACATCACGTGGCCCTGTTCCTTTTCCAAAATCCCCAACAATTAGGCTTGCTATCTCTCCCGTTGTTGGTAGGTTGTATTGCTGTTTTTCTTTTTTTTTCTTTCTCCTATTAGCCAAAGTGTGAAATCAGTAGTTTCAGTACTGTGTGCCGAATCCCTTGTCATCCTAAACACTTTTGCAACAACGCTGGTTTTATTCATCATACTTATTAGGATGTTCACAATGTCTGGGTTGATGTCCGATTTTGTCAGATTCGTACACCCCATTCTGTTCTGCAATTCTGTGTCAGACTCACTGAAATACAGTTGAGCATATCTACGTGGGGCGCTTTCCTCTGGTATCAGTAATTCGATTAGATGGTAATATTGACCAGATATTCTGAAGGTGTATGGTCCTCTCTTCTTGTTAATTTTGTCATCTATTCGTGCCCCAAAGAATGTAAATGAAAATAGGCTATTGTATATTCTTATGCTCTCTTTGAATGTACTTGATGTTGGGTTGGTTCCACTAAGCAATCCTTTCAATGGTTCTGGTGTTTCTTTTATCAATGACATTATGACTTTCCCTTCATGGCAACCTATGGACGTTGTAAATTGCGCTTCTGTTTCTTTTCCTGATTTCTCTTCTAACCACATTTTCGCCCCACAGAATCGACATACATATGTTAGTTCCCCAAGTTTTTCATAGGTTATTGAAGCTCCTGTCAGTATCATCACATCAGCCGGTCATTATGTGATACTTTGTTTGTTTGTTTGTTTTTAAAATTGAATCCAGCTGAAACACACCTGTTGAATTACGGATTGCATGCTGTTTTTTTGGTTATGGTGGTCTCCCACGTTGCTCTGTACATGAAAACCATTTTTTTTGTTATACAATAAAACCAAACGTTATTCAGTGACCCTTTGATCTTACTCTTTTGGTCGTTTGTTCCCTATTCCGTTGATTGTGTTGTTTATGTCGTGTCTTTCATGTGGGTTACAAAAAAAGGTTGTAACATATACTTGTTTCTCAAAATTTATTCTGCTTTCTATCACCAATTAACGTGGTGTTTTTTTGTGGTACAGTAATCAGGACCTTGTATATCTCTTGTTAGTACCAACGCGCAGAAGGTTACAACCCTTCCATCTCGTCCTTTGATATAGGCTTGGTCTATATGCACACGTTTTTTTTGCTAAATGCACACTAATCTGTGCGGTAAGAGTTGCAGTACACTTCTATGCGTTAAGGATTACCACACAAAAGGGCTCCGGGGCATTGTTGGAATGTTTTTTGAAACGTATATGAATCTGGTGCGGTAATTCTTACCGCACACATATGTGTGTTAACAATTAACGCACCACGTTAATACGAGATTAACAAAAAAAAAATTGATTAACTTAAACACCTGTGCGGTAACTCTTACCGCACATGATTTGTTATTTTTTTAATTAATATTTTTTTTAAAAAAAGTATTTAAATAATAATATCTTGTGCGTTAACTCTTACCGCACAGATCTGTGCGTTAAATCTTAACGCACGGGATTAAGGAAAGATTACCTAAAAAAAATTAAAATTTTGATTAAAAAAATTCCTGTGCGGTAACCTTTACCGCACAGAATTTTTTTTTAATTAATCGCGCAGATTTTATTTTAAATAAAATATATCTGTGCGGTAAATATAACCGCACAGATCTAATAATTATCGCTTCAGTCTCATTGCTCTAGTGGTAAGACATTGTGCATCCTTTGTATGGTCTCAGGTTCGAGTCTCAACTCCAACACTAAATCTTTTATTTTATTTGTGAAAAATAAATAAAAGAAGAGGGTGAGAAGGATTGAACTTGAGACCTTATGCACAAATATTTGGTGTGAAACCACCACACTAATGAGTTCTCATGATATGTTTGTAATTTTATTATTACATGTTACAATAGAACTTGGTTCCATCTTATTTTATTATTAATTTTTTTTATCTTGGTCTCATATAATTATTGAATTAATTATAATAATAAATTCAAAAAAAAATATTATTCAAATAATCAGATATTTTGTATTATTATTATTTAGCCTTTTTAATATATATTATTATTTGAATATTTTTACTATTTTTCATGTTTTGATAAATCTAATCTTTTTATATAAAAATACTACAATTATAAAACAATAAAACTTATATTACTTTTTAAGATAAAAAAGTATGATAATCAATATTAATCTCAATTTAATCTTTCAATAAATTCTAGACATGGCAAACGACCCAAACGCTAAAAGGCCTTAAATGGGCTTAAGGCCCAATTTGACAAAACGATGTCGGAATGGAATGAAACTTGATTTCAATGCCTATTAGAGATATTTGACCACGTGGATAACTTCCAATCACAACTTTTAACTTTTCAAATAGCACCTCCTTTATAAATATCAAACTAGTGATAACTCTCTAACTTGTCGCAATATGTATGGTCTACAACATCGATGATGATTATTGTTGACAAAATTATAAAACTTAGTCTTATTAGGCATATAAAGTACCAATAAGGTCTCGCTCAAACAAAACGAGGCTCGAAACTATACGTAAACGCTAAAAGGCCTTAAAAGGCCTTAAATGGGCTTAAGGCCCAATTTGACAAAACGACGCCCAAACGATGTCGGAATGGAATGAAATTTGATTTCAATGCCTATTAGAGATATTTGACCATGTGGATAACTTCCAATCACAACTTCTAACTTTTCAAATAGCACCTCCTTTATAAATATCAAACTAGTGATAACTCTCTAACTTGTCGCAATATGTATGGTCTACAACATCGATGATGATTATTGTTGACAAAATTATAAAAATTAGTCTTATTAGGCATATAAAGTACCAATAAGGTCTCGCTCAAACAAAACGAGGCTCGAAACTATACGTAAACGCTAAAAGGCCTTAAATGGGCTTAAGGCCCAATTTGACAAAACGACGCCCAAACGATGTCGGAATGGAATGAAACTTGATTTCAATGCCTATTAGAGATATTTGACCATGTGGGTAACTTCCAATCACAACTTCTAACTTTTCAAATAGCACCTCCTTTGTAAATACCAAACTAGTGATAACTCTCTAACTTGTCGCAATATGTATGGTCTACAACATTGATGATTATTATTGTTGACAAAATTATACAAATTAGTCTTATTAGGCATATAATGTACCAATAAGGTCTCGCCCAAACAAAACGAGGCTCAAAACTATACGTAAACGCTAAAAGGCCTTAAAGACCTTAAATGAGATTAAGGCCCAACTTTGCAAAACAACGCCTAAACGATGTCGGAATGGAATGAAACTTGGTTTCAATGCCTATTAGAGATATTTGATCATGTAGGTAACTTCCAATCACAACTTCTAACTTTTCGAAGAGCACCTCATTTGTAAAAACCAAACTAGTGATAACTCTCTAACTTGTCGCAATATGTATATCGACAAGTTAGAGAGATAAGAGATGTTTGGTATTACAAAGGACGTGTTACTTGAAAAATACGAAGTGGTGGTTGAGAGTAACCCACATGGTCAAATACCTCTAACAGTCATAGAAACCAAGTTTCAAACCATTCTGACATCGTTTGGGTCGTTTGCCAAGTCTAGAATTTATAGAAAGGTTAAATTGAGAACAATATTGATTATCATAATATTTTTATCTTAAAAAGTAATATAGGTTTTATTGTTTTATAATTATAGTATTTTTATATAAAAAGATTTATCAAAACATGAAAAATAGTAAAAATATTCAAATAATAATAAATATATTAAAACAGGGCCTAAAATAATAATAATAAAATATTAAACATCTGATTATTTGAATAATATTTTTTTTTGAATTTATTATTATAATTAATTCAATAATTATATGGGACCAAGATAAAAAAAATTAATAATAAAATACGATGGAACCAAGTTCTATTGTAACATGTAATAATAAAATTACAAACATATCATGAGAACTCATTAGTGTGGTGGTTTCACACCAAATATTTGTGCATAAGGTCTCAAGTTCAATCCTTCTCACCCTCTTCTTTTATTTATTTTTCAAAAGTGTTAGAGTTGAGACTCGAACCTGAGACCTTACAAAGGATGCACAATGCCTTACCACTAGAGCAATGAGACTGAAACAATAATTATTAGATCTGTGCGGTTATATTTACCGCACAGATATATTTTATTTAAAATAAAATCTGCGCGATTAATTAAAAAAAAATTCTGTGCGGTAAAGGTTACCGCATAGGAATTTTTTTAATCAAAATTTTAATTTTTTTTAGGTAATCTTTCCTTAATCCCGTGCGTTAAATCTTAACGCAGAGATCTGTGCGGTAAGAGTTAACGCACAAGATATTATTATTTAAATACTTTAAAAAAAAAATAACAAATCCTGTGCGGTAACTCTTACCGCACAGGTGTTTAAGTTAATCAAATTTTTTTTTTTTTGTTAATCTTGTATAAACGTGGTGCGTTAATTGTTAACGCACATATCTGTGCGGTAAGAATTACCGCACCAGATTCATATACGTTTCAAAAAACATTCCAACAATGCCCCGGAGCCCTTTTGTGTGGTAATCCTTAACGCACAGAAGTGTACTGCAACTCTTACCGCACAGATTAATGTGCATTTAGCAAAAAAAACGTGTGCATATAGACCAAGCCTTGATATATGTTTTGCGAAACTGGAGGGGGTATGACTGCCATGTTACTGATGTATCCCTACCTGTATGGTTTTAACATTTTAATGAACACGTTTGTTTGTATATAATTTTCACTGTTATTTGAGCACATTTTTCCTTTTTTCCAAAGTCGTCTCTGTTTTGTACCTGATTCAGTGTTTACAACATCAAGGTGTATCCCGCAGAATGTCTGGTATTTTCCATCGGCCTGTATCACGGTCTTTTGGCGTAGCTCGATGGTTGTTGTTCTATCTTTGTTTCCTTCTGTTGGTCCTGTTGGTTCCAAATTAGCCGGGCGTACAACGGTCAAGAGATATTCAACAAAAATGTGCCTTGACTGTGTGAGCTGAGTTACATGTCTCTTTATTTGGTCTCATTAAGCTTGTCATTTCAGAGACCTTTGTCCTACCCTCATCCTTGGTGTCTGATTAGTTTTTGTGAAAAAATGGTTGAGTAGGTGTTATTCCATGATCAAACCACAACATTGGAGTTATTCAAGATTTGTTTTGTAATTACATTTTACCTGGATTTTGTGTTTCTTGCAGCATTGTCAGTGCACAAGGAAGGAGAAAATGATTAATTTAATTATCTTTCCACAAGGAAGGAGAAAATGTATTCTAAATACATCCAGATATGCTCTGCAAATATAACATATAAATAACACAACAGTTGAAATCTTGAACGAAATTTCAAAAACAACGGTGGTGAAGAACAACAGAAACACAAAATGCAATACTGTGTAAGGCAAAACAATAAGACCATAATCTTCAGAACATTCTTCTGTACTTTTTCAAATAAGCCCTACACGAAACATCAAAATCTCTAGCTAAGAACAACATATTGTATGCATCCCCAATTCCAATATCAACATTCGAAAGTGCCTGGGTAGCCTGAATTTTTGAAAAAACGGATTATATAGGGGACAGATAATATCAACATTAGGAAAATGTCTGGAAAATAAAAAAATTCATGTCATCCATAAGATCTTTCGTTGTTTCTTTAGAAGTTGGAACCATTGCACCAAACAAATTCAGGTTAGCAAGGGCTTCTTCTTTCAACGCAAACATATAAGTCATTTGTTTATCTCCTTCAATTAACATTTGTCGTAGAACACGCCCCGCTCCTTGAGTAATAAAATCGCATAAATAACACAACCAAAAAGCATGATCGACGACTAAAAAATATATCTAACAAACAACCATCATATCGGTATTAACATACTTACCGGGAAAAAAAACACTCAGAAAGGATCTGTTCCACTTTGACCATAATCTGTCAATAAATAAGGAACATATGCGAGATATATAATTATACAACATAGATTTTGAAAAATAACCACAAAGGAAAACTAAATATTATTTCGGTTTATTTGGTCAGTTGGTGTTGAATATATGTATATATGTACCTAGATATATAGGTGAATTTATGTTATACCATGGCAGTACGTTTTTATATTATTTGTGGGTAAAGTGTGTGTAAGTTTAATGTAGTAGTCAATTACATGACATTATGGAGTTTGATTTATCAAACATTTTATTTGAGGTAAAAGGATTCGTTCATCAATTGCGTATGTTTATTTTACGGGAGCCTTTAATACACCGTCATTCTATTGAAAACGCTATATTCTGGCGCTTTCGATTCCTTTTAGAAAAAGATGAACGCTACTACATAGCGTTCGGGTACGCCAGCTCAAAAATGAGATTTACCGGTCCAAATATTAACCCCCTAATTTTAGCTACATATTAATCTTTATGATTCCCTAATTAAATTCAAACATTCAATTGAAACGTACGTTTTTGTTAACGAAAAGAGTTGATTCGATTTATCATAATTATAAAAAATTATCAAGATTTCTTTGTTTTTTAAATTTTTCTTGTATAACCCATTTTTAAATTTAAAAGGAAATAACACTATGCAAGATGGTTAAGATTATGCTCAGTAATAATCTTTATAAAAATTGCAAACGAAAGAGCAATATATGAGATTTGTGTTTTCTAACGTACTTACATAAGATTTGAAGGAGAATAATAAAACAATTTTCCATTTTATAAAGTTATAAAATTATTTTCCACTTGATCTCAGTCAATCCCGTGTAAGATTAGAGAATTAATTTTATAATCCTAAGTGTTTTTCATTACGTTAAGAATAAAAGAAGAAATAAATAATCATCAAATATCTTCTTTTCTATTATAGTCACAAGAAATGAGAGATGTTGAATAAATTTAAACCCTTAATTATCATTCAATGCCGGTTTTAGGAATTACCAATGGACAACCTTTATATATATTTAGATTTAGATTAAGTTTAAGAATCACTTAACTTCATTCCCACCCTTATTTCAACCCAATTACGATCTTCGTACCAAATGAGCCATGAGATTACTTGTTAACTTTGTTATGAGCTTATTAAGTGGATTTTCATGAGATTACACTGTAACTGTATCAAACATATTTTTGTCAATTTCAGACTTTGTTAGTTGCCGACTCAATAGTCAATATTACGGTTAGTTATGTCTTAAAATTAGTTGAGAAATAATGTGGGTCCTCATTTAGGAGTTTTGACTCAATATATACATGCATCTATACAGTATACACATTATAGTGTATATACATGCATGTACCAACTCTAATCTTGTCCAATAAGAGTCTCTGTCTTCTTTCCTCAACCTCTTTTCTCATTTCTCCAGAAAAAATTATACTGTTATTTCAATCTCTTAACGCTAACAACTAGTCAATCTAAAATTAGTAAATTCAACCTTTTACACCCTTAAATCTCTAGAATTTCTGCGACCAAAATTGAAATAGAGCACGTATGAACGATAGAGATTTTGGTTTCTAAATCTTTCATCAATAATTAAAAGATTGTTTTTCAGTCTTATAGGTATTTTAGGCTAAGATAAATACGTCTGCCTATATGTGCGCTCATAATTTCGAGTTGTTTGTTGGGAATTGTAACTTTTTTACACCATTTTTCTCCTATAATATTCTTCCTTTTAAATTTTTTATTATTCACATTTCAACACAATTTATAGCAATACTTTAATAATATTAATTTTTTTTACATTTTATAGCAATATATAACACGAGATCATGTATAAAGATCAGATGAAATAGAAATAGCATTATGAAACGGAGATAGTGACGTAAAAAAACATGGCCTATCTCCGACACAAGCTTTATATTATGTTGAATTTTACAAGATTGACTATTATATTGCCCACTAAACTAAAAAAAAAGAAGCAAGAGGGAATATCGTAACCTAAGCTAACATTAATTTATGAACTCTTACTAATTTTTTGTCAGTAAACATGGATATTTGGCTTGTGATTGAGTATTGAAGGCCGTTCTTCTGCGCTATCTCCGGTGACCTTGCTGGGCACTACTCGGTGACAGTTAAAGCGATTATCGTGACCGTTTCCCGCTAGATCTGAATCTTCAACTTGGGAGTTCATCATGAAGCTTGGAAATGTAGTGCTTAGCTCCCTACATACAAACAAATCCATACTTTGATTATGTTCATTTGTGTTCTTTATATCATACTCCTATGTATAACATATATATGGTATACGTACTTTAGATATCCAAGTGTCATGTTCTTCATGAGATATGGATTCCTTGCAGCGAACTCTTTCCACTCTTCTCTGTCGATCTTCCCATCTCTGTTCGAATCGACGTCCATGAACGTCTATGTTTATGGTATGGAAATGTTAAAAGTAAAGGACACGACTATATAATTGGTACAAAACTTGTATAACACTTTGTAAGAATGTAAGATATAAATTTTCTTCTCCTAAAGAAGAAAAGTTCCGGTGAGAACAATGATTAACGTAGGTAAAATGAAGTGTTTCGCGTTCACATATAACACGTTAATGTTCATAATTTAAGTATTAATATTCATAATCTGGACGATAAAATATTTTGAGGTCTTTTTGAGAAAAAAAAAAACTCAAAGTTGCAGTAATTACAAATATGTTACCGTGCCCCTTACTGAAAAGGTTCAAATTTTTAATGACCCAGATAATGAACATTACCATCCAGAATATGAATTTGACGTGTAATCTGTAAACGTAATTTGTTTATTTTTTCCACGTTAAAAGTTATATGCAGTGAAACTTTTCTGTAATCTAAAGATATACTATATTCTTAAAGATAGGATGGATTACCTTATCAAGCATGGCCTCCACCGACTCATCAGAAAGCACAAGATCAAGCTCTTCAAGTATTGCTAACAACATCTCTTTCAACTAAAAAATTTGACAAACATATATTCATCATGTCACATACATAACAAGAACTACTAACAAAGTAGCAAATTGAATCATAGTGTTGGCAATACCTCTCCTCGTTCGATATAGCCCGTGTTCTTTATGTCATATAAGTTGAACACAACTGCAACAAAACAGTTACATATGTTCATCTGCGCAACACGAATAGTAAATGTTTACATGTAGTAGATGAACTGAATTCATACAATGAATCTTGGAAGCTTGAGAGGCCTTTGGATGAAAGATGCTCATGGATCGTACAAAATCCCCAAACTCAATCACTCCATTTTGATTCACATCAAACAGGGCAAATACCTACCATAAATATACATGAAATTTACATTTCAGTCATATATTACTCTTGAAAAATGGTAAGTTAATAAATACTTAGCCATACTCTGTCTATGAAAAGATTCTTCTTGTTACTGTTGCCCAAAAGTGCAAGCTGAAATTCCTCCTGTTGATGATAAAGCACACAAAATCATCTATCTTCATCCAGGATATCAAATTCACATCTTTAATATCTTTATCGTTTCAAACACATATATCATATATCAATCTCATATTCATACTCGATATCTGATATCCACACATATACCCGATATCTGATATACTAATACATGGATACCAAACTGATACTAAATACCAGAATATACTGAAATTAATAAATTCTAACCTTGTTGATGATCCCATCGTCGACTATAGAACTACTAAGTTGTTTATAAAGGACGTACAAAGCTTCAACTTCATTCATAGAAACTGAAATTAACAATACAAAAATACCCAAAACAGATCATTACACAAGAACAAATCATTGAAGATCCAAAAACAAAAATACTTACAAGAAGTTTCTGAAGCAAGAATGGCGGATTCGAAACTTGAAAGAGAAGCACTCTTCTTCTTGCTCTTTGATGCACCGCAACCCATCAACTATAATTGCAAAAGGATTGTGTTTTCTCTTCTTACAGGATCTCAAGCTTTCATAATGAGGATGTTTACATATATATACAAGATTTGCATTATCCAAACTGTATTATCCAAAAAAAAAGAGAAAAAAGATCTTATGGGTTTAAATTTCCAAAAACAGATGAGACTAGTTAATACTGTAGGCTTTACAAGTGGAGAACACTGTGCACACCTTGATTAATTTTAATACGCCACTTGTTTTGTATCTTTTGTTTGATGACTTTGAAGAATAAAAAAAGGTAATTAGGGTAAGGTTTTGGGTGTAAATTAGATATCTTTTTAGTTTTTTTAAGACAATTTACAGATATAAATTTTAGATAATTATATCCCGTAAATTTAGGAAGTTTTTGAGAGATCTAAGAAAAACATAATATATATATAAAAATAAATAAATTTAAATTTGACAGAATAGTGTCAAAATGTATGAAAAGACCTCTAATTTTTAACAAAAGAGTTTAAAAAGACGGAAAAAGATCCGGTGAGGATAAATTATTAGGTTAAGACTCAAGATATTTTTGTACTCATGTGTTATAATGTGTGTGTTTATCAGTCATAACGTCTGTGTTCATACGCCAGAGTATGTGCATGTCATAAGATGTGTTCATATGTTACATTGTGTGTTCATTGATAAAAATGTGTTCATACGTTATAATGTGTTCATGCATAACAATATTTGTTTTCGGTCGTTATCCCTCAACTTAAGATCATGAGAGAAACATAACCCTAAAAAGACACGTTTGATTCTAATTAATGTCAGTTTGAACGAGCTACTTCCTTGTGGAGTGGTCCCTAATGAATCCATGTGGGCAATTGGGGTTTGAAGGTTTGACATTTTATTGTCTTGTGTTCAACCAATTGATCGAATAGTTGTGTACTACTCATTGTCAAAAATGGCAACCCCATTCCAAAGAGAATGGAAATTGATACAGTATTCTTGTAGGGTTATGAGGATACAAGTTTAGATTATTCAAGTTAACTTATTTAGAATTTTGGAGATCTTCGGATTAAGATTTTGAATGGAAAATCTCCGATTTGATTTGGCAATAAAAGAAAATTATTACAGTATAGATTATAGAGTAATACTCCCTCCGTCTCATATTATAAGATCACGTTTTCCATTTTTGACGTCTCAAAATATAAATCCTACTTTCCTTTTTTTATCTTTTGTCTTATAATCAATATCACATCAATCTACACTCTCTTTCCTCCTTTTTACATCAAAACTCACATCAATTCACTTTTTATCTTCTCTTTCCTACATAAAAATTCACACACACTCACAATCTCTCTCCTCTCAACTTTTCTTTCTCTCTTCCTTAATTTACCTCGATAACAATAAACGTGATCTATAATATGGAACAGAGAGAGTAATATACTTCCTCAGTCGCAACATATAGATATACAACTCCTGTTTTTAAACATTATCCACAATTTGAGATAATTTTATACATTTCGTCTCGATAAGTACTTTAACAATATCAAAGTTTTATGTTTTTACTGACGCATAATTAGAGATATTAACGTAACGAAACGAAACGCACATTGACATACGTGTAGGGTTGAGATGAGATTTATATTTTGAGACAGAGCTAGTATTCCGTAGGAGATAAAAAACTGAATGGATATCCATCGTTTGCCTATATGTCTTTTTAGGCTTTACTCTTTGTTAAGAATTAGATTTATTTTTAGGCTTTTTGATACCCTTTCTACTAAACTTATCCTCTTAAAACTAATTTACTTATTTTTATATTTTTCTCTTTCTCAAATCTCTAAAAAATTGTCTAATTTTATAATGATATAATTGTATAAAATTTACTCTCAAATCTCTCAAAATCTGTCTAGTTTAATAAGGATATAATTGTATAAAATTTACTCGCAGTAATTACAAGTATGTCACCGCGTCCCTCACTGAACACGTTTAAAAAGTTTTATGACCCAAATTATGAATATTATTATTGAGATGTGTAACTTGTAAGGGTATATTCCAAGTCCATTTGCTATGCGAATCTTATATTATGTGTAGGGAAGATTCTGGTGAGCATAAAAGAGTTGAATTGAAGTCTTTTGACACTTTGTAATTGTAGGGAAGTCAAGGGAGAGCCGTGCAGAGAATATATGTTAATATGTTAACAATGTTTTTAAAAAAATTATTGGTTAATTTATATGTTAAAATTTTTATAATGGCATACGTTTTATGTGTTTTTTCATTGGTTAATTTATACGTTTTATATTTATTGTTTTATATCTGCTTCAAATTTCATTATATATCAAAAGTAAAATAAATGAATAATAATTAGATAGATTAAGTTTACTTAAATTTAGAAAATAATTTGCTCCAAATTAATGTTTTTATTTTTCTTAATGTAATTTGTTAATATGTTAACAATGTTTTTAAAAAATAAATAAATAAATAGCCTAATAACTTTCTTAAACTCACTCTAAGAGCTCAAAATGATTCATCTTTAATATATAAAATAGATACAAAACTCATTCTCTCGACCAGATGGGTATATGAGGTTTTTATATCTTCCCCTCACTTTGAGTATGAGATTCTCATACTTTCTTTTCACATAATTTCAATCCTCAAATGTATATTAAATATATCCAAAGATCTATGCATTATTAACTTAAGAAATTAATTATATACTTATTTTCTCTTTTTAATTACAATATAACAAACTGAAATTATTTATCTATACTAAGATCCATGCATTAACTGTAATTAAGAATACGAAACTGTTTTCGAATTGTGCGACCAGACAGAGTCTTTTAAAAGCGTAATCAGAAAAGGATTCGGATCTGGTGAGAATAATTAATATGATGCAAATATACGAATTTTTCATTCGCATGCACAACCTTCAATATTCACACACACAACCTTCTATATTCATATGTACAACCTTTCATATATTCACATGTACAGACGTGTGCATATATTTTTTTATATATACATATGCATATAAATACAGAAGATTATGGACGTGAATTATCATTCTACATTCTTACCTAAATCTTTTCTATCAGTAAAAGCATTCACAACCTATGCATCCGTGTGGAGGCAAAGGCAAACACACGTGTATCACATATCATATAATCCAACAACCAATATTGTCCACAACCATTCAAGATTTACTTTGTCATATAACACGTATAGTAGTAGGTGAAGGCCTCATTCAAGATTTACTATGTTTGAATCTTCAAAGTGATGTAGTCGGCAACAACAATTCTCGAATTCGGATTGCTTGATAACAAATGAAGTCTACACCAATTACTCTCTCACACACTAGAATTGAAGTTGAATCAACACAAACCTCAAATCAATCAACTAAAACTAAAACTAAGGTTCTACAAAGCTAAAAAATAACGTAAGAATTCTTTTGGCAATTTCAATTTACCTAAAATAAAATAAGAAAGTAGCTTAAATAGTCATAAAATATCCAACTTGCTTCAACCTAAAAAATAAAATCTTTCCTCAAACGTAGAGATCTCGATTCTCCAAATATGTGAAATCTTCCTTACATCACAACCTTCAACTCGTTGACCGAAATAACAAGATTTTTCAGACACGGCCTTGATAAGCCCATTAATTGCGACATATCCAAATTGAGCCTGAACGGATATATGGTTTGCCCAAACAAACTGAAGCAATTTCAGACCTTATAGAAGTCATAATTCGATTATCTGTTGTCCGTTGGACAACACGTGGTTTGGTCCTGGATCCCAAACATATCCAAATCCAATTTTCCCCTAGTTACGACCTGTTTTTGACAGACTCTCCTCTTGTCTTGATCTTGGCCTTGAGCTAAGCTACGAACTCGCATCATGGATGACTTCAGGAGACACATAAGCGTACGTACATCATAGACCGCGCCAATTAATCTTTAAAGATGAATAGCTGGCTTGTCGGGGAAACATCATGAACCATTAATTACAAATATAGCTCTAGGCGAAACATCGACATGGTCTTGAGCAGGGACTCTGAAAACATGAGTCAAGAAATTGCACATGAATTGAAAAGAAAATATGTGCCTAATAACAAATGGATACCCCGACAAGCAAACTCACTCGTTGCTTTTCCAATCGATTGTTTCATACAATCGCAATATACGAAGGTGCGCAAAGTCTGAAGGTGCAAGTTATAATATGATGTCAATGCTTCGTTTAATCTGTTGTAGTGATTATATTCTCACTTGCAGCTTCATACATCCTCAATTTCCCATACCAACTCAAACTTAATATTTGTGATGAAACACTTCCAATGTAAAAGCTCTCTCTTTTTCATGTGGTTGTACATATTTAATCTATCATATCTATAAAATCTACTGTGCTCGATTTCATCTCAATTGTTTAAATCTGAACGTATGATCAAGTTCGTAATCAGAACACACTAGTTTATTTTAAATTAATGGTACAAGTTTCTGTAGTTTATTTTTGGTCAACAAGTTTGTGTAGTTTGCGCAACAATCAAAGGAAAAAGATAACGAGTTTACGGTAAAAAGAGGCAAAAGATTTAAAAGTCACACATGTCAGACGCCTGCACATGCAGACAGTTAATAACAAGTCACGTGACATGCATGCGCGCAAGAGGCCTGCTCTTACCGACCCCATTCTTGTTTAGAATTCTATTCCCCATATCCGTATTATATGATACACATTTTATCGGAAATTCTCTAATCTTATCAAATTTTCATGTGCGTAATTTATACCAGAACAAATTCAAGGATAGAGAAAAAAAACATCATATTATAACTTGCACCTTTGTAACTTTATTTTAGTGTTAAAATAATTAATATTATTTTGGGTACATTTGCCACAAGTCCAAACATTACGGGTCGTTTCTGTAATTACTTGAAAAGTAATAAAAAAACCCAAATCTTTTATCTTCTCCCAAATCAGATAGGAAATCCCGGTAATATTTTAATGTTTAAAACTTTGGGTTTTTGGGTATAAAATTTGTGGTTTTCTAAAGCTATGTGTATCTTTTATGTGAATCGGATATACCAGAGTATATCCGATTCTTCAAATCGAAATCCCAGCTACAAATCTACAGTATCTTTTATCCTCAAATCCTTATGAATTGATTTCTGTTTAGATTCGAATCTGGGATAACCTAAATAGAGATGGGATCCCCTAATTTTGTTTTTCCCCTTGGTTTGAGAACCCAGAATTCGGCTCGTCTGTTTGATTAATTCAAACAACTTTATTGGCTCAGTCCAATAAAGAAAGAGTGGGTAGTCCAAGTAGAAAATGCCAAGTTCTTCAATAATCTTTTAAAGACAAGAGTATAGGCCCATCAAATGTGATATTCAACCCTAGGGCTCCCCTTGGTCATCCAAGTGTCATTGTCCATGACGAGAACAAGGAGGAAGAATACGTTGAACATCGAAATGCAAAGGAGACTTAACATAACGACATCAACGAAGGTAAGAAGATTTTCCCTAATTCAATCGCCTATGAGATGAAAATCAGGATGAGCAGAGGATGATACTAAGGTAACTCCAATAAAAACTCGAATTGAATCAAACTCCATCAAGAGAAAATAAGTGATATAACTCATATAAGTTTTGGGTCAGGCTCACGGGTCAACCCGAACCTGACCCGCAAAAACCCGAACCGAACTCGAACCCCCAATTCAGAAAATGCTCAACCCGAAGACCGACCCAAAGGAGTTCGGTTTGGGTTCGGGTCGGGTTTTGCGAGTCGGGTTGGCCCACCACATGATCAACCCTACTTAGAACACTTAAAAACCTAGAAACAAGGAACAACAACAACAACAACCACTTGACACATTAAGTCAAGCTTTAATGATGTGAACACTTAAAAACTTGTCCCTCACACTGGTTGTGGCCTTTGATTAGCCCTCAGTTTTTGCCAGTTTTCACTTGGAAGGATATAAGGATTTGCAATCCTCCTCCTTGTAGTGTGCATTTCACAACCGCAATCACTGGAATTGAGGGAGGAACTGTCAGATGTTTTTGAGCTCAGATCAATGACTTCGTTAGCTTGGTTAGCCACGGTGATCAACAAGATGAAATTTGTTGAGAAAGAAGGTTATGTATGGTCTGAAAATGATGCTCAAATAGGCCTTTTTATGCTTGAAGAAGATGAAATTTTAGGTTGGTAGAATTGAAGTAGATCTTTTAAGGTAGCATCGATTTTCTCGTTTGACCATTAATTTATTGGTTAAAAATTTGAGTTTCAAACCGATTTGCTGCATTGATATTTAACGAAGAGACTATACGCACTACATTTTGAAACTTTTTAAACTATATTCTCGTACGCCCATTTTGGGCGTACCGTGCAATTTTGTCGAACATACGTATACGTATACGTATACGGTGGAAAACTGAAAAATGGTATGTACGCCCAAAATGGGCGTAGCACTTCAGACGAGAGGAGGAAGAAGAAGCTCGCTGGAGTTTTAAATCCTGGGCGTACGCCCATTTTGGGCGTACGCCCAGGATATAAAACTCGAGCGAGCTTCTTCTTCCTCCTCTCGTCTGAAGTTTACTATTCAACTCGTAACCTAAAAAATCGCCGTCGTCCATTCTTCTCCTATTTCACTCGTTTTCTTCCCCAAATCTATCCCATTCGACTCGTTTTTCTCATACAATCCAAATCCCTCAATCAATTTCTTCAATTTCACTCGGAATCATGCAATCCGAAGAAATGTCAAAAACTTCGAATCCGGCGACGGTGGTGGTGGAGGCGACGGTGGAGGCTGCGGCTTCGTCTGTTCTCCCTCCCGTCCGTATTTGTGCTGGTGGCGCAAGGGTGCGAGGTGGAGGAGTAGGGCGGAAGAGGAATCCGGCGAAAAAGAAAAGGGGGGGTGGTGGAGCTGCGGTGGTCGGTGGCGCTGGCGCTGGCGAGGGCTCTGGTGGTGGAGGGGAGGAGGTTGGTGGCGCCGTCGAGGTGGCTGGAGGTGAAGCTGGTGGAGCTGGTGGTCGGGGTGGTGGTCGGGGTGGAGCTCGGGGTGGTCGGGGTGGTCGTGATCGGGGCGGTGCGGAAAAACGGGCCCGTTCGATATCGCCGGAGAAGACGCTCTCGATCCACGAGGTACGTTAATATTATTTGTTATTTATTAATAAATTATTAATTAGTCGTTATTTATCGTTTAACGTTTAAATAACGATTAAAAAAAGATTTATTAATGAATTATTAATATAATATTAATTGGTCGTTATTTATCGTTTGACGTTTCACGTTAATCGATAAATAACGATTTAAAGAATAAGATTAATTAGTAAATAATATTTATTAATATAATATTAGTTAGTCGTTATTTATTGTTTAGCTAAAAGAAAATAATATTATATTAATAAATAATATTTATTAATATAATATTAATTGGTCGTTATTTATCGTTTGACGTTTCACGTTAATCGATAAATAACGATTTAAAGAATAAGATTAATTAGTAAATAATATTTATTAATATAATATTAGTTAGTCGTTATTTATCGTTTAGCTAAAAGAAAATAATATTATATTAATAAATAATATTTATTAATATAATATTATTTGGTCGTTATTTATCGTTTAACGTTTCACGTTAATCGATAATTAACGATTTAAAGAATAAGATTAATTAGTAAATAATATTTATTAATATAATATTAGTTAGTCGTTATTTATCGTTTAGGTAAAAGAAAATAATATTATATTAATAAATAATATTTATTAATATATTATTAATTGGTCGTTATTTATCGTTTCACGTTTTACGTTAATCGATAAATAACGATTTAAAGAATAAGATTAATTAGTAAATAATATTTATTAATATAATATTAGTTAGTCGTTATTTATCGTTTAGCTAAAAGAAAATAATATTATATTAATAAATAATATTTATTAATATAATATTATTTGGTCGTTATTTATCGTTTCACGTTTTACGTTAATCGATAAATAACGATTTAAAGAATAAGATTAATTAGTAAATAATATTTATTAATATAATATTAGTTAGTCGTTATTTATCGTTTAGCTAAAAGAAAATAATATTATATTAATAAATAATATTTATTAATATAATATTATTTGGTCGTTATTTATCGTTTCACGTTTTACGTTAATCGATAAATAACGATTTAAAGAATAAGATTAATTAGTAAATAATATTTATTAATATAATATTAGTTAGTCGTTATTTATCGTTTAGCTAAAAGAAAATAATATTATATTAATAAATAATATTTATTAATATATTATTAATTGGTCGTTATTTATCGTTTCACGTTTCACGTTATTCGATAAATAACGATTTAAAGAATAATTAGTCGTTATTTATCGTTTCACGTTATTCGATAAATAACTTGTAAAAGAAAAAGATATAATATTTATTAATATAATATTAATTAGTTGTTATTTACTAAGAAATGAATTAATTTGTAATTAATACATTATTAAATAGGGTCTTAATAAATTATTAATAAGTCGTACCTAAGAAAAAATTAGTAATTAATACATTATTAAATATTTAAAAGAAAAACGTCAAATAATATAAAATAATAATTCGTAAATATGAAAATAGGCTTTAGAGAAGGCTATTGCTCCGACGGGTGGTTCTGTTAGAAAGAAGAAGAAGGGCCCTCGTCACCCTAGCGCACGCGGGATCACAGCTTCCCGACGTCGTGGATCTCCTGCAGACATTCCAGGAGTGCATATAGGAGATACAGGGAAAGATTTGATGGATGATTTGGATGTTAGTGAGGCGGAGGAGTTTTCAGAGGAGGTGGCGGAGGCAACCGAGGTTGCAGATCAGCCAGAGGTTGCAGATCTAGGAGATTTGGAGGCGCAGATGCATGATGATTACTATGAGGGATCACCTCTGCGTGAGCCATCTCCAGTTGGATCATTGTCTCCTTCTGCAGAGGATCATCAGCAGGAGATTCAGGATCAGCCAGACCTCCAGGAGCCCATTCAGGATCCTGTTCAGGAGCCTGTTCAGCACATTGATCCGGGCTTAGCTGTACCGGTTCCAGGGGATGCAGATTATGTGGGGCATCCTGGAGGTCCTCTCAGTTCACGGCTTTTGGTGGATTACAGCACCCACATTGCTCCGGTGATATGGACTGAGACGTCGTCTCTTGCAGAGCGTATTGAGCATGACCCGGCTTATGTGATACCGCCCTCATCGAAGGTATGCGTTGTTTTCTAAATGAATTTGTGAGGTAAAACGATCCACACGCTTTTCTAATTCATTAATTTCTCTTTCGTACATCAGCTGAAGAGGGTGTTGGATATATACACCCGCAAGGACTTCTTCAGGGAGTATGATAGGCATAAATCTAATGTGCCTGGGTCATGGTGGCAGCTCGTTCAGCGGAGCCACTTACATGTCCTTGCAGATCCCCGGCTCGAGTACAACAGCATCGATCCGATTCTGATTTCTGCATTTGTGGAGCGTTGGTATCCAGAAACCAACACGTTTCACTTTGCATTTGGTGAGGTTGCTCCTACCTTGTTAGACGTGCTGAAGATTCTGGAGCTTCCGATCCATGGACGAGCTGTCAGATCTGCTGAGGCAGACATAGATGGGTTTGTGCATCCTCATGTGCAACGGATGTTCGGGTTTGCTACGATCGAGGAGGCTGCTGCGCTATGCTTACGTACGTAGAGTCTATTTTATTATTTATATTTGATTCCATTTTTTAGTTGATTCAATTAAATATTTATAATCCGTGATAAATTATCAGATGGGGGTTTGAACATCCACGGCAAGAGAGGCATCACGACGATCCACACCCGACTATTACAGATGTTTGATATACGGGACAGGTAAATTATCGTATATTATAAGAATTTCTCATAATTTCTCG
Source organism: Oxyria digyna (assembly GCA_029168935.1). Taxonomy (NCBI): domain Eukaryota; kingdom Viridiplantae; phylum Streptophyta; class Magnoliopsida; order Caryophyllales; family Polygonaceae; genus Oxyria; species Oxyria digyna. The sequence goes on along the minus strand of JAPVLV010000024.1, from coordinate 13,407,074 downwards.
ATTAACGTTACTAATTCATTTGTTGTTATTAATTGCAGGACTCCTCAGCAAGAGAGTGATATTGCTTCGCTCTACTTGTTGTCTCTGTTAGGCAGTACGACATTTGTCGACAAGTCTCGGATGAAGGTGAAGCACAAATACCTTAGCATCCTCGTAGATCACAATGAGACAGGGTCCTATGCTTGGGGGACAGCCGTCTTGGCTGAACTGTACAGACAGTTGGGTCAGGCCTCCCATGCTCAATCGAAGGGGTTTGCTGGTTGTCCGCTCCTGCTGAAGGTAGTTTTCGTTTAATGTTTGTTTTTTTTTTCGTGTATATTTTGCTTATGTATAAAACATTATGAAATTCTGGTATTTGTAGGCTTGGATATGGGCGTATTTCCATGGTCTTCGGGGTCATGCTACGCAGGACTTGACATCCATGAATGCCTCAGCGGCGGCTATCCGGGAAAACAGCAAAGTCAGATACCATAAGGATCCTGCTCGACTAGTTTCCCTCAGACTGGTCCTTGACCAGATCACATATGCAGAGGTAAGTACTATTTAATTAGTAATTTCATCATATGTTATACAATTATTATTTTTAAAAATACGTTTGTCATTTAAAAAAAAACATAGGTTCAGTGGAACCCCTGGGGCAAGTTGGATCTCAACGACCCCCAGTATAGGTTAGGTCTATTTCGGGGGCCTCTAGAGTCCTTTGAGGTCAGGGAGTCGCACCATCCTGACCGATGTTTGCGACAGTTCGGGTATGTGCAAGGCATACCCGAACCCCCGATTACACCACCTACTGCGATCAGAAATGATTCTGCATCGGGGTACACTGTCACATTCGGGGATGAGGACTGCACTTGGGCCCCAGAGACCCTGTCGGATCGATTGATCACCTTAGACGAGCAGGATCGACGAGGACTTCGAGAGTATGCATGGGATTGCAAGGATGGATACCGGACATGGTTTAATGCCATGTCACATCCTTATGTTGATTCCAGATCACCCAGGCAGGACCCACGGGCACCGTTTGACCACCGTGCCGAGCACATACAGATACCTGCGACAGCCTCTGTAGTTGTGGTACGTATTTCAATCAATATCGCTCAAGTAATAATTATAATCTATTTTATTCTACTTATATTTACATTTTGAAAATGTAGCGGGGCAACATACTCGCCTCTGAGATATCCAGTTTCCTACGTGCATATGGTGACACTCTGCCTTCAGGACAAGCGAGGATGATGAGGGGGTGGATCAGCATATGGACTGGTGATGTAGTACCAGAGGAGGATGGGCCTGTGCAATGATTTGATTGTGTTCAGTATTATATTTTGGATGTTTGTTTGATGTATATTATTCGGATTTTCGCACTTAAAACGGGCTAAGACGAGAAATGACACGGAAATCGAGGAAAAATGACTAAAAACGGGCCAAGACGAGAAATCACACGGAAATCGAGGAAAAACGACTTAAAACGGGCTAAGACGAGAGTTTGTGCAAAAAACGATGAAAAACGGGCTAAGACGAGAATCTGTGCGAAAACCGATGAAAAACGACTTAAAACGGGCTAAGACTAGAATTTGTGCGAAAAACGATAAAAAACGACTTAAAATGGGCTAAGACGAGAATCTGTGCGAAAACCGAGAAAAAACGACTTAAAACGGGCTAAGACGAGAATTTGTGCGAAAACCGAGAAAAAACGACTTAAAACGGGCTAAGACGAGAATCTGTGCGAAAACCGATGAAAAACGACTTAAAACGGGCTAAGACGAGAATCTGTGCGAAAACCGATGAAAAACGACTTAAAACGGGCTAAGACGAGAATTTGTGCGAAAAACGATGAAAAACGACTTAAAATGGGCTAAGACGAGAATTTGTGCGAAAACCGAGAAAAAACGACTTAAAACGGGCTAAGACGAGAAATGACGCGGAAACCGAGGAAAACCTAGCTAGGGTATAGGGTTTAGGGTATAGGGTTTGGAGAGTGGATAGTGGATATTGAATGTGGATAGTGGATAGTAGATAGTGAATGTGGATAGTTGTGTTTGAAATGGATAGTTTGGGCCCAGTTCGTTTAAACGCCTTAGAACGCTAAAACTCAAAATTTGAAAATTGTAACATGATAGAAAATGAAGTCTTTAGTCGTTATCAATTCTCGGAATCGAAAAAAAATCAACGAAAACGTCAACGGGCCTAATAAGGCCGAATTGAGATTTGGTGAGGCCCATTACCTAAAAACGACATAAAACGGGTTAATAAGACCTTAAACATTGAAAAACTTGAAATGTAAAAGTTGTATTTGAGCATTACCAATATGACGGTTTCGTTTTTATAATAAAATAACAAAATGAACACTTCGAAATATCTAAACAGTCACTTTCACCTTGTAACGAGTTAATCTCAAGTATATAAGTCGTATAGTTTTACTCATATGTGTGTGATATCAATTCGTTACTCAAATAAACTTTACATAACACTTTCATTAAATGTTATGAAACACTCAAATACTCCAAAATAACGACATTTCACATCTTCGTATTGTCCATATTGTTTGATTACTCGATATTTAATGAAAGTTTTAATGAAATACGCATAAAATTATGATTAATCAAGCAATATGGACAATACGAAGATGTGAAATGTCGTTATTTTGGAGTATTTGAGTGTTTCATAACATTTAATGAAAGTTTTATGTAAAGTTTATTTGAGTAACGAATTGATATCACACACATATGAGTAAAACTATACGACTTATATACTTGAGATTAACTCGTTACAAGGTGAAAGTGACTGTTTAGATATTTCGAAGTGTTCATTTTGTTATTTATTATAAAAACGAAACCGTCATATTGGTAATGCTCAAATACAACTTTTACATTTCAAGTTTTCAATGTTTAAGGTCTTATTAACCCGTTTTATGTCGTTTTTAGGCAATGGGCTTCACCAAATCTCAATTCGGCCTTATTAGGCCCGTTGACGTTTTCGTTGATTTTTTTTCGATTCCGAGAATTGATAACGACTAAAGACTTCATTTTCTATCATGTTACAATTTTCAAATTTTGAGTTTCAGCGTTATAAGGCGTTTAAACGAACCGGGCCCAAACTATCCATTTCAAACACAACTATCCAAAGTTTTTACTATATACCCCTTCCTTTTCAAATTTTTCAAGTTTTTTTGGCTAAATACCCCTTGCATTATGAAAACTATTTCTTTTTGCTAAATACCCTTTTCTTGTCATTTTTCGTTGTACGTCCCTTCATAAACTCGATTTTCGCGCCGTTTTTCGTTTTAATCCCGTTTTACTCGATTTTCGCGCCGTTTTTCGTTTTAATCCCGTTTTACTCGATTTTCGCGCCGTGCGCCGTTTTAATCCCGTTTTACTCGATTTTCGTGCCGTTTTTCGTTGTAATCTCGTTTTACTCGATTTTCGCGCCGTTTTTCGTTTTAATCCCGTTTTACTCGATTTTCGCGCCGTTTTTCGTTTTAATCCCGTTTTACTCCATTCATTGGGCTTGGCTGGGCTGAATTATTTGGGCTTGGTTGAGCTGAATTATTTGGGCTTGGTTGGGCTGAATTATTTGGGCTTGGCTGGGCTGAATTATTTGGGCTTGGTTGGGCTGAATTATTTGGGCTTGGCTGGGCTGAATTATTTGGGCTTGGCTGGGCTGAATTATTGGGCTTGACTGAGCTGAATTATTGGGCTTGGCTGGGCTGAAATGTTCGGCTGATGGTTTGAATTGTTGGGATGAATTCTACATCTAGCATACAGCTGGATGTCACTTATATGAAAATGAATGTGTTACAGCTACTACACAGCTGTAAGTCACAGAAGTCACAGCTGGATGACATAATTTTAAGTTATTGGGCCTTTGTTGTTGTGGGCCTTTTGTCTACACCGACCCAATTTTTCCCTAACCCTAGTAAAACTTCGGCTATAAATTCACTGCCTCAGTGAACCCTTTCATCACATTCTCACTCCGCCGTAAAATCTTAATTGTTTCAAGTTCTTACTCTGTAAGTTTCATTTTTTACTGATTTGGATAGATATCTTCATTGTTTCTAAAATGTTTTCTTACTTTGTATTACAGATTCAAACAAGCATGACATCATCTTCATCCTCCCCAGTTCCAGCTGAAGGCACTCAGATCCAGTGCCCTAGTAGAAGGTGCTCAAAGACACTCACCGTGTTATCTGCTAATAACAAGGACAATCCCCATACGTATGGACGAAGGTTTGTTACATGTGATTGTAACTGGAGGATCGTGTATCTGGAGCCAGAATACGACCCTCATCATCTCCGAGTCATGGCCAAACTGTTGAAGGAACACGCTGACATGGAGCTCAAACTTCGTATTTTTCACAGGTGGGACAAAGAATCAGCCTTATTCCACCTTGGAGTTCTGTTTCCCAATGAATATGGCCGTGGTCCTCCTTCCCCTGATTCCGATTAGGATGTAATGTTGTTATGTGTCTTGAAAGTTGTTACGTCTTTGCTAAGTCTGTTGTAGTTTCTGGAGTGTCTGTTTTAATTTAACAAGTAATCCCTTGTAGTGAATTCAGAACTTGTTTCATTTAACCCATCTAAAACATTAAAAAATAACAGACAAGACAATACTATAAAAAAGGAGTCAAGATATTAAAAGCATAACAGACATACAACAGAAGTCATCAACTAGAATTTCAAAAGGTGAAACATTCAACACATCCGAATTCACTACAGATCAACATCTATACTACCATAATTAATGCGATAGTCCTTCCATTGCTGCATCCTCAGCGCGAACCCGCGATCCAATTCATTCGCACTAGGATCCTTGAACATGCGCCAAACTCCAGGTACAGATGGTACCGGACAGTCTTCTCTAAGGCACACCTAAATTACAAAACATAAATACCATGTTAAGCATTAAGAAAATTGAGTGAAAATCACAAATACTTTAGTGAAAATCATACCGGTATGTAGTGGTTTGCTAAGCCCACACGAGCCATTGCATAAATTTTCAAACCATGACTGGAGCATTGTTGATACACCTTCATCGGTAAGCACAAATATGATCGGACTTTGGATAAGTATATCAAACCAACCTGAAACTTAGTGGCAAATGCTAATCCAATCATGGGCATACTCATCCAGTATCTTTCAGGACATGGTGATCTGCTATAGTTGACCTCTTGAACAAGAGCGTCGAAGTTGTTTGCCAAATCCGGGCGTAGTCTGGTCATGACTCGTCTGTAGATATCACTGTTCTCTAACAGCTCCGTAGTCAGTTCCATGCGAATGCGAGGATATTCTTGTTGGTGATGCCCCAACAACATGGCTAGTGACCGATATCCACAGTGTCCATCCGCCCTTACGTCTTGTGCATCTACAATGTATGGAAACATGAAGAGATCAACATTGTCAACCCCGAAGTCTACCCCACATTTCGTCATTGTTGGCTGAGGGAACTCATCTGTAAGAGTGCAACCTGATAATCCGAACCCCTCTCCACCAGTGCCACTTGAATGACCAAACGCCTCTGCCGCAGTGCACCCAGCAACTTCAAACTCCCTCATTATAGTAGGCTCGTTGAAAGTAGGTTGTGCCGCCGTTGCTTTTCCCTTTCCCTTTCCTCTAACCGTCTTATTCTTCGCCTTCGCAGCATCATTTTTCTCTAATTCTTCCCTTGCGTACTCAAACGCGCTCATCTCTCTCTCGGTTCCCCACTTCTTTCCTACCGCTCCTCTTGGTCTGCCAGGATCCTTGATTCCCGTCGGCTCCAACGCAAGACTTTGATGTGGATACTCCAACATTGTGTACAAGTCCGCTATCTGAGACCACTGACTTTCAGGAAGTTCCCCCTTTTGCCATCTATCGTTGAGCTCAATGAATCTCAACTCCCGCATGGTCTGAGGTACACCAATCTCTACCTCCCCGTTATCAAGTTCAATCCTATCCCATTGTAGCTGCCTCCAGAATCTGTGAATCTGATTGAGCTTGAATGGCTTCTTCTGAATAATATGTTGCACCATCTCGTGGATGCACGATAGGCCTTGACATTCTCGCATCCAGTAATCTTCGCAATGTTCCTCATAATTCTTCGCCTTTATATCCTCCCATATATCCCACAACTTATGCAACGCTCTATCAGACACATTATGGAATAGATGCCGAAATATCAATTTCACTTGTGGATTCATTCGTCTGAAAACCCCGGGTGTCTTGATCCGATCCTCTTCCATGGTGGCCCTCACCTTCACAATCTGGCCCTCGATGCATGCATGGATCCTCACAACCATTCGATTAAAACCGCCTATACTTGAACCAATTATTTTCTTCAACACCTTATGCATTCCCTCAACCCTATGTTTTATTCATTCAATGTCGCGTTTAAGTAAAACAACTGTTACATAATCAAACTAATAAATAAATCGGAAACGTTTAAGTAAGTTAAAAAAAAATTACCTGTTTGAGGTCCTCGTGAAGAAGTGAAGATTGTGTTCCGTCCATGCGCAAACAATGTTTGTCTTGTAAGGGATAAGCCACACCTTTTCAATGTATCCGACGACGCCGCTTCTCCAAGATGTTCTCAATCCTAGCAGTCTTTCCTCGTATCGTTCCTCCGTTCTTGATAGAAAAAGTCTCCATACTTGCGAGCACAACCTTTTCACCGATTCCTTATTTTTCAAAATTCTGGTAGCGTTTACCTCGATGTTGTGCTTGATATGAACCCAACACAAGAGGTGTTGAACCGGAAGATCTTTGAACACATATTTGATTGCAGTGATGAGAGCTAGTTCTCGATCGGTCATTATTGCAGTCGGCATTACTCCGGCATCCTCAAACAACTTTCTAAGCCTCTGAATTATCCACAAGTAGTGCATTGTTTCCTCCTTACCCGTGAATGCATATGCAATGTTGAATGTCTTATGCGTGCAAGTGAAACCGACAATCTCCACAAGAGGCATTTTATACCTGCATAATATATTTAAATAATGAAGGAAGAGGCATATGCAATATATTTAAACAAATTTTTTTTGATATACAACTATTATGTACCTATTCGTCTTGTATGTGGCGTCAATAACCACGACGTACGGAAACATCTTCAACAAGTGCAACGAGTCTTGATGGGCAAAAAACAAGATTTCCACCTCGTTTGATTTCTTCTTGCAGAGGGGATGCACTACATAGCTGCGCTCCTTCAAAAACTTCAAGGTCCATTGTGTAACAGTCAAATCTCCACGATCCTCAAAATGCATCTTCTGAATAAAGTTGGCGATTTGTTTTGTGGATGTTGTATTCCCTGGAAAGGCCGCACTCAACTGAGTAGCAATAACAGACGGCGTAGTCAAGCTGTTCGCACATACCGTCACAAATTTCACCTCATTCGGCGTCATTCGACCCATGTACGGATGGCCAATGAAGCTATATTTAACCATACAAATTTGATTTGACCCTTTGCAGTGCATTAATATACTCCCTCCGTCCCAATTTGATAGTCTCATTTGATTTTCTGACACAATATGTACGAACCGAGAGAATCTTGTAGATTTCTTCCAATATATAAAAAAGAACATAATCATGTGGGGTCTTATTTGATTCGTCTTAATGAGTATTTTAACAATATTAAAAAATTATAATTTTTATTAACATATAATTAAAAATATTTACGATACAAAACGTGTCTCGGCATATGTGTCGGAATCTAATGGGACTATCAAAATGGGACAAAGGGAGTAGCTCTTTTCACATTCAGCATTATAGCCCCTAGAATAGCTTAGAAATTTCAAGTTGCACTAACATTTTCATTATAAACATCCCTACAACAACAAACATGTTTATCGTAAACCTAGCTAAATTCCTTGCAATCTCCAAATCTTTACCCTTCAATTCTTCTTCAAACTTTGAGTTCTTCTGATCCAATTCATTCACCAATCTATGGATTACAATTGTTGCTTGTGTCTCAAATGGACAATCTATCCAAAGGAAAAAAATTACAACCTTTCTTTGTTTTTATATAGTGGACATCCAAGAAATCTTCTTCCATAATTTTTCAAGTGTGAGCGGTGCTAACTTGTGCTCTAACATTACATAAGCGCATAGTTGGTCAACTGTTTGAATTGAACGACCCAAATGACATTTTCTTGAAAACAAAGTTTTTTTATCTATTTGATTAAAAATCTGTCTAGAAGAGTTTTGAAGAAGAAGAAATTATATAGATTTGAAAGCATACCTTGTAAAATCAAGCTTCTTCTTCGTTGCAGATGCCTTTTTAATCGCCTATCACTCCTTGTTCTTCCGAGAAATTGAATGAATTCATCAAATAGATGTGAATAGAGTGTATTGAGTGTGAACCGGTTCTCAATCGAGAGTGAATCAACGCAATTGAGTCTTCAAACTCTAAGAACCCTAATCCTAATTTCACTCTCCCCGATTCTATTTTTCACTCAGACAAAAATATTCAAATTAATGTAAAAGTAAGATAACATGGTAAAGCATGTTATAACAAGTAACAAGAGCAATTTGGTCATTTCAAATGTTTGACATAAAAGTTAAGAGATATGGGAGGGTTAACCAGGTGCTCACGAAATCAAGATAAAAAGTGGTTAAAAATAATATCACATATAAGAGGTGGTTTGGAGCAGAGTGTTCCATATAAGAGGTGACTAGTGTAGCGCCCGTGCCATGCACGGGTTAATTCAATTTATGATTTTGCATATATTAATTTCATGCTATACACAAATTTATTGCTTATTGTTATTCATATGCTTTTGATAGCCAATATCTTAATACACATTATGCGAAATATGTACTAACTTTGACGAAAAGCAACAACATAATAACACAACAACATATATCATATACATCCATTGAAACTTAACACACAAAACTAAAATGTACAATGCAGGGTTTGCACAACAAATTTTTCTTTCCAATCACTCGACACGGTGGGATGTAAAACTTGAAATCCAACAATTTAAAAATCAAATTTGGTGTTGATCAAAAAGTATTGTAATTTGTCGAAATGGTATAAATGAACATGAATTGTCAGATAGCGTGAGATGTAAGGAGGAACATCAACATTGTTAAATAAATCTCTCGATGAATCAGCGACATTTGTGTGCCCCTGTATGCGATAGAAGATGTTTCCCGATTTGAACCACTATATAACTGATGTTTAACTATTATGGTGGGTTCTTCATTTTTGATACAGAGCTACCCCGAAAACCTTTGCGTAGTAATACCCACAACTAATGTGAAAATTAGTTTCTTCAATTGATGGTGGAACTACAACATCCCTACAAGTAAACATGATTACATATTGATAATTACAGAAATAAGAATTCTAATATGAAATATACAAGAGAGGGCAGCACTTTTTTTACACCCGGCAGCATCATCTCGTTCGGAACTTGCCCGAATATTTTTTTTTAATTTTGTTTCTCGTTCGGAACGGGTTCCGAACGAGACCGGTCCACAAAAATAAATTTCCATTTAATAGCCGAACCGGTTCGCAATATGCGAATCGGTTCGACACTCGTTTGAAACCCCATTCCGAACGAGTTTTTTTTTTATATATGACGTCATAAATATCCGGGTAATCTTGTTCGGAATGAGGTTCCGAACGAGATTACCCGGATATTTATGACATGTCGTTACCCGTTCGGAACCCCATTCCGAACGAGATTACGGCTATATTTTTTGAAAATGCGAACGGCTATATTTTGACGGAGTCTATAAAATCGGAGTTGTATGACTTGCATTATCAAACCCAATCGGAAGAAGCACAAAAAATGACGTCTGAAAGCGATTCAACTAATTCTTCAAGGGCGGGTAGTTGGAAAGAAAGACGGGAGTGTTCTTCTAGTGAGACGTCGGTGGAGGAGGAGGTTGATTTGTCTGCGCCGGTAGATGATACATATTTCCATGTAAGTACCTGTAAACCTTTTTTTATAGTGTTTCATTAGAATTTATTTTATTGATATAGTAGTATTGAAATTTGAGTAATTTTAAATAGGGATACTGTAGTGATGAGGAATATTTAAAAATCCACTATAGTGCCCATTTTACGACTAGTGAGAGATTTCCTACTATGGATCTTCTGAGAGAGTGGGTTAGGAAGGTCGGTTATGCCTTGTGTATGGTTATCACCACGAAATCATCAATGGCCAACAAGAGGATATTTCTGCACTGTGAGCAATCCGGTAGTTATAGAAAACATCGAAAGAACATTAATCTTGAAGGAGATGTAGCAAGACCATCGTCGCAGCGTAGCAACCTTAGTAGGTTAAGGAAGTACAATTGTCCATTTATGTTAAGAGGATATTATCGACGAGCAACTCTTGTTGAGCCGGCTGGGTGGATACTAAAAGTTGAGAAGGCATGTCACAACCACTGTCTTTCCAGCAGCTTGATTGGCCATGCATTTGCTTCGAGGATGACGGGAGAGCAGAGACGAAAAATAATGATTGCATCAGCGGCCGGGGCAATGCCGAAGGTTATTTATACACAGTTGCTTCAGGAAAATCCGACTTCCACAATATCAAGGAGGCAAGTGTACACTGTGAGGGAAAAGGAGAGGAAGAAAACATTGGCAAATCTAACCGTGACCCAATGGTCATTAGATTTCCTCCATCAAAGAGCTTATTGTAAAGACATTCACTACGAGACGAATCCGGAGACCGGGGAGAAAAAGTTGTCAGCGTTTTTCATATCTCATCCGGATTGTGAACATTTGTTGAGAATGCTCCCTCGGGTGGTGATCATGGACGCGACGTACAAGACTAATAGGTACACTAAATTTCATTATTATGACTTCAAATACCGTTTTTGAATTATAATTATTAAATTTGAAATTGATAGGTATGGTTGGCCGTTACTTCAGTTTGTTGGATTCAATTGCACCAACTATACATATTGTATTGGGCTAGCGTTCATCTGTTGTGAGACAGTCCCATACTATGCATGGGCATTGAAACGGCTCAAGTATTTGTTTGGTGCACTCGGAGGACCGGATTGCATCATGTCTGATCGAGAGCTGGCAACAATTAAGGCGGTTGACCATGTATTTCCTAGTGTGCGTCATATGCTTTGCCATGTGCACGTTGATCGGAATGTTAAGGCATTTGCTAAATTGAACAACCTGGACGAAAAAAGTGCATCTGCTAGCGATCGACGGGTGATGCGGTCTCACACAGAGAAGCAGTATGAGGAGAGACTTGATCACTTCCGGAAAACATGGAGGAATGGTCATCTTGTACAATATGCTGAGAGCACATGGTTTACTCCCCATAAGGAAAAACTTATAGCTGCGTATTGCGATGATATACGCCGTTTTAGCACAAGAACGTCTAACAGGTGAGATATTTGAATTTGTTTTTAACGAGAATGATCATGACACTCGATGTTTAACATGTACAATGTTGTTGTCAGGGTTGAAGGTCAACACTCGATGTTGAAGCATATGTTTGATTCAGCTGTTGGAGGGTTCGACACTTTAGTGCAACACATTGACAATATGTTTGTCGATCAGCACCGTCGAATACGGGCCGAGATAGAAATGTCCAACCATACTAACCCGAAGGAGATACAAGACGGGCCTAGGTGGATCAAGACTATTTTCATGGGCATATTGAGGAAGTGCTCCGACAAGTGTTTGAGAATGCTACTGAAAGAAGTCCTTAAGGCAAAGGAGGGAAATATATGTGGCCCATGTGAGGATCCTTGGTGGGAATCAACACTCGGATTGACTTGCCCACACAGGATTAAGGTGTTTGTAGAAGAAGGAACGCCATTGTTGCCCAGCGACATTTATATCTTCTGGAAGCAGATCAAGTGGGAAGGAGTGGAATTGAAAGACTTCGACTCCGACGACGACGTGCAATTGACTGCAGATAAGGTTCTTATGGATGATTTCTTTGAAGGGGTGTTTACCGGTAACATTGATGATTTCGATATGAAGAGGATGGCTGATAAGTGGCGTGAGTGCAAGGATCCTTCTTCAGTTGATGTCCAGGACCCCCCTCGGGGAGAGACGAAGAGAGGAAGGCCTAAGATTCATGCGAAGAAGACGGGTACAAAGCGAGATCCGGGTTGGGATGAGAGGGCTCAAGCTAAGAAGGAGAAGGAGAAGGCAGAAACAAGGAAAAAGGGGATGAAAGAGGAAGAGGGTGCAACTGTGCCACCGAAAGCCGATTCACAAAAGAAATCGTCTGTTGCATCCAACAGAGCTTCAAGCGGGGCGACGACCGTAAAAGGGAGTGCAACTAAACCACCGAGGGCAAGAGGAAATGCTAGATCGAAATGTAGCGGTGGCAATTCAATCATTTATCTCGACTTCGACTGGGGGATAGATAATATAGACCTTCTCATGCTTGCATACATAGCTGCTGTGCAGAAAGTAGGTGATGCTAGAGGGTTTCAAGACTATCCCGCAACTCAGAGCAACAGTACGTTGAAATCCCTTGCTCAGAGCAACTCAGAGCAACAGCGGTCATTGTGGTTATCGATCCCTTGCTCGCTTACTAGGTAAACCAGAGCAACAGTACGTTGAAATCCGATTAGATCTTTCGAAGCACCTCCAACAAAACGGGCATATGTATCATGAGATGCTAGAGGGTTTCAAGACTATCCCGCAACTCATTCGAGAAGTGAATCACATTCGATCGCCATGCTCTCCTGAATTCTGGATGTGCACACCTACAATGGGATTGGTATTTGCCACGAGGTATCAAGTTGCACTAGTGGTGTTATCATGGTTTGGTCCTTGTACATGTCTTCCGATGTTTGCTCCTCCCGGTTCAGAGCCTCCTACCACGGTGTTCTCCATTGCACATGTAGGCAGGCGCAACCATTACGTACCGATACGCATCGATATTTTCCGCTCTTATACCTTATTTCACATATGTTTTTTAGTATACAATAACAATTTTGTGTTGACAGATTTGGTTGGTTGATGACAATTGTCCAATTCCACCCCCTCCAAGGCAGTGGAGTATCTACAAACAGCCATCGGTGGACGGATGGGAACAGCGCTTTCAGAGTAGATTCGACAACTACGTATCTGAGAGAGAGTTTCATGGTGACAGTCCCATAATGACCTAAATCTTGTATTAGTTTGATTAATGTTCGTATTAAGTATGTTGTGGTTGACTTGATTAATGTTTGTTGAATTATATATGTTTGTTTAATGTTTTGGTGGACAATTTATAAATGTTTGAGTAATGTTTTTTCATAATGATGTCAACATAATCATAGAAACATTAATATTGAAACAACAACATAATTGAAAAACAACAGCACGAGTACAACGCAGACGGTGAACAACTAACGAAGTATGTTGTGGTCAAGTATGTTGTGGTCCCACAAAGTCTCGTTCGGATGGGGTTCCGAACGAGACTTTGTGGGACCGGGTCGGATATTTCCCAAACACCTCTTCTCTTTTCGTCGGACAAATGGCAGCCATGCGAGTGAAGGTGAGTCCCGGATTTTCATCTATATATATGTCCCGGGTTTGTTTAACGTCATAATCGTGCAAACCAATGCCGCCTCTAAATATTAACCCGATACCCCAAGATGACGATGATGACGATCATGTAGTTGAAGATGGTGGTGAAGACGATGAAGAAAGCGAAGGTGAAGACGACGGTGAAGACGAAGGTGAAGTCTAAGGTGAAGACGAAGGTGAAGACGAAGGTGAAGACGAAGGTGAAGACGAAGATGAAGACGTCGGTGAAGACGAATCGGAAGAAGAACATGTGTTGTTGATGCGTTTGGAGATCACTCAAAGTAGGGGTGGGGAGGTTGTAACTACTACTACTTGCTCCGTCTATGTTGAAAAAACCACTACCAAAAGAACCAGCGTAACTTGCATTTGGAACACCATAACCCGACCATCAATCGTTTCCTACGTAAACTTCTTCATCTGCAGCCGTCGGATCAGAAAACAAAGGATTATGAGGAGTTCCAGCCATAATCGAGATGAGAGAAAGCGTTTTTTGAAAGATTTAGAAGGGAGCGTTTTTTTGTAAGATTGAGAAGAGAGCGAATTCGAGTGTGGTTCGGAATGGCATTCCGAACGAATATATATAGGCAATTCCGCGCCAGCTAGCCGTTGGGGTCCAACGGCTAGCTGGCGCAAACGGATATTTTTAAAAATATCTGTTTCTCGTTCGGAATACCATTCCGAACGAGAAACGGATATCCGATAAATTACAAAAAAATAATGACGTCATTAAAAAAATCATTGTGCCCGGTGTAAAAAATACAAATATTCTTTAAACCGGGATATTTTTTATCCGAATATTTTTTTTGTATTATTTGAACCGGGTTCACAAATATTCTCGTTCGGAACACCATTCCGAATGAGAATATTTAAAAAAAAAATAATATAAAACTCGTTCGGAACTGGTGTTCCGAACGATGGGGGTGCCCGGTGTAAAAAAGGTGCTGCCCGTTGAATCGCCGTATTGAAAGGGCTGAGTAACTTGTGAGTTTAGAATTTAATCAGAGGGTCTTGTGAGTTATATTCTTTTTATGACCTTCTTTTTTGTGTTCTTCCTTTTGGATACTTGCGTTAAACTCTTTTTATTATCATCGCTTGATTCATCGTTATTCTCCCAAACACGCTTGGATGAGGTAGCGCTCGAAAGCTCTATCACGTTTTCCAGAGATGGCTCTACATTACAACTGACAACGTTTTCAACTGCAACTTATATAAAACAACAAATTATTATACAAACAATAAGTGCTCAGTGAAGCAAAAAACCAAAATAAAAAGAATAAATAAATAAAAAACAATTGAAGAAATAATAGTGAATACAAAGGTGAATTCTGTGAAACTTGTTTTGGGATATCTTGCTTCTCAAGATCAGGCGTCACTCTATCATCTTGCAATGAAACACACAAGATTGAGGTGTTCAAGTGCTTGAATTCCCTATTGCTTTTTTTTTACAGATGATTGTATATCAGAATGTACAAGTGTTTGAGATTCTCCCTATATATAAACAATAGATTACACTTCCATGAATACATCTTGATTTAAATTATAAAGTAAAGGCAAATTTAGGTATCAATTGCAATGGCAAATGTAGAAAGTAAAGGCAAATTTACACTTCCATGAATACACTTTGCATGTGCAATGATAAAAGTGTCTCAAGATTTATGATGAAATAAATTTAAGAATCATAATATGCCTTTAATCAGCAAGTCTGGACAGCGGGGTGTAAAAAGATGCCTAGCCAAAAATTCAGAAGTATAAACTATAAAAGTAAGTCTTATAATTCACAACTTGTAGGTCATGATGTCAAAATTAATCTAAGCTTAAGATTTCTGCTGGGTCTCTTCTTTCTTTTCTCCTACAAGTTTTCATGTAATGTAAAGAATAGTATATCTATGCTAAGCTCTTGTACATGATGTTGAATGCAAATACAAAGCATGGGTAGCAATTGAAGTACACAACCAAGTATGTGCAGGATGTTGAATGGTTTTAAGGTAGATTGATCATTGTGCAAGATGTTGAATGCAAATACAAAGCATGGGTAGCAACTAAAGTACAAAACCAAGTAGAAAGAATCATTGTGCAGGATGTTGAATGCAAATACAAAGCATTGGTAGCAATTGAAGTACACAACCGAGTAGAAAGAGTCATTGTGCATGATGTAATTTTTGTTATGATTATATGTACTAACATGGGTAGCAATTGACCAAGGAAAATCGGAGCTCCTGAAGAAGAATGGCCGAATTGACTCAACTCCAACTTGCTGTTTTCGGATCTTGGATTTTTTGAGGTAGTTCTTCTTCTGTTATCACCAAAACAACAAACAATATGTAATTTAATGGCGGATTTGTTATGAAGTTGAGGAAGAGAGGAAGATGTAATGACATGGGTAGCAACTGACCTAGAAAAATCGGAGCTCCTTAACCATGGCGACTGAATCTTCAGGATCTAGGGTTTTCTTACAACAGAGTTTTTTGGATGGTTGAGAGAAGAATGGAGCAGAGGTTGAGGAGGATTCAATTTAAAATCCATCAGGCTGCCATAAGCGAGAAAAGAGGAGCATGCTTTTACGCAGAGAATGCTTCAGCTTTAATATTTTAAGGCAGATTTCCCACAATTTTTCCTTTTATAAATGCAGTGTGTTAGTACTAGGTGTAATAAGTTTTTCTCCATTACTAACGCCATAATTTTTACTTTTAGAAACGTAATCAAATTGAAGTCGACCTATGATTATATGAGAGACTTTCAGTGCAATGATTGGTTCTCCGAATTCATTGATTTCTTGGGCTAGAAACGTGGGTCGCACGAGAAATATGGTTCTTGTCACAAAGAGATCACGGAATAGTAGCGAAAAACAATACAGTAAGGTGACTCTACTGTGTGAAGGATACAGAGAACATGAAAAGATTAAAAAACATGCCGTGGAGAAGTAAAAAAGGAGAAAACTGCTAACAAAGAAGTTATGTTTCCAGTTTGAATTAATGGGTAGGCAAGTCGAAAATAATGATATTGTTTGTTTTGTTAATCTGTATCGGGATGGGAAAAAATCCGATTGGTTCCTCAAGTGTTACACGAGTATAAATTCTAATTAGTGTCAGCCAGTTTATTCATTTCTATAGCGCACTACGGAGTACTATTTTATAAACAATTTTGCAAATTCGAACTTGAAAGGCCAGAGTTGCCTCATCTGTCATTACTTGGTACTTTTATCTTTCTTCATAGACATTTTTTTCCATTTGCATAATTTTTTTTAATCAGTAGAAAATGTCTTATCTGGAAGAATATTGTACAATTTTAATGGTCAATATGCTATAGTTTACATTTATTGCAAAGCTAATTGGATTGTTGATCACCTTGTGTCCTCTCAAATAAGCTTTTTTCTTTGGCAACCTGTAAAAAACAATTAGCAAATAGTTTATGGTTTAATAAAGAAAATTAAAAATTTATATTGTATGACCTTGTTGTGAGTCATTGTTGTAAATTGTTTTTCATTTCCTATACAAACAACTAGACACGTGCAAATAATGTTACAATTAGACGTGTGTAGATGGATAAATTTGCATATATTCTACAAGTGACAAGAATTTAGAAAATCTGATAATGTGCACAAACTTGCTCCAGTTTTTGTTCAAGATGTGAAGTGCCAAATAAACTTTCCTAGTTTATTTAATATTTATTAATGTATTTCCACGTATGGATGACCTTATTTTAGAGATTGTTGGCTTTACTTCTACGAAGAAGACTTTTGCATTTGCATTTGCCTTCATGTCTAGGAGAATGAAGATCATTACGAATGGGTCTTAATACAAGTGAGCTGTCTACTTGGGCACAAAAAATCCGCGATAATTGTGACTGATCGAGAGCCGTCTCTTATCAATGTTGTAAGAATAATATTCAAAGATGTGAAGCATTTGATATGCAGGGTGCATGTGATTCGCAACATAAAAGACAAAGCGTGGAACGTGACAAGGTCAGAGACATTGCAGAGACAATTTGAACATGATTGTATAGGTTTGTTGACCTCATTGAGCATAACAAGTTACGAAAATCGTCTTCAAAACATGAAGACATGATGAGGTGATAGATGGTCCCTCATGAAATTCCTTGAAGACACAATACTTACCCCTATTTAGGAGGCTATTGTCCGAGCTTAAACGAATTGATTTCATCACTTCGGCACAAAAACGACAAACAGGTACCGCGAAGTGTTTAAAAATACTAAGTGTGCTTTTTATTTTAATTAATTTATTATAGGCTAAAAATATTTATACTTACTAATAATACTGTCATAGTTGAATCTACCCACACAGTGTTGAAGAAAGCTTTGATGACAATGGTTGGAGGATTTGATACGTTAGTTTTTATCGCACACTTGATGGTAAGATTATGAGATCACGGGTTCCTTCGGCAAGTCAAGTCAGACGACTCTTACTTCTGGAATAGATGAACTAATGTTTGCTCTCCTTATCAACAAAGTTCAGTGCTTGAAGAAGAAGAAAATCTACGAAATTGCAAAGTTTGGAAAGTATGAGTTAGAATGTCGTGATAAGTGGAGATGAGACTGTTGTTATGGAATCATGTGTGAACATGAATATGCTGTTTCCATAAAAAAAAACGTACCCAATTTCGTTAGAGAAGATTCATCGTTTCTAAAGGCAATTTTTGTGGAATCAGGTCGTTGACGATGAGGAGGATGGAGATATTCAACCAATTTCTAAATTTACTGGGGAAATTGGCATTCATAGATGGTATAAAAAACTTGAGAAGGGATAATGGAATGAAGACGCACTACTACAAAAACGAGCTAATATAGCGTTGGAAATAACCCGGGCTTGTACCTCACGAGTTATAAAGTCGTCGAGAAAAACAAATTTGACATATATCCCGGGTCTTACCAAATCCGGGTTATTTCTAACGGAGAAGATGACTAAATAACTCATAGTGTGTCATGTCCGAGTTATATAAGTATTCAAATACAGCCTTGCATAAAAGTCCGCATTATTAGATGGTTAAGAAAGAAAATCTAAAACATCAGCCGCATTATTTGCTCTTTAGTAGAAAAATTTAGGGTTACTTTTGTTCCTCAATCTCGATGGCTCGATCCACCAAAATTCCTCGTTGCCTACTCCCCGTAAACTCCTCGACAACTCCATCGACAACGTCTCCTGGCTTCTCTGTTCATCTGCTCTCACCGCTGACAGAGGCGGTGATACACACGATATCATAGTGTGTAAGTATGATGTTTTAGGGTGAGATTACTGAGTTTTAGGAGCGTCTTGGAGCTTATTCATGCATTTGGAGTGAAGACGACGTATGAAGCTTTATGTTGATATTAGAGACTTATTACAGAAGAAGAAGAGCAACCAGCAGAAGACCGACGAGAAGACAAAAGAAGACGTCATCTACTGGCGGCGACCGCCGCCAAACCTACGGCGATCGCCGCCCATCTACGTGCAGAATCTAAGTCATATACTGGCGGTGACCGCTGCCCAAAAGGCAGTGACCGCTGCCTCTGTCAGATCCGAATTACCATCTTTATTTTCTATTGTTTTTGTTATTTTTCCTTATTTGTTTAAACTCGTTTTATGCTTTATTTTTAGGATATTATTTCTATATAATTAGGTTAGAGGAGAGCATGTTCTTCTCCAACCCCGTTTACACTTTTCTTTTCATCAGCTGACATTTGTTATGAAGAACTAAGCCCTTTTGCTTAGTCAGACAATTGAAGCATTCGTTTTGATTAAGTTGTGAGATTTCTCGTTCCTTATCAATTGCTTGGAATTAATCTATTCTCTTGCTTGAATCTATCTTGATTAATATTGATTGTTTCTAGCCTGATCATCTAGGTATCGTCTTTATTGAATCTATTGCTAGAATTAGATTGTTACTGGTTGAGCATATCTAATTCGTAGTAGCAACTGCATCGTGCTAGTATCTGGTTGTGCTAGTCTTATGTAGAGAGAATTGATTTACATCTAGGATAAAAGCTGGTTGTTTTATGCTGATGTATCCTGATTATATTCCTGATCTTAATGATGCTATTAAACTGAATCTTGATAGTTTCATGGTTGTTTAATTAGTTAGAGCTATTAATATCTGGTTGTGCTAATAGCTAATTCAGAAAAGGAATAGGAATTTCCATTGCATGAGATATTGAATGAGTCATCTAGGATCAACTTGTCATACGAAGTGTGGATATTTGTTTGGCTGAGCTATTTCCCAATTACTGTTTCCATCATCTTTTACTTGTTACTATTTGCATGCTTGGTTACTTAAGACAAACAAAACCCCCCTTTGGTTACTTGATTGACACATATATTTCATACAGAACTAGAATCTGTCTCCCTGAGCACTCGACCCTTACTTGCCTAGGACTGCATATTAGGTTTGTTTGGATTACTTGCATAGGAGCAATTAGCACGACAAATTGTTGTTATCAAATTGGCGCCGTTTCCGGGGAGGCAACAATTCTAATTGTGTTAGTGTGTGATTTGTGTGTCAATCTTGGTGTGAACCACACCCATGCTACTAATAATTTACCTCTTGATTTAGATCCAGAAATTGAGAGAACTCTTCTCCGTACTCGCAAGGCTATTCGTGCACGACATCAGGCAGCTAGAAGCATGGCTGAACGTGTTACTCTTGAATCCTTGACGGCACCGGATCTTGTGCAAGCACCTCGAGCAGTGCAATTCCCTGCACTCACTGCAGGCGTTAAGTTTGAGCTTAAGACATGAGTGATACATTTGCTTCCGAAATTCAATGGACTACCGATAGAGGATCCTAACAAGCACTTAACTGAGTTTCATGAGGTTTGCACTAGCATGTGTCCATCTGATATCACTGAAGATCAGATGAAGATGGGAGCCTTTTCCTTCTCTCTTAAGGAATCGGCTAAGGACTGGTATCATTCTTTGACTCCAGGGAGCATCACTACTTGGGTTGAATTGAAGAAGGTGTTTCTCGATAAGTATTTTCCAGCGATTAAGTCTAATCATCTGAAGAAGAAAATCAGCAATATTGAGCAACAATCTAATGAAATTCTCTATGACTATTATGAGCGTTTCAAGAGTCTGGTTACAAGTTGTCCCTATCATGGCTATGAAAAGCATGATTTGATTCTATATCTTCATGGAGGTCTTCGCGAGGATGACCGCGGAATGGTAAATGTTGCATGTGGTGGGAACATCTTGAAGAAGACATATGAGGAAGCCTTAGAGATCTTTGCAACGCCAGCTGATGATTCTAGGCAGTTCAGTGGGAGAGGTTCTCATACACTTCTAGCAGCAGGCTCTCAATCTACTGTTGACCAGGCTGACTTTGACATTCTGAAAGAAGAAGTGAGACGCCTGAAGTTGAAAGGAACCCCTCAGCAAGCTAAGGCTTGTGAGATTTGCAGAGATGAACTTCATCCAACTGATGCTTGCCCAACACTCCAAGAAGAAGAAAATGCAGTTGGAGGATATCAACAAAGGCCCAGGTATGACTCTCAACCCAACAATTACAATTCTGGTTGGAGGAACCCATCTTCATCTACGGAGGATATGATGAAAATGTTGATGCAAAACACATTGCAATTCCAAGAAGCTACAAAATCTAGTATTCAGAACTTGGAACGACAGATGGGTCGGATTTCTCAAGTGGTGAGCAAGCTTGAAGCAAAGGATTCAGGGAACCTCCCATCCCAAACTGAAGAGAATCCGATTATTCGAAATGTGAGTGCAATGTCCTTGAGAAGTGGAATGAAGTAGGATGATGTTCAAGAAAACCAAGCTACAGAAAAGCCAATTCTGCCTGAGTGGAAACCTGTTGCACCATTCCCATCTGCACTGCAGCGTACCGAGCCACTTAAGTAAGACAAGGACATGTTTGAGATGTTTAGAAACGTTGAGGTAAACCATCCTCTCCTTAATATGATCAAATTTGTTCCTCGTTATGCAAAGTTTCTGAAGCAGATGTGCACCACAAAGAAAGCTCAAGACAAGAATAGTCAAAAGAAGGAGAAAGTCGTTGAGCATGTCTCAGCTGTATTTCAGAAGAGTCTGCCTAAGAAATGTGGAGATCCAGGTATGTTTACAATTCCATGTACAATTGGAGGTACCAAGTTCGATAAAGCTTTATTAGATTTGGGTGCTTTCATTAATGTTTTGCCTTCATCTCTATGTGAAACCTTGGGGTTAGGATAAGGTTCTTTGACTATGGAGTTTGATGGGGATAAGGTTCTATACAATATATATGATATGAACCCCATTGAGAAAAATTCTCTAAATGTTATTGATGTGATTAATCCTACTTGTATGGATAAATTGCAACCTATTGTAGAGAATGTCATAGGAGATCCACCTATAGATGTTGCTTTATCTACTAATTTGCAGGAAGTTCAGGCTATTTTAGACCCCGACGGTAAGTTTCCTTCTCATCCATTGGGCATTCGCCCCACTGTGCTAACCTTGTCAGGCGAGAAACCATTGTCTTCTAGTGTGCATGCACTTAAGATTGAGCTTCAACAGTCGCCCGATTAGATCAACAAAGGGAAAGAGAAGGACGTTACTTTCATGGCTAAGGATAAGGTGGTCAAAGTGAATGGAAAAAGGTTTAGATCCTTCCATGTGTGGTTCAAAAAAGAGTTCAAGAAGGGATCGGTTATCTCGAAACCGAATGGTGTCAGCTGAATAATCTGAGTACGATGTCGAGCCACGACATTAACTAAGGCGCTTATTGGGAGCCAACCCGATGATAGGTAGTTATTTTCTTCAATAAATCTCTCTCACATTAATTCACTTTCGTACGCTTTTGTTTGGAACTAAGTTGTGGAGGAAAAAAAAATTGGATGATGCCAAGAAGTGAAGGCAGCGACCGGGCGGCGACCACCGCTTTGCCTACAGGCACCGCCGCCTCATGGCAGTGACCGCTGCTAATGCGTAAATCCATATTTGGCTACGAAGCAAAAGCAACGACCGTTGTCGGTTGGCAGCGACCGCAGCTTTGCCTACGGCGACCGCCGCCCCCAAAAGCAGCGATCGCCGCCAATTCGATTTGGCTACGGCTTTTGGTCAATTAATTGCAGCGATCTCCGCCCAACTTACGACGATCGTCGCCTATCAGGTATGGTTTCTAAACCTGAGCGGAAAAAAAGAATATGTGAGATTAAAAAAAAATAATCAAAAAAATCAAAAATAAGAAAAAAATAGAGTGCATTCGGATTTTCAGCCTTCCCTTCTTCTACCCCAACCTAACCTTACTAAACTCAAACACAAACCCACTTTCCTCTTTCTCTCCATACAAAAACCCTCAAACACAAACCCTCTCCCCTCTCACACCAGACGCCGCCACCTATAGCCCTTCCACAAGCCACCGGCGGCGACCTCCCTCCCGTCAAAACCACGCCTCACCAGCAAGGCAGCGACCGCCGCCCAACCAGCAGCGACCGCCGCCTCTCCGTCTTGGGTTGATATCGTCGGATTTTGTTTCTCTCTCCTCGGTTTCTTCCCGTATCCTACATCACCGGAGTATAGTCCAAGCCCCACTATCTTCAATTTCGGTTTGGTAAGCCCCCTCTTGACCTAGAACTTGAAATTCGAATTCTAGGGTTTGGGCTATTTTGTTGATGATTTGTGGAGGATATTGCTATTTGATTGTTGTTGAGGATTGAGTGGAGTTGATATTGGTGATTGTTGAAGCTTTGGTTTGATTTGGAGGATTACTTTTGGCCTTGTGAGTTTTGAGAATTTTGGTGTGGTTGTTGTTGCTCTTGGTTGTTGTTGTTGATTGAATGATGAAGCGTACCGCTAGCTCCCGCCCACAGTCAACTCATGAGCAAAAGGAGAGGAAGAAAAGGCTAGAAAAACAGGAATTTGTGTCCACTTTGTTCTTAGACCATCAATGCTTAGGTGCCCTTCGCCTCTATGATTGCATGGAGAAACTATTTCAGCATGGTGGTTTGGGACGGTTTTTCCATCTTAAGGCACCAACATTCAAGAGTTGGAGGATTGAGTTCTTGAGCACCCTTGAGAATGTGAAAGACGAGAAAAGAGTTGTTTTTGTGCTTGCAGATAATAATTACTCAATGAGTTACGAAGAACTCAGCTCTGCGCTTGGGATTACCAAGCCACCCTCTAAGGAATAAGCATGGGCAGACACTTGTGAGTACTTGGATTTCTGGTATGGCTCTACAGGTAATTCAAATTATGACGCAAAAGGTGGAGAATACAACTATAAATGGTCACATCCTTGTCTCCGGCTAGCTCACAAGGTAATCAGGATGGCTTTCTTAGGCCAATCAGAGCTGAACAAGCTGCCGTATCTAAACCTGGCAGCAGTTTGGAGCATGACATCGGAATGCTCATTAGTGAAGGATTGGTTATCTTTGATTGCTTTGTCCCTTGACATCCCACTTTCGGATGAAAAATCACAGGTTTCTCCAAGCTTTGATTATGACTGGGTCAAGATGAGGCATGTGGGTGTTTTGTCACACATGGAAGGCAAGCACTATTGGACTTATGGTTCAAGAGAAAGTCACAAGATCAAGCTTCCTCTTCGAGTAGAGATGCCTTATGGACCCAAGTATGTGGACTTTGATATACACAGGTATCGGTTGGGCGCTTCTGAAAGCTCTTCTGCTGGACCCTCATGTGCACTTGCTGAGCAAGATGAGGAAGACATTGAGATGGGTGATCTCGTCCCTCCTAGTTCTGAGGAAATGCATCAGCAAATGTTTCAGATGATGCAGAGGATGGATACGAGGCAACAGGCAATGGAGGTTGATTTTAGGGAGTTCAGGCAACAACAACAGTTTTTCAGTGATGAGCAGAGCTTCATGAGAGGTCAACTTACTCAGCTTGTTGACAATCAACTTGATTTTCGTACCATTCAGCAGCGGCAGACCGAGAACATACACAACTTAGAAGATCAAATGCGGTTCTGGGACATTTTCATGACCCAACATTATCCACCATCTCAGTAGCGGTACTCTTTTTACTTCCCCTTATCGTTCAGTCTTTAATTCATTGAGGACAATGTTAGCTTTAAGTGTGGGGGAGTAGATATTGTATTTGTTATTGTTATTTTGATATTATGATTCTGAAAGAAAAAAAAAGAAAAAAAAAGCCACAATAATATGAAAAAGGCAGAAAAATCATGGGATAGCAAGATCTATGCAATAAGCAGGTAACCTGGACCAACACTAGGTTGGGGTAAAAAGAGGTTTCGAGTGATGTGAGTTTGTAAGCCCTGGAACAATTAATGAGTGGTTTGGACGAAAACCCGAGAGGGCGCCTAAGCAAAATGAGTGGTAAGAAAAGAGAGATTTTTAGGATTCATTCTTATTTGGAGAGGTGGCATAAGTTGGAGGTGATATAAGGAGGAATTTGGGTAGGACATTTTGGAGCTATAAGGCGTTAGTTTTGGTCATGATTTCTTTGATCACATTTGTTAGTGTTGTTGGAGGATGAGACTATTTGGTGTTGATTGAGTTGGAGTTTTGTTGGTTGTTAGCTAGGATGTTGGTGATTTCACTTGTTTAGAGTTATGAGCTTACATGTTTAGGTGCTACATTCTTAGTATTGAGTTCTCTTATGTACTTGGGTGTCTATGAGCTATATTGATGATGAGTAGTAGTTTTCTATCTACTCGGGATGAGTAGAGATTCAAGTGTGGGGGAGTTTGATATACACACGATATCATAGTGTGTAAGTATGATGTTTTAGGGTGAGATTACTAGGTTTTAGGAGCGTCTTGGAGCTTATTCATGCATTTGGAGTGAAGACGACGTATGGAGCTTTATGTTGATATTAGAGACTTATTACAGAAGAAGAAGAGAAGCCAGCAGAAGACCGACGAGAAGACAGAAGAAGACGTCATCTACTGGCAGCGACCGCTGCCTCTGTCAGATCCGAATTATCATCTTTGTTTTCTATTGTTTTTGTTATTTTTCCTTATTTGTTTAAACTCGTTTTATGCTTTATTTTTAGGATATTATTTCTATATAATTAGGTTAGAGGAGAGCATGTTCTTCTCCAACCCCATTTACACTTTTCTTTTCATCAGCTGACATTTGTTATGAAGAACTAAGCCCTTTTGCTTAGTCAGACAATTGAAGCATTCGTTTTGATTAAGTTGTGAGATTTCTCGTTCCTTATCAATTGCTTGGAATTAATCTATTCTCTTGCTTGAATCTATCTTGATTAATATTGATTGTTTCTAGCCTGATCATCTAGGTATCGTCTTTATTGAATCTATTGCTAGAATTAGATTGTTACTGGTTGAGCATATATAATTCATAGTAGCAACTGCATCGTGCTACTATCTGGTTGTGCTAGTCTTATGTAGAGAGAATTGATTTACATCTAGGATAAAAGCTGGTTGTTTTATGCTGATGTATCCTGATTATATTCCTGATCTTAATGCTGCTATTAAACTGAATCTTGATAGTTTCATGATTGTTTAATTAGTTAGAGCTATTAGTATCTAGTTGTGCTAATAGTTAATTCAGAAAAGGAATAGGAATTTCCATTTCATGAGATATTGAATGAGTTATCTAGGATCAACTTGTCATACGAAGTGTGGATATTTGTTTGGCTGAGCTATTTCCCAATTACTGATTTCATCATCTTTTACTTGTTACTATTTACATGCTTGGTTACTTAAGACAAACAAAACCCTCTTTGGTTACTTGATTGACACATATATTTCATACAGAACTAGAATCTGTCTCCTTGAGGACCCGACCCTTACTTGCCTAGGACTGCATATTAGTTTGTTTGAATTATTTGCATAGGAGCAATTAGCCCTACAAATTGGAACCTAGTCTTCTTGAGAGAAGATCGCTCAAATTGACATTTGAGGGGCTTGCGATTCTGCTTTAAATGCCCTAGTAATGAGAAATTGAGCAGCAGATGAATCTTGATTTTGCAGGTAATGTCGCTGTCTTCTTTAAATTTGTGTGCTTTTGGTTTATGCATGACTGGTGCTATTCAAGTACTATATACATATTCAGATGCTTTTTTCTCCTTTACAATTTCATTGCAGGGCCATGCTTGACTTTTCATTCTACTCTCAAGGATCTTTCTTTTTCTTATATTGTCTAAAACTGGAGATAACTTTTAATCTTATAGACTGAATGCTGATTTTTTAGGTTCAGAAACATGGCTAAATGATCTGAATCAAAGTAGAGTAATTCTCAGTGGCAAGATATTCTTAGTTTATACGGAGTAGTTATGTTAACGCGGCTAAGTTTTACAATATTACAAATTCAGTTTCTTATAGAAATGTTGGAGAGGTTTCTTCACCAATTTTCCCTCTCCTTCAACCTATGATTGACTTGAGGAGCATCTCTGAGCTAGATATTCATGAACAAAAATAAAAGAAGACATAAGCAAACTTTTTTTTGGTGCATCACTCTGAATAGATTAAATCTGACATTCTGGTGGCTTGTTGTGGTCTCCCTTGCAGGAAAAAGCATTCTAGCATGCTCACTTGGGAGGGAATTGCACACTAGGGGAAAACTATCCTACATTCTTGATGGTGGCATGTTTGAATAAGGATCTAGGATTCAAAGCAGAAGATCGAGATGAAAATATTAGAAGAGTTGGTAAGTTTGGTTCCATTAACTGAATTACATATCTATGTAGTATTCCAACTGTACAGTGTTTGTCTTGTAAGCAAAATTTTATTCTAGGAGTGAAACTCATTCTTGGTATATATTATAGGGGAGGTGGCAAAACTCTTCTCAAACTCTTTATTGTATTATGTTACAAATTTGTAATAGAATTTCCATTTGGTTTTCTTACTGTTTGTGTATTATTAAACAATCTATTGCATAAAACTAGTGTCCCATTAATTCATTTTTTAGAAAAGGGAAAATGCATAATTCGAGCTATAATTTTTTTTAAAAAATCAGAAACAACTTAATAACCCAGAACTTTTAAAAAGGTGTATTTACGGATAAAAGATTCTTTTATATAACCCGGACGTTTTAATATCCGGGGTATTTGATAACCTAATACCCCGGGCGTGTGGCACATAGGAATTGTTTTTTGTGGGAATATACCCCCGATTTTGGTCCGGGTTATTTGCTCGAAGCAAATACCGCGGGGACCTTTAACCCGGACGTGCTCTGGGTTATATTGTCTGAAACGCCCGGGTTATTAGATGATATTTGTAGTAGTGACGTAATATGGAAGGTTTATTGTGCAACTCAAGATGCGGTCCTAACAAGACCTTACTAAAGGATCCGACGAAAATAGTAGCAAATTGGAGACCAAGGAAAGAAAACATCCAAGCTACAAGCAGGTTTGAGTACGTTAGAGAGGAGAAAGAGGAAGCAAGGGAGGCCATGACAAATAAGTTTTCAACTTCGGTCGACTCACGCGGAGGACGAAGTGGAAGAGGGTGAGGGCGAGGTTCAACAACGCAACAACATGGGAAAGGGGCGCAGGAAGAGGGTGTCAAACACCTCAGTTTAAACATCGACCATCACAACATCGACGAGATTGCAGTGTCTTCATTCCAAGGATTACCCAACGTAGCAGCAGATGGACATTGTGGATATCATGCTTTTGCGTTTTTGATGGGTTATGGGCAGGATGAGTACGCTAGGGTTCTAGAGGAGGTAGCGACTGAATTGACTAGACACACCCACATTTACGCTCCAACAGTTGCTCCCAAATTAATTGAACTACTTATCAACCAAGTCAACTACACATTACCTGGTTGTGGACAATAGTTTTTGTTTGAAGTGCCCATTTGCGCTTTGGCCGTCGCCACTTTGCACCACGTCACCATAGTTGTTTGTCATGGCATGAATCCAATAAATGTCTACCCATGGTTGCAATTTCACATAATTTAACCCCCTTCCCAACATGGGTTGTGGCACTCCTTAATAGATGCTTGGCGAGGACGAATATGAGGATCGCCAACTGATGATGATATAATTTTCTTCATTCCCCGTCCCCGTGGCGGGGATTCCAAATCAGGGATTGAGATTCCTCGCCCCATTGTCATCTCTACATAATAGTTGTTTTGAGAAAAGAACACAATAGATCGTTGGAAGGATAAAGGACGAAAATGCGACATAGGTAAGGAAGAATGAAGGAATCGTGTCATTTATAGTGAAAAGCACAACACAACTCTCAAATATGAGAGGCGAGATGTGAGAAACCATTTATTTCTCTATTATCCCTCTTGGTCGAGTGACTGCATTACGACTAAGCTCACTCGTAATCCAGAGTTGACTCAGATACCATTTGTAAGGCCTGAAGCCTTAGAAGCACTATCCTCAAGTCAACATGAGATTTTCACAGAAGGTCACCCATCTCAGGACTACTCTCACCCTATCATGCTTAACTTCCTAGTTCTTTGTTATCACCTGAACCATGAAAATCAAGAGCTCTTGTTGAAATGAGTAGCAATCTAATCCATAGTAAGGATTACAAACACGAGGTGTTTGCAAGTTAAGTTACAATGATTTGATGGGTGAAGTCTTTTTGGAGGAGAGATGTGAGTGTGAAGGATAAAGTGAAGGTTTTGAGTATATATAAGTGAGACAAGTATTCGAGAAAGGAAGTGAAAAGATATCGAATTTACCTTGACCTTCGTCACAACCGTTGATTAAGTGGTTTGATTAAGTGTATCTAGTTAGGGATGCAACCATTTGATTTCCCAAATATTTTTTTACACCTAATACCGACGCCCAGATCCTTCCCTATTTCCAAGATTCTTTCTTTTCCTTTTCACACGTACAATAATTATCGCCTTCTATTTGTTGTGCCATTCTTTCTCCCAAATCCAGAAACTTATAAGCTCTCAAACAATGGCCTCTTCATCCTCATCCTTGAAACCAACCTTTATCATCTCCAACGATGAAACCCTAGAATCTCTTCTCCATAAACATACATCCGTTGGCCTCACTTCCATCATCTCTCAACCAAGATCCCTTCCTCACCTTTCTTTGACCTGATGGCGATCATGGCCGTCCATCCCAACGCTACGCTGTCTATTCCACAAAATTCCGTCGGCATACCCGATTCTGTTGGTCCCGAAAAAGAGACAATAAGGTGAGTGTTGAGGTGTCGGCCTAGAAGAGACAAGGAAGTGGAATAAGAAGGGATCACAAGCTCATGCTGCCATGTAGAAGGAGAGAAAGTGTGTCACGACTGCCGGAAAGAAGAAGACTTGCTCCCAGGCGGCGAGATAAGCCATTTAGGTCTCATATGAGGAGACTCTTGAAGAAGAACCAGAGCCAAACCCCAAGAAAGCTAAGACTACAATGATGACTCCGTGTATTACAATGTGAAAGAAAGGAGATGAGAAAATAAGGATTAAAAGAACGCGTTAAAGGAAGCTTCTATGTATGGAAATGGTCTGATTTGTATTTCTCTCTCTTTTGGAACACTTTACACTGAGATCATCAACATATCGAGTTTTCCTCTTGGGATTTTTTCGACCCTTCTGAAGAAAGTCGAGGTCCCTATTTATAGTAGTCGAGCTGCTTCTAAAACGTGTTGCCTAAGTAATTTTGATTAGTGTCTATAAGCAGGAGGTGGAAGTGCTCATACACGCAGCTGATCCTTGAGGGAAGACCGCATTGTTTGGGTGTACGGATGCAGATCTTGTCCATCGTCAGCGCGTTCAAGGATGGTGTGAGCGAGATGTTTTGAGGTGTGCGAACATTGGTTCCATCAACACTGTCTATGAGAAATTCTTCTCAAGAAGAAAACTTTGGAGTTCAAGGATGTCTCTAACCGATATGAGATAAGGTATTTGATCTTTGATTCCGATTTTCTCAAAGTTCATGGTCTTGATAGGGTGTTTGAACATTAGGGCACAAAAATGGGAGCAATAACAACTTGTATGCTAAATAGCAAAAATGCCCCGCTCTAAATACGAGGGCTATAGTATATTAGATATAGAGGAAATTTCATAAAACCACCCTTTAAATGAATTTTGTTAGCAATCAACCACCCCTCTACTATTTCACGAGGATTCGAATTTTAGGGATTGTCTCGATCCAGTCATTCTTTAGTGGGAAAGAGAGGATTGAGTCAGAGACCCGAATGGAGAAGAATCCAAAGCTGTCATTGTGTCATTGAGCCTGAGGACTTCAGATATTTTCTGAAAGACGTTTTTGCTTATAGGATCGGATCATAACCACCCTGCGAGGCTGCAACCCGTGTGCTTTGGGTCGATTTGGCGGGTGTCAAGTATCCGACTCTAAGCTCTATTTAATTAACATAAATCGGTTAAAATTCGAACAAAGTGAAAAGAAGTGGTTGATTCTTATGTTTATTATTGGTTTAAGAGATTATTATGAATGAAGTGGTATTTAAGAGGGAGTTTTATGAAATTTTGTCTTAGATATATCCTCCGACTTTTTGTTAATTTGTTTTTTTTTTTTTGACGACGTCTTGGCTTCCCGCAAGCGTTTGAAGGTTCAACTCCGCAACACGACAATTGAAATTTGCAGTTGCTCAGACGAACCCCTCTCTCCATTTCTCTTCCTCCGCTCTCTCTCCTGCATAATCGCTAGGGTTTTGCTCCTTTTCTGGTACTCAAACATCGCCACAATTTAGGGCCGCTGTAAATCAAACCCCCTTTTTTGAAGAAGAAATCGCCTTTGCTGCTATCTAGGGTTTTCCGCTCATGTACATTGGGGCTTTCATGTCTTATTTATGGAGTTTGTCTTCTTCTCCTTCTTCTCCCAATCACTCATCGTAGCCGCTTTCACCTTACTCTCCTGCCTAATTGGATTCCGATTGCTGTCGAGGAAGTCATCAGTCAGCGCTGGGATCGACTCTGATTCCGCTTCTGTTTTGAACGGAGAGATGTGTGAGAAGAAAGGGTTGGCAACGGCGGTTGTGGTGGAGAGGCAGACGGGAGCCTCCATGATGGAGCAGTTGGTGCCCGAGATCACCACTCACGCACTTAGCTATTTGGATTATCCCAGTCTCTGCCGTCTCTCTATGACCAATTCTCTCATGCGTAAGGCTGCCAACGATGATAATGCTTGGAAGACGCTTTATCACAAAGTAAGGATTCATTTATTCATGCTTTCTTATTCTGCTTTCCTGATTGACATTTCTTTCTCCTGGATGCTGTAGGATTTTACCATGGAGCAAACTAGTCTTAAACCCCCTAATGGGTGGAAGGCTTACTATGCAGATACAAGAGCTGTCGTGAATGTTAATGCAGAATTCTTTAATATCATCAGGGAAAGATCACTTCAAGCTATGAGTCGCTTTTGGCTTCATGCAGACTATGTCAAGTGTATTCATTCTTCTGGCGAGCTTTTCACAGGGTATGTTACTTCGCTGTCATGCTTGATACATCCTACATTTATTTGAGCCTTAACCATCTTTCAGCATTACAATGAGAAACTTCTTTTGAATGCTTTATATATGATTTCAGTTCAAGTACTATTGTTCAATTAGTGATTCTATCAGTAGTCAAGTAAGATATTGAACTGTCTCCAATTATGTGTAATCAATTCATGGATAAGGAAGGGAGACTCATTAAAAACTTGAAATCAGACAACTGCTTTCTAGGTGGCATTTATGTTGCTGATTTGAAAATCGAAACTGTTGCTGTTCTAAAGGCTTTATAATATTTATATCTATGACTCTACGTTAATTCTAAAAGTTATATGTCTCCATGGATATCCCTAATTATTCCATGTCTCTATTTTTTAGGTTATGTAGCTTACCATGTCTATCAGCATAACCTAAATCTTCCAAGAGTGAATATGGTTTTCGAAGTAATGTGATGTAGTAGGCTAGTAATAGATGTGAAATTATGCAGAATGGATCATAGCATAGTATATCATTAATTGGTAAATTCCATTTGTGATGTGTATCTTGGAGTGTGATATAATGCGTTGTAGTAAGCTAGTATTAGATGTGAAATCATGCAGATTGGATCATAGAATAACATATCATTTAGTGGTAAATTCCATTTGTGACATATGTATCTTTATTGAAACAATGCAAAGGTTCTTGAGGTCAGCAGTTGCTTAAAAACTCAAAGATGCGGAAAAAAACAAGAAATATACTTTTCTAGTCTAAAGGCAAGTTGAAAGGATTAGAAGCACAAATGTCTAGAGCAGTGATTAAAAAGACGTCCGGCCACCCTGGACGGTGGGATCCCCTAGGCACGCCTAGGTGATGAATGAGAGAATGAGAGATCAGTAGGATGAAGGGAAGAATAAAGGAAGATCATTCATTTAATCACTTAGGAAATCAAATATTCTGTTGGCTTTTTCTTGGATACGTATTATCTAGAGAAAATCTTTCGAATAAAAACTTCAATAATTCAAAAATTCAAAATTCTGGGTGAAATGGAAACATTGAGGCGCTGTCTTTGCCTAGGTCGACTAGGGCTCGCCCAGACATACATGGCATGGTCAGACGCACCTAGGAGTGCTTAGGCAGG
This sequence comes from Oxyria digyna, assembly GCA_029168935.1. NCBI lineage: Eukaryota > Viridiplantae > Streptophyta > Magnoliopsida > Caryophyllales > Polygonaceae > Oxyria > Oxyria digyna. Next base: position 13,374,176 of record JAPVLV010000024.1, on the reverse strand, counting down.
CCTAGGCGTAACTTTTTCATTCACTGGTGTAAAATTCCTTTTGTATCTGCCATCAGTTATGGTCATTCTACTTTAAGAGCAACTTGAAAACTTCGTATAAGCTTTCTCTTAATTTGGGGACGCAGGGTTTAAGTTGACAGCTTCCTAGTACAGATCTCGTGGCTTGGACAGAGCCAGGCAAAAAAAAAGAGCGTTAGGTCGTTCAAAACTGAGATTGTCAGTGGATATTTAGAGAGGGGATGTTGTCTTAAAAATGGTCGAGAAGTCTAAAAAAATTGTCTTATTAGACCCAGAATCTCTTGCCTAGTATGCACAATACCTTGCCTTCGGTCTAAGCAATGTTTCAAAAGTCAAACTCAACGTAAATGAGCTCTCACCATAGTCACCCAGACCCCATGCCAACCAAAAACATGTTAATGATGGGCCAATTCTTGCTTTTCTTTTTGAATTGGAAGGAAACAGTACAGTATGGGGGTTTACCAACTGTAGAAGTGCATTCTTCATGTTCACATACGAGTGGGCATATTTATGAGATAGCGAAAATATGATATCCAATTCTTTGTTTTATATATATATATATATATATAGGTTTCCATAACAAGTTTTGCTGGAAAGATGCTTCTCTTGTGGCAGGAATTGCAGTATATGTGATTGTATTCATTCACATTTACTGATATTTTAACGGATGTGTTTTTGATGAAGGAACTTTATTATTGATTGCTAATTCTCTATTCTTTGGCAGAGATCAACTTTTTGTCTCATTCTGTGAGTTGGAATGACATTTATATCCATACGCTAAACTCTTTTTTATATATCCGCTCCTAGGTTATCTATATAAAGCTTTTCCTCTTCAGTATCATGTAACCTTTATAAAACAAATTGTAGTTATATCAATATGTCTTCTGTTATGTTTAAACTTTGTATTGGACTTTTGAATATAGCACTTGTTAAATGGAACTGAGAAGTTATAAAGGCTACTCAATTCGTTTTAGGTTTCTCACACTATACATTCATCACTCATGACCAGTGACAGCAATGTGACTATTTTTCTTGGTTAATGATTCTGGGTTGATTTTCTAATGTATATGCTTCTTGTGAAATGTATGAGTTGTTTGGCTAAGCTGTCCCTTAACTTGCATTTAGCGGAAATGTTGGACCTTGCCTCAATTGTTATTCGCCTTGGTCTAGGTCGATTCCTCTTTTCCAGTGGTTGTATTAATGATAAGAGTTTAGAGTCCTTTAAAAGATTTAATATGTAAATTACTTGGGGTAAATAGGGATAGTATGACAAATCTTTTTCATGCTATAATCAGTCAAATTTGGTAAGATTATTACTCATCCACTTGTAAAAATATTATAGAGGCGCATTTATAAGAGGCAGAAGGTAAAGTTTACTTAAAGGAGATATCATTTTGATTTCTACAGATTATTGTACTAATAAATTCCTGAAATAATGTGCTGCTCAGGTATAATGCTGTTATGGAGAGCTGGCAGATGGCATTTAATTGGGAAGAACAAGCAGATGCATTTCAAGTAGTGGATGTAAGAGTTCGAGTTCTGACAGATATGGCTTGGGTGACAATGAGAACTTATGCTGACCTGGACGCCGGACCCTACAATGTGACAAACGTGTTTGAATTCCACAATGGACGCTGGTACATGGTCCATCACCACTCCTCACTCACGCTCGTGGATGGAGAGGTTAACCAACAAATTGTGCATGCTTAGACAAAGTGTAGAGGACTGATGAACATAGGGTACTACTTTTTAGTGCAAGGTAAAATGATATATAGCTTTCATTATTTTCAGTAGGGGCTGATGATTGTGCAAACATTGGATAAGTGTCTCGTAGTTATCCATTGGGACCATCCATTCCATGGAGAATCTCAATTTTTGGTAAAAGATTTGTGGTGAGTTGAACAGAAGGGATGTTAATTTTTTTATTTGGAAATTCAAGTTCTCTATGTACATATATGTTTCTGTTCCTGTGTAGCTGGATCACATAGGTGAGTACTACTAATATTTGCAGGTGTAAAAAATTTGGCCGGTAAGAAGGGCTGTAAATAGACCTGGCAAACGGGTCGGTTCGGGTCCAAAACTGGTTCGGGTCCAAAACTGGTTCGGGTCAATTGGGTTGACAAATTTTTCGGGTTGAACGGGTTTAGGTTCGGGTTGACCCAACGGGTTTCAAATGTTCGATTTTTTTATTTTAATAAAGAAAATAAAAACTTCAAAATACGGAGTGTTTTTATCATAAAATAAGATTATTAAATTGTTATTTAATAAAATATATTGTTATTTATTAATTTAAATGAAATAAGATATGAGAAAAGTGGGTCCCTCCACGAGTTTCGATAAGTTCGGGTCAGTTCGGGTTTCTCCCAACAGGTTCAGGTCGAAAACGGATTTGACCCAAATAGATTCACGAGCTTTTCGGGTCGAGTATTTTCGGGTCGGGTCGACCCAACGGGTTGAGTCAGCTTTTGACAAGTTTGTTGTAAACAACCTTTTCTTATAGTCTCTTTTTGAGTTGCAATGAAGGGATCAGGTTTTTGATATATAAAATTACAATTATATGTTTTTATTAAATTAAATTATTGATAAATTTTTATTTTAAATAATTAATGATATTTTATTTATATTAAATAATTAAAGTAATGATTTAGTTAAAATAAAAATGATTTTTATGGATTAGGAACAAGTGCTAATGATCATTCTGGTGTGAAATGCGAAACATTCTACATTCTACACCGTTAGATCTTAAGATCTAATGGCTAGGATTCACTCTTTTTTTAATTTCATTCGGTGTGAAATTGGATTTCCCCCTGATATTAACATGACCCGTCTCCATTTTCTCCTCCTAATTTGTTTCCCCTCGTCGATGATTTTCTGCGTTTTCTTGATCAATCTCGTTTATAAACCTAGATTCTTTGTCTTTTCCCATCAAATCTCGTCTATTTTTCTCTTTTGCTTTCTCTCCAACACGCCTTTTCTTCGATTTCATCAAATTTGTTCCTGATTTGACGATTATCTACTTTTACTTTGATCATAGAATTTCCGTTTTGATGATTTGTTTTGTCAATTATCGAAAATCACATCTATTTTGATTCTTCATGTTCTCTAGGGTTTATGCTATCTCAAACTTAAAGATGAACGAGCTTAACGTGTCAACTTCTTCGTGTTTTTAGGGTTTAAGTAATATTCATTGTCATCGACCTCCCCATCGCTCGTTGCTTTCCTTACCGTCAATTCTTTGTCATTCAAAGTCCCTATTATAAGTTTGCGGAACCATTGAAGTCAGATTGTCCATTGGTTGATGTCCAACTTTATTTGGATTCCACTTGAATCGTAATTCGTAATAACTATACGAGTCACTGTAAGGTTCACGATTTAGGTTATAATGTGCATGAACATAATGCAATTAAATGTGAACATTATAACCTAAACCTGTTTTTTTTTCCTGTTGTCATTGACCTAACCTATGTTTAATTACTTGCTTATTGACAATCCTTATTTGGTTTTTACTTACGGTTTATTTCCAAGTTTAAAAGCTTGAAGTTTGTTAATGACAAATGAGTTGAAACTTGCACAAAAGGTGTTTGATGGATGAAATCTGAACATGAATACTTTCTTTAGTCCTTATATCAACCAAAATCAACACGTTTAAAACACAATCTAGAATTTGCTCAACAAACGCCAAAATTCATCCATAATATAAAAAATACAGCAACACTTGTCAGATATTGAGTAAAACATGAACATTAATACTCTATATGTGAACACGATCACCTTAACTGTAAACCTGTATGGAATAAATCTGAACATGAGCACTTTATCTAGTCCTTATATCCAATGAAATCAACACGTTTAACTCATAATTTTACAATCCAGAAACTTGCCTAATAAGCACAAAAGTCCTTCAATAATATCAAAATATAGCAACACTTGTCTTTCAGACTCCTAGAAAACGCATGCAACAAAAGTTCTCCCCAAGTAATGTTTTTTATACTTTTAAAATAAAAACTAAAACTACATCATGTTCTCCTTCAATTTCCCACTTTTTTTCCTTGTATGCCTTCATTTTCTCTTTCAACTCTTCCTCCTCCACTTCATTGAAACCGGACAATATAATATGATTTAGATATCTGACCATCTACAACTTCATCTTCCTTGCCTCCTTCATGTTTACTTTGTAACTCACCATCAGAACCTACATAAATCAGGCAATGCTAGTAACATCATGAAAAATAATAGTGAATTTAATGTTATTATTTGTGAACCTAATAACTTTCATTGTACACATTGAGATATTTAATGCGAACTTGTGTCATAAACATGAACTTCAAGAATAACAATACTAATGAATATGAACCAATCAAGCATTCGCTAGTATTAGTTCAACATTCGGGTCGGTTCGATTTTAACCGAATGAACAACCCTAAAATAAACACAAAAATCCATTAAAAGCCCTCCAAAACAAGTTCAACATTTGTTTAAACCCTAAATTTGAAATCTCGAACAACAACAAAGAAAAAGCCTCTATCGATGAACTCTACATCTTCAATAAGCCATAATAGCCAACAAAATCAACTTTAAATCATCTAAAAGAACCTAAGCAATTACAAATAAGAGATTTTACCTCCATCCTGCCTTCATAACTTGTGATTTAAAGGACGAGATGAAGACAGCGAGCGAGAAGAAATGGAAGCGAGTCGGAAGAGAGGACAATGGAGAATCGAGGCGATTGTGATGGAGATGCCCGCGACTAGGGCTCCATTTGAGAACGCAAGGGAGGTTGCAACTTCTGTCCTATTTTGACCATGTATAAATTGAAGGCATTAATGATGTATAAATTGAAGGCATTAATGAATGATGTATAAATTGAAGGCATTATCGATTTACACATAAATTGAAAGAATTACCGAATTACACATAAACTGAAAGAATTACCGAATTACACATAAACTGAAAGAATTACCGAATTACACATAAACTGAAGACTAATGGAACAAAAAAAGACTGAAGCAAATTACATAATTAAAGCAAGTTACTCAGTTGTACAACATAAAACACTAGTAGGACCCAAATCTTGACCACGTATTCACATCTTCCTGAAGAAAATTTTGTGTACTTGAATTTCGAAGATCCATCGACCATTCCAAGTAGCCTCTCATATGCGTTGGTGTGTTGCTGGAAAATGTCCAATTCAGATCAATTATCAGTGGAGTTTTTTCTCTCACTGTTTTATCGAACTTCGGGATTTCGTATTCATGGTGACTATAAGAATCCCGCTCATCTTCTACGATCATATTAAGTAAATACATTAATTTAGTATAAAATTTTATTTTAAACAACTTAATATATTTTAAAATGAGTATATTGAAATTCATGATATTCAAAATAAAACAAAGTTTTTAAAAGTATACTATATATTTTACACGTCGCCCATCAGACGCACAAACACATGTCTATGATGCAGCGGCGCGTGGCTTAAAGAAAGTCGTTGTTTGGTTGCTTGCTTTAAGCGGAGTGGAGTGATGAGGACAATTTCCCCTATTTTTTGTCTCTATGGGAAGCTTAATATATGAATCAACAATGGTGGATGAGAAAGATATCAGTGGATTTGTCTCTATGGGAGACAGCGGATCCCCTTGACGTACTCCCCGAGAAGGTGAGAAATTCTCACCCATACCACCATTCCAGAGAATTTTCATTTGACATGTTGTAACACATTCCATAATAATGCTTATCATTTCCGAAGGCAGACGAAAGTCCATGAGGGTGTCTTTGATAAACGGCCACCTTATACGATCATACGCTTTTTCCAAATCTATCTTAATAGTCATCATAGGCGTTCCGGAAGTACTTCTCATCGAGTGCATAACCTCCTGTGTAATGACTATGTTGTCAGTGATTTGCCTGCCAAGAACAAAACTTGCTTGCGTCGGAGCTACAATCTGTCTCATAATCGGTCTCAGTCTTGAGGCAATAGCTTTTGTTGCAATCATAAAAGCAACATTACTGAGACTTATGGGCCTCAGTTGGTTGACGGATTCGGGATTCTCGACTTTCGGTATCAACACCACCACTGTTACATGTAAATGATTCAGAATCATGCGACCCTCTAGGATCTCCATGACCGATGCCTCTACCTCCTCGTGTATCATCTCCCAATTCTTATGGTAAAAAATTGCCTGGAATCCATCTGGTCCAGGTGCCTTAAGTGCCCCAATATTGTCAACTGCATCCTTCACATCAGCCTTTGTAAACGGTCTCCGGAGATTAACAGTTTCAAATTCAGAAACCCAATACGTCCATTAGAATGGGGGAGTGGTCGGACTGATGTGCCGCTAGATGCTTGATGGATCCATTCTCGAATAACCCTCTCCACTCCATATTGCACAATCCTCGATCTAGTCTAGCACTAGTTCGCGTCGTCGGGTCAACCCCCCGACTCCAAGTATATTTTGGTCCTGAGAATCCGAGATCAATTAAGCACATATCGCTGATCCAATTGTTGAACTTAGAGCAACGTCTTCGCATATTATCCGAGTCTCCAGTTCTCTCTTCTAATGATGCTGTCTCATTGAAATCCCCCATTAAAATCCATGGGAGTTGGTTAGAGCAGTTAAAGTCCATTAATCTGCTCCACAACTCTGTACGAGTAGCAGGTTGCGGGCTGGCGTAAATGGCAGAGAATAGCCACTGCGCTTCCCTTGACCTTGACACCTTCACCGTAACCACTTGTCCATGTAAGTCCACCTGATCCAACTTGACTCTATCCTGCTTCCACAATACCCAGATACCTCCTCGGAAACCCACACATTCCGATCGGATTACCCCGTCAAATCCAGTTTGAGCACACACTCTGTCAGCCTGTTCCCCGCTGATTCTAGTTTCCAATAACACCAGTATGGATGGATCCTATATCCTGACCAAATTCTTAAGAGATAACAGAAATTCCCGGCTACCCGCTCCTTGGGTATTTCAGGTGATGATACGTAAATTTGTACTAATCATAAGAAACAACTGATTGAGTAACCGGTCTTCCGACATCCAACCAGAGATAGCCTCAGACAGTCGACACGTCCATGACGGCATCGATGTCCTCTGTCTCACTTCGCTCCTCCTGTCCTTGCAGCAGTCTTTCTCCTGTGTTCCTTTGCCGGAGTCTTTCTCCTGTGTATCCTGTTGATTCTCCGCATTTTTGCTTGCCTCAGGGTTCCTTCGATTCCCTTGGTACCCCGTTCTTCTTCTTGGTGGTAAGTCTTCGTCGCCATCTCTGTATTGCTAAGTAATGTTCTCCAATGATCCAGGGGCCATTGACAAAAATTCCTTTGTTAAAATCTTGTACTCAATAAAGTAGAGTAAAAAAAGTGTTGTCCAATTAATTTTTGTGGTGCCACTATAAACCCCCTTATTATTTGACTAGCAAGGCAAGACAAAAAAGAGGGAGTCAACGGAAATTATGGCATCAGACATCCAAAGCAAACTAACATATATTTCCACTGGGGCTAAAAAAAAACATATATTTCCACTGGGGCTAAAAAAAAAACATATATTTCCACTAATATAAACATTGTCATTGATCAAGATCTTTTGAGATCTATTCACTACTAGTCTACAACTTAGGATGCCTCAAGAGAGTTCGAAAAATTGCATTCCAACAGGGATAGCACAAAACAAGAAACTAGACTGCAAATATAAACTTCAACTACTATTTTCTAGCAGAGAGTTCCTATGAAGATGTGGCTAGTATGGTAGCCGCTGCAAACAATGCTTCCTTTCCCAAAGTGCTCATCTCCATTCTCCTGCACATGTAATACACGAGAACAATCAAGAGATTTGCATATCATTATTAAATAAATCAGGAAGACGAGTTTTGATGCATCTCTTTGTAATAAGAAAACTTGATCAAAACACTTACTTGTCTATACTTTGAATGGATTTGAAAGCAGTAGCTATCTTGTTGCTAATTTCCCTGAGAGGACTGCTTGGAACTTCAGCATTTGAATTAAAGACGGTCTCTATTAACTCTTGGTTTGTAAGTGCCAAGCAAGCCTGAAGGAAAATGACTCCTAAATTTAATTGAGTTGAACACCAAAAATACAGAAAACAAGATTGCAACTTGAATAAATTGTTACAAGTTCATTATGACCACAGAAAGGAGCAAATGAAGCACAAGACTAGATAATATATGACCTAGGATAGGTAAAATTACCTGAAGGGTATGCGCTAACAGTAATTGTATTACATCTGCACCAATCTTCTTGATTATGTTATTAGAAGTAGAGGTGTTTGCAAATCCCTTCAGCATACCAGAAATTGTAAGATCATCCACTGAATCTTCGGACCTTCTAGTACGCACTGAAGGCTGCATAATTGATATAATTACACAAGCTGTTACTGAAATAATGAAAAAATACCATCTTCCTTGCCTCCATGGGCGAAACATGGTTATATAATATTTCTAGATAAAGCATGGTTCAGGAGAAAGGTAAAGCATGGTTATATAATATTTCTAGATCATTCCTACAAGAATAAGCTACATAAAAGCCTTGCCTCCATAAAAGAAACATTTGGAGGCAAGGTTTTTACAGAAAATCATTAAATAGAAAACCATGAAAAAGGAGAAGATATTTTAAAGACCAATAAGAGTAGGCCATTACAGATTGCTTCTTACATCTACAGAATCTTGTAGTTTGAAAGAAACTTACTTTTGCAGCATATTTTTGAAAATAATGCAAGACTATCTCCAGCTTTTTTTTAGGTCCATCCACAGCCTATAGAGCAAACCATAGTGTTAAAATCACACTATAAACAGTACGAGAAGAAAGCATGTCAACGCAGCAAAATAAGAGATTTGGATGATCATAAAATGCCTAGGCATTGCATGAGTCATAATCAAAAGCTTCTTTCACCATAAAAGTTAGTATAACTAGATTGTTATACAAGAAATATAATTTCACAGGAAGGAGACTACCTGAAGGAAATATGCAATATTCACTTTCTCGTAAGCAAGTTGATCTACAATTATTTCCATTGCAGAGGTTCTGAAAAAAAATGATTTACTTCAATTGGACTAATAAGTGAACAAACACTGATATATTACATATCGTGTTATATTGCGAGCATTAACCTCACACCATCTTTTCTTGTCATGAGACCTTTCATATCAGCAATCTGTCTGGAGGAGTCAAGTTCCATGATCTGCAGAGATAAAGCATCAGGAAAAGAACAAAACCTTGTTCTGTTTCTAAATAATAATTCCTTATAGGTTTTACCATAACCAATAGTTTGTTCACAGCTTTCTGAGTGGACTTTCCAGCTTGGGGTAAAGCAAATGTCAAAGCTTCATTTGCAGCGCTTTCTCCTTCTCCACCCAAGGTGAGTGTAGGGAATGATGTCGAAATCACGGTCAAACAATTACCAACAAAGGCCTTGTTTATCTGCCTTGATCCCTACAGGAAATTCCATTCAGATTTCGACTTAAACCAAAGTTACCAAACTATCCAAGTATCAATTTCTCATTTTACCTATGCTTTTAAATTTCCCGTAGGAAGTAATACAATTGAACAATATTAAGCACGAAGTTTCAACAAATTCATGGAATGGAGCTCAAGAAAAGAGATACCAAAAGCAGGTTCAGGATAGATTCCTTCAGTGAAATCCAGTTCGGGGCATCTGCATCTGTGATATGAAGGTAGAAGATTAGATATAAGAACGAGAATAACTAAAAATGGCATGATAAATACACAAGTAGTCTGGTGGGTGCAAAGTCTACCTAGAAAAGCAGTATTGCGAGGCCAGAAGTCCCTTTCAAGAACATATACAAGGTACTGAAACAATAGCATGTTACCCAAAAGCTGCATCAATAAAATAAAACAATAATAAAGTTAGAGACCATACACCGATCTGACTGCATATATTAATAACTTTAGAACTAGATAAGAAAATATATCAAAAGGAAAAGAAAAACACTCTGAGGGGTCAAGTTCAAGTGTATTTACATCAAGTTGGGTGGCTTTTACAACTCTTGAACGAGTTGCTCTTGCACAATCAAGTTGCGGTAGTAGCCTTTCTAACAAATCATTAAATTCCTGAGATAAAGTAGAAAAGAGTAAGTATAAGAAAGTGGATATAAATTACATAGCACAGAGGTTGCAAACTAAGACATCTCTGCCAAAATATACTAGCATGATATTACAATGGCAAGATGAAAGAATAAGATGATAGAGTATTTTAGACACGGCCTAAATTCTACTTCTATAAGAACAAAAAGAGTACGATAACATGATTAGTTTTAAATGTATGATTACAAGAAAGTAAAAAATGCAAGGGAAAGTTCAAATTACCACAGGGGTAAGAGGGCCACTAGATTTTCCCTTCGATATGTGCTTCTCACTAGAAGTAAACTCTGTTGCAACAGCAAATGGCGACCAAGCCTGAAGACAAATGAAAACAAAATTAACGAAGCAAATACATTATCAAAGCATTTGAAGGCCAAACTGTTACTTCATAGTTGAAATGAAACTTCTTTAGCTCATACAAAATCAGTACCTCTTCAATATTGACTAATTCACTAGGGCTGGTCTCATCCTGATACACACGTGGAAATCTCTGCATGCTCACAAACATGGAAAATAAGCATATGAATCATACCAAACAACCACTTTCAATCACTGTAGTAGAGAAATGAGGTAAACATGCCTTCTCTAACTCAACTAGAAGCTGGTAACTCGTCATCACCAATTCCAAAGACGTGGTGGTATCCCTAAAGACTTCAAAAATTGCCTCGAAGATCTTGCTATATACCCAATTGGCGAAAATTTCAATAAGCGAAACTGGAAGGAGAAAGGCCTGATTTTGTGGAATAGAGGGAATCAAAGGCGTACCATGTAGGAGGAGGTCCGTCTTCTGGAACAAGGGAGGCGGAACGAACGGCATCGAGGAAGGCAATACCTAGGGTTTCAAATTAAGATGAAAGGATAAGTAAAAATCAAAGGCAGGAAATGAGGGAGAGAGGAAGAAGAAGTTGGGGGGGTACGATCAGCGTTCCGGTGGTCAAGGGAGTCCCTGGATCCGTAGCAGTCGAGGATGGCCATGATATTCTCCTCCATGCCTCTGTTCGCCGCGATTCTTCTCCTACCATTCTCCATCTCCAGGATTGATTGAATGGGATCAACTCGCTCTTCCAGTTCCAGGATTGATTGAATTCTGGCGCCTAACCAAAAGAAGGAGCAACTTCAAGTAACGATTTTGGCGCCTTCACAATCACAGCTGAGCTCTTCCAAATTCTAATCCAAGGGTTCGAGTAACACCATTTTCACCCCAATTGGGCTATAGAAACCGATTAAATTTTCGATTAATGGCATCGAAGAAAAACCGACTTACAGTTACACTTAACCAATTGAAACATTTTACATTTGTTCGGTATTGAGCTTTCTAACCTCGGTTAACCGATTATCTGAGGATATATAAAATATATTTTTAAATTAGAACTATATAATTAATTTAGCTTACGATAGATATAACTATTTGCTTCTAGTTTTGATTTTAAAAAAGAAACAAGAATGAAAAAGTCATAGACCAGAGTCAATCTCATGATCTCAATATAGATCGAAAAGGTATTTATAGTATAATAAAATAAAAAAGTCAAGTCTTTCCTTTTACCCTATCGAAAGTCCAAACTCACAGTCCCAGATCAAATTCTCGGTCGCCTTTCCCAACCCTAGCCTCGTTCAAATATCATTTCATTGCATACCGTGAATTTAACCCCGTCGATCCTTTGCCAAATTAACACCGGAACAATAACAAATAGATAATTTATGTTGTTATTCAGATTTTTTATTAGCTTTTGTTTGGAGGATAATGCTAATTTTATGTTACTGTTATGTTTTAGTTGGTTTTAAATTACAGGATAATACAACCAATGTCGTTATTTTAGTATTTTAATTACAATTTTTTGCACCAAAAAGAACAACATTTTTAGTATTTTTAGTTTTATGGTTATTTCGTTAACCAATTAACCGTACCGAAATCGTTAGTTAACAGACATAAGGTTAACCGTAAGATTACGATATGCCTAAATCACTAACCGAAATACTGGTTAATCGAAACGTCGGTTAACCGCCTGTGCCTTGCCACTCTTTGGTAATTTATTGTAGCTTTAGTTTTTACTCTTCAGTTATACTCCCTCCGTCCCTAAAAGTTCTTCCCATTTTAAATAATGACACTATTCACGTATTAATCGAATTTGTTAGATATCTTACAATATATAAGAACAAACATTGTGATGTGAGATCTTGTTTGATTCGTCTCATCGTAAACTTTAAGAATATCAAAATTTTATAATTTTTATTAACGTATATTTAGAGATATTAACGATGCAAAACGCATATCGATATACGTGCCTATAAGGAGATGGGAAAAATATTTGGGGACAGAGGGAGTACATACACAACCCAACTTTCAAATATTGTTTCCTTCAGTTATGTTATATCATCTGTTGTGATGACTTATAGATGTCTTTCTAACATCGAAATGATCAATTTTGTTCGTCTTGTATAAAAAGGCTTTGTTTTTACTCTATAACATAAGAAAATTAGATGAAAAGTTGTAAAATAAAAGAATATGATATTTGGACAATAAACAAATAAAATAGACACCAACACCAGTTGGAAAGGTAGGGAAAAAAATGAGTTGTTCAATTTCTATGTTGTACTCCCTCCGTCCCGATATATAATTTCTGTTTGTCGTTATCGAGGAAAATTAAGGTTATGAAAAGAAAAAGTGAGAAGGAAAGAGAATGTGAGAGTGTAGATTTTTATGTAGGAGAGAGAAAATAAAAAGTAAGTTGGTGTGAGTTTTGATGTAAAAAAGGAGGAAATAAAGGGTAATTGAATGTGATGGGTATAATAAAACAAAAGACATAAAAGGAAAGTAGGAATAATTTTTTGGGATACCCGATTAGAAAAACATGAATTATATAATGGGACGAAGATAGCACTTTAAAGAAGAAATAATTCGTCACCTTGTTCTCGGGGTGGAAAAGAGAAGAAAAAAAGTTGAAAATTAGAACATTATTAGGAGAAAGAAAAAGAAAGAAAAAGAACTCAACTAGGCAGAGCAATCGGATTATCCGATCCGATCCGATCCGCTAAATTTTTTTCCACAAAACTCCGATCCGTATCCGGTCCGTTTTAGAGCGGATATCCGGTAAATATTGTCCGGATCGAATCGGATATTTGACTCGGATATCCGAATTATCCGATTTCTAGAAGGTATATGAAAACTAAATTAAACTTTTTATTTTTATTAAAATTAAAATTCACAAAATATAAAATAAATGTTAAATATATAATTATATATATTATATAGAGGAATTAAGATGTGAAAATTAATATATTTGATTCATTTAGCGAATCAACAATTTAAATAAGCAATTAAAATATAAAATTTTGAGAACAACAATAAAAGTTATGTTATATATAAGAGAATTTTTGTGTTGAGAGAATATATCCTATTGTTTAAAAATGTATAAAAATAATTATTGAATCATCTACACTTATAAAAGTATATTTTAGTTCTATAAAAATATATTTATATATTATAATAATAATACCGGATATTTTCGGATATCCGTAAGCTAAATATCCCGATCCGTATCCGGTCCAAATATCCGGAAAATTCGCCCGGATCGGACCGGATTCGGATAAAACTTAATCGGATATTTTCGGATGCGGATTTTTAAGGATCAGATCGGCGGATTGTCGGATCGGATCGGCCGGATCAGATATTTTTGCTCACCCCTAGAACTAACTATAACTCTAGTCTCTAACAAAACATTTTCCTCCAAAATTAACCAGAACTTTCATCTCCCTTAAAAAAATTCTTAATGGTGACATATTTCTTCTTCTTTCTTGATATTTACTTTTGTTATTCTAACTAGTCTAATTTCTGCATCATGCGCGGATTTATATAACTCGATATAATAATAAATAGTATGTTGTATTGTGTAATATATAATTTTATATGAAAATAAGTTGATATCTTAAAATTATATTGATATATAATTATGTCTTAAAATTTTAAATCTAATAAACAACGAATATAAATTAATTTTTATACCAAAAATCTTATTTGATCAAATTATCATAGGTCAATTTTTAACAAATTTAAATAAATTCATTTCAACATATATAACACTATATAATTTAAAACACTACCATAACACAAACATATAATCTTTTCTCATATATATTATGAAATTAATCTTTTTGTGATATGTCATATCATAAAAATAAAATTATAAATTTGTAAAATAACATAATAGGATATTGGGAGGTCAAAATCTAAAACATTAACACATAAAAATATTTTTGTAATCTGAAAGATCTTAAGCAATCTTTTTGTGATATTTTTGCAAATGATTTTTCAAAATTAATCAATTTTTTAAAGAAAATTACAATAAATAGTAAAAAATTGTGACCAATGGAATGACGACAAATGTATGACCTGAATGAAGAGTATGTCACGTGACATCGGTAGAATTGGGGAAACGTATTTTGCTTTAGTAATTATATAGAGGTTGTCTAAAAAAAAATTCCTAATGGTGTTTCTTCTTCTTTGTTGCTATATACTTTGGGAAAAGATCTCGTGAGGATGGATCCTTAGATAAGGATTGAGGGTGATGCACACAAACGCTATAATTAATGCACACGCAAATTACAACTAATGCACACAATATTTGGTGATGCACACCATCTGTGACACCCTGATTCACTCGATATTATTCAGAGTTTTGTATTGTCTTGATATAATAATGCTATACAAATTATGTGATCATAGAGTTTGCCAATGGTATTTTGAGAAGAGAGACACCGAGAAAGAGAGAGAGATTCTAATGTATTGAAGTACAATTACAATATTTTCATATAAAAAATGAATAATCGCATGAAACAACAAAATAATGACGTGTACGTGTTTTCACCACATGAAAACAACGTAAACTACTATGCCAAATCTCTCATTAAATTCCACACATGAGCATTCGATAATACATTCGAATGTAAAAGAATTAAGAAACACAAAAGTAGTGCATTAGCATAGGACATGCAAGATACTATGTATATATCTTAAACCACGAGGAGCGTAAGGAAGGTAATTGGTATCATGAGGAGCTCCAGGCCGCGGCTTGTTAGTGCTACTGATGCACCTGAAAATATAAATTAGGAATAGTTACAAGAATGACCAATTAATTAATAGTAGGTGAAGAAAGTAAGATACATAGAAAAGGAAATAAGAAGGAACCTTTATTATTAGGGCTTTTGTTGGAGGGTGTGGATTTAGAGTCAGATACAGACTTTACTTTCGCCATTAACCCCTCGGTAGAAATCGGGGAAGGAGGAGTGCCAGGCGGCGAGGGGGGAGGAGCAGGTGTCGGCGGTGCACTCTTGTCGGTATAGAACATAGAGAAGGTGCTATAACGCAACTGACAACTCGCATAGAAGATAGCAACTTGCTTGGACATGGTGTCACAACAGGTCGGGATGAAGTCGTAAGTCGACTGAAGACACGTCTCGCATTGCGTGCTATTCAAGTCTGGGCTGCACTGCACCAGACAATACACCACCTCTGATCCAGACATTACCCCCTTCCCTATCCCGAACAAACTAGGCTCACTTCCCTGGGTTGACTCCGTTATCAGCCTGCAAGAGGGAGGATTTAGTGAACTTAGGATGCGAAATGCGAACTGTGAACATTACTACTTTATATGTGAACCTATAGTACTGATTCACATATAAGGTTCACAATTAAGTTTATATGTGAATCTTAACTGTTCATAGTTAAGGTTTACATATAAGATAGATAGATGCATGGGAATGAAATATACTTGTCAACTGTGTCCCCAAGTACAGAAGCCAGCGCGGTGGCATCAGAGACGTTGGTGGACGAAGAATACCATGACCTTGGGTACTCAGCCTCGATCCCTACCATGGTCATGTTCGAATAGCGTAGGGTGCACTGTTGGTACCAGATAATGCTGGATTCATAGAAAGTGCAGTTCTGGAGGATGGCTTGCCCCGCCTGTTTTATGCAGTCCCCACAGAGGTCGGAGGTGACATCCCCTCTGCAGAAGTACTGCCCGTACACTGTGTCAGGGTCGCTCCCTGCGCTTGTCTCGTAAGACGTCTTCTTCGATGCAGCATTCTGCTCGAGATCTGCCACCACCGCCTTCAGGTTCGTCTCGTATTGGCTCCCTGACGAGTACTGTCCGTAGCTCGTTCGACATAGGGAGTCAAAGAATAGTGGCTCTGTGGGTGCTTGGGCTGTGGCTCGCTCTATACATAGTAGGTTTGTTGTTGTTATTGTAAGGAGGATGAGTAGAAGAGAGGGTTTTGACATCATTCCGAAATTACAAGCTTAATTGTATGTTACTTTAGATGTGGATGTTGTTGCTACAAGTATACCTGAACGTTGCTATTTATATACTAACATTTGAGTCGCCGGGGTGTAATAATCACCTACCTCTTTATTCATTACATTTTCATATGCAAAGGTCGCATATACGTGCTAGCCAGCGCATATGTACTCACTCATGATCAGATAATCATCAACGTTTATTTATTTAGGGATAAAAAAAGACCTCAAAATACAAAAACTTTTCTGGTGGAAACAAAATATTCAAAATACAGTTTTTTAGTACATCGTGATATCCTTAATCTCTAATTATCACTGGATTATATTCATTGATGATGCGCAAGAGGCACCACATTATGAATCTAGCCTCTAGATTTAATTTTAATTTTATCCACTTGTATTTTCTTATTACCCTTTGAATTAAGTAACATATATATATAACCTATTACAGTAAGCTTTATTATTTTGATGAAGGAGACTGCCGGCATTATTGAATTTAGAATGAGATAATTGAACAATAAATTAGACTAGTAGGAATGTCAACAAGAAAATGAGTACCTAATTTTACATGAAATGCATTGTTAGCCGATTCATTGACGAAACGATATGGATTAGCCATGGATAACCTGGACTACCAACACATGCGTATCACGAAAAAAAAGCGGCCTGCAACCGGGCAGCACCTTTTTTCGCGCCCGGCAGCACCCTCTCGTTCGGAACCCCATTCCGAACGAGGGGAAAACTTATTATTTTTTTTAAATTTCGTTTCTCGTTCGGAACGGGGTTTCGAACGAGAAACGGTCGATTTAAATAATTTGTATTAAATAAATGCCAAACCGGTTCGCAATATGCGAACCGGTTTAATCCTCGTTCGGAACCCCATTCCGAACGAGGAATATTTTTTTTTTATTATGACGTCACACCTCGTTCGGAATGAGGTTCCGAACGAGGATTAAATTATTTTTTTTAATATGACGTCAGCATCTCGTTCGGAACCCCATTCCGAACGAGGAATAATTTTTTTTTTTAATATGACGTCATATCTCGTTCGGAATGGGGTTCCGAACGAGATTATCCGGATATTTATGACGTGTCGTTATCTCGTTCGGAACCCCATTCCGAACGAGATTCGGCAAATTTTTTTGAAAATGCGAACGACTATATTTTGGCGGAGTCTATAAAATCGGAGTTGTATGACCAAATTATCAAACCCAATCGAAAGAAACACAAAAAATGACGTTTGAAAGCGATTCAACTAATTCTTCAAGGGCAGGTAGTTGGAAAGAAGGACGGAAGTGTTCTTCTAGTGAGACGTCGGTGGAGGAGGAGGTTGATTTGTCTGCGCCGGTAGATGATACATATTTCCAAGTAAGTATCTGTAAACCTTTTTTTTATAGCGTTTCATTATAATTTATTTTATTGGTATAGTAGTATTGAAATTTGAGTAATTTTAAATAGGGATACTGTAGTGATGAGAAATATTTAAAAATCGACTATAGTGCCCATTTTACGACTAGTGAGAGATTTCCTACTATGGATCTTCTGAGAGAGTGGGTTAGGAAGGTCGGTTATGCCTTGTGTATGGTTATCACCACGAAATCATCAATGGCCAACAAGAGGATATTTCTGCACTGTGAGCAATCCGGTAGTTATAGAAAACATGGAAAGAACATTAATCTTGAAGGAGATGTAGCAGAACCATCGTCGCAGCGTAGCAACCTTAGTAGGTTAAGGAAGTACAATTGTCCTTTTATGTTAAGAGGATATTATCGACGAGCAACTCTTGTTGAGCCGCCTGGGTGGATACTAAAAGTTGAGAAGGCATGTCACAACCACTGTCTTTCCAGCAGCTTGATTGGCCATGCATTTGCTTCGAGGATGACAGGAGAGCAGAGACGAAAAATAATGATTGCATCAGCGGCCGGGGCAATGCCGAAGGTTATTTATACACAGCTGCTTCAGGAAAATCCGACTTCCACAATATCAAGAAGGCAAGTGTACACTGTGAGGGAAAAGGAGAGGAAGAAAGCATTGGCAAATCTAACCGTGACCCAGTGGTCATTAGATTTCCTCCATCATAGAGCTTATCGTAAAGACATTTACTACGAGACGAATCCGGAGACGGGGGAGAAAAAGTTGGCAACGTTTTTCATATCTCATCCGGATTGTCAACATTTGTTGAGAATGTTCCCTCGGGTGGTGATCATGGACGCGACGTACAAGACTAATAGGTACACTAAAATTCATTATTATGAATTCAAATACCGTTATAGAATTATAATTATTAATATACCCTCGTTGATAGGTATGGTTGGCCGTTACTTCAGTTTGTTGGATTCAATTGCACCAACTATACATATTGTATTGCGCTAGCGTTCATCTGTTGTGAGACAGCCCCATACTATGCATGGGCATTGAAACGGGTCAAGTATTTGTTTCGTGCACTCGAAGGACCGGATTGCATCATGTCTGATCGAGAGCTGGCAACAATTAAGGCGGTTGACCATGTATTTCCTAGTGTGCGTCATATGCTTTGCCATGTCCACGTTGATCGGAATGTTAAGGCATTTGCTAAATTGAACAACCTGGACGAAAAAAGTGCATCTGCTAGCGTTCGACGGGTGATGCGGTCTCACACAGAGAAGCAGTATGAGGAGAGACTTGATCACTTCCGGAAAACATGGAGGAATGGTCATCTTGTACAATATGCTGAGAGCACATGGTTTACTCCCCATAAAGAAAAACTTATAGCTGCGTATTGCGATGATATACACCATTTTAGCACAAGAACGTCTAACAGGTAAGATATTTGAATTTGTTTTTAACGAGAATGATCACGACACTCGATGTTTAACATGTACAATGTTGTTGTCAGGGTTGAAGGTCAACACTCGATGTTGAAGCATATGTTTGATTCAGCTGTTGGAGGGTTCGACACTTTAGTGCAACACATTGACAATATGTTTGTCGATCAGCACCGTCGAATACGGGCCGAGATGGAAATGTCCAACCATACTAGCCCGAAGGAGATACAAGACGGGCCTCGGTGGATCAAGACTATTTTCATGCGCATATTGAGGAAGTGCTCCGACAAGTGTTTGAGAATGCTACTAAAAGAAGTCCTTAAGGCAAAGGAGGGAAAGATATGTGGCCCATGTGAGGATCCTTGGTGGGAATCAACACTCGGATTGCCTTGCCCACACAGGATTAAGGTGTTTGTAGAAGAAGGAACGCCATTGTTGCCGAGCGACATTGATATCTTCTGGAAGCAGATCAAGTGGGAAGGAGTGGAATTGAAAGACTTTGACTCTGACGACGACGTGCAATTGACTGCAGATAAGGTTCTTATGGATGATTTCTTTGAAGGGGTGTTTACCGGTAACGTTGATGATTTTGATATGAAGAGGATGGCTGATAAGTGGCGTGAGTGCAAGGATCCTTCTTCAGTTGATGTCCAGGACCCCCCTCGGGGAGAGACGAAGAGAGGAAGGCCTAAGATTCATGCGAAGAAGACGGGTACAAAGCGAGATCCGGGTTGGGATGAGAGGGCTCAAGCTAAGAAGGATAAGGAGAAGGCAGAAGCAAGGAAAAAGGGGATGAAAGAGGAAGAGGGTGCAACTGTGCCACCGAAAGCCGATTCACAAAAGAAATCGTCGGTTGCATCCAACAGAGCTTCAAGCGGGGCCACGACCGTAAAAGGGAGTGCAACTAAACCACCGAGGGCAAGAGGAAATGCTAGATCGAAATGTAGCGGTGGCAATTCAATCATTTATCTCGACTTCGACTGGGGGATAGATAATATAGACCTTTTCATGCTCGCATACATTGCTGCTGTGGAGAAAGTAGGTGATGACGGTCATTGTGGTTATCGATCCCTCGCTCGCTTACTAGGTAAACCAGAGCAACAGTTCGTTGAAATCCGATTTGATCTTTCGAAGCACCTCCAACAAAACGGGCATATGTATCATGAGATGCTAGAGGGTTTCAAGACTATCCCGCAACTCATTCGAGAAGTGAATCACATTCGATCGTCATGCTCTCCTGAATTCTGGATGTGTACACATACAATGGGATTGGTATTTGCCACGAGGTATCAAGTTGCACTAGTGGTGTTATCATGGTTTGGTCCTTGTACATGTCTTCCGATGTTTGCTCCTCCCGGTTCAGAGCCTCCTACCACGGTGTTCGCCATTGCACATGTAGGCAGACGCAACCATTACGTACCGGTACAAATCGATATTTTCCGCTCTTGTACCTTATTTCACATATGTTTTTTAGCATACAATAACAATTTTGTGTTGACAGATTTGGTTGGTTGATGACAATTGTCCAATTCCACCCCCTCCAAGGTAGTGGAGTATCTACAAACAGCCATCGGTGGACGGATGGGAACACCGCTTTCAGAGTAGATTCGACAACTACGTATCCGAGAGAGAGTTTCATGGTGGCGGTCCCATAATGACCTAAATCTTGTATTTGTTTGATTAATGTTCGTATTAAGTATGTTGTTTGTTGACTTGATTAATGTTTGTTGAATTATATATGTTTGTTTAATGTTTTGGTGGACAATTTATAAATGTTTGAGTAATTTTTTTTCCAGAATGATGTCAACATAATCATAGAAGCATTAATATTGAAACAACAACACAATTGAAAAAGAACAGCACATATGTTACGAGTACAAATCAGACGGTGAACAACTAACGATACAAGAAATTAAAAATACTTAATTCTCTATTTGTTACGTGTTGCTGCCAATTCTGCAGCAAGTGCAGCGTTTTCCTCCATGAGCTCGGTGTTTTTGGCTTTCAGTTCATCTATTTCGTTGGCCCATTCTTTTGTTCCAATCCTCAGCAGCTCCATCCCTTCCTCAATTCCTTCAGCCTTTGACCAGTTGCATAAGTTGTCTGCATTTAGTTCTTCAATAACGACCCTTGCACGACCTGTGTAAGGTGGATCGATCCAATGTTTGTATTTGCACCCTTTCTCTTCCTCTTCTTCAGTAAGAGCATCCCAACATGCATCCGGGCATCCCCAAAATCTTCTCCCATAGTTGACCTTGTCCCACTCTATTTGTTCGGTACACATATGCACCGTGGGCTTTTTCTGACACCAACACAATTTCGGACCAGGATCCATTGTCGAGGAAGAGGCGGGAAATAGAGTTGGACGATTTGGATACATATCGAAATTTGAGGAAGGAAATTTGAGAGAATAAATATAATGGAATGATAGTGAATGTGTGTTTGAAATGGTTTGTTTTGGAGGTATTTATAGACGAATATATAAGATCAATGACGGAAATATCTGACCGGGTCCCACACCATCTCGTTCGGAACCCCATTCCGAACGAGATGATGACGTCAGCATCTCGTTCGGAATGGGGTTCCGAACGAGATGGTGTGGGACCCGGTCAGATATTTCCGTCAGATCTTATCCCAAACAGATCTTATCTTTTCGTCTATAAATGGCAGCCATGCGGTGAGTCCCGGATTTCTTTAACGTCATAACCGTGCAAAGCAATGCCGCCTCTAAATATTAACCCGATACCCCAAGATGACGATGATGACGATCATGTAGTTGAAGATGGTGGTGAAGATGATGAAGACAGCGAAGGTGAAGACGACGGTGAAGACGGAGGTGAAGTCGAAGGTCAAGGCGAAGGTCAAGTCGAAGGTGAAGACGAAGGTGAAGACGAAGATGAAGACGAAGGTGAAGACGAAAGTGAAGACGAAGGTGAAGACGAATCGGAAGAAGAACATGAAGATGATTATGATGACGTTGAAGAAGATGGTGGGGAAGAAGATGATGATGATGATTAGAAATGGTCACGTTTATATACTTTGTAATGCTCAGTTGTGTTGTCTTGTTACAACAAAGGACATCAATAAAGAAATTTGAGACTGACCATGCATGCAATCAATTCAAATGGCAGACAAACCAGTGCAAAATCATTTCCTATATCCGAATTTTCAAAGGCAGATAGTGTTGGAGTGACTTTAATTATCTGCCTTTGAAAATGACTTTGCACTGTTTGATGATTATGATGACGTTGAAGAAGATGGTGGGGAAGAAGATGATGATGATGATTAGTAATGCTCACGTTTATATACTTTGTAATACTTTCGTTACGCATAATTAAAGTGTTGAATTTCACCTTCATACGTCTTTATAACATTAAATCAAAACGTAAGGAAACCAAATAATATTCATTAAAACTTAAACAAAAAATACAACGATTCAAATCCCCCAATAAGGTTCCGACTCGTGACCCACGTTATCTTCCCATTCATTACGCCCTGCTTGTTGTTCCGGATGGCCTTGTCCCGCACCTATCCTTGCCCGCTCCCATATAGAAGGTGTGGCTCTCTCTTCTGCACTCCTGGACGACTCTGCTTGTGACATCCGTTGAGTTTGAGTGACCTCCTTAGCTGTAGGCGGATCGTCGATACTGAGCATCCGAATGTAGGCAGCCAAATTCTCCATGGATAATATCCCCTGTTGGTGATGTGTCCGCATCATAGCGAGTGTCGTCGATACACGCTGCAATACCAACAAATAATTAGGAGATGGGTCATATAGAAAACACAATACCAACAAATAAAATAATATAAGAATTACCCGGTTGAAATCGAGGGTAAGGATCGGGTTCGGGTTACGTGGCGGTCGAGGTCTTGCCGGGGCGTTTGGGCTCACATATGGATGTGAGACTTGAGCAAACCAATCGAGGTAAGCATCCTCAGCATCCCAAGGGATAAGAGCTGGCGGGCTGGACATGATGTACTGACACAGGTTGTCATAACGCTGGTCCCATCTATCCCATTCCGGGCCATACCGTACAGTGTATTCCCGGCCACCTCGCATTGATTTTGGCGGACAATAATACTCCACTGGCTCGGGGACATCCAAAGGCCAGGACTGACGGCGACCGAACTGTCTGCAAAACCGATCAGGGTTGTACATCTCCATAATGTCAAAGCACCGGATCCCACCATGATAAGTGGCCACTCTATGACGCCCTTGCGGTCCCACGTCCAAATCCGGATACGGCATCCAACACACCTACAGAATTAGCTTATAACAATTAATAACAATATTAATAACAACTTGGAATGACATTTAGACGATTCACTTACATCTTCCGGTGCATACTCATCCAAGATGCGTCTGTACTGTTGCAGTGTCCTTTTTTGCCTCAGCGGGGCTCGTCCAGTGGAATAACGGGACACACGAGCATTAGCTTCTTGGGAGATGACATCCAGGTTTGGGTTCCTAGGAAAATACGGGAAATGTAACCAAATCCAAATCTCAAGAAGCCTGACGCAACCAGAAAATTGCACGCATTTCGCCCTGGATGCTATACCCAGCTGCCTGTACAGCAATGCCAAACAACCTGTACCCCATGCGTATTCATGTATCCTGCTCGGATCCTCTAGTAGCGGCAGGAAGCATGTGTCTAACAGGTTGGAGGTCTTGTTCACGAACAAAGACTGCTGAATTAGGTGCCACAAAAAGCCGGTTGCAATGGAGCCCGGATCGGATCTTCTTCGAGAGTTGATCATCGAGACAACGTGGCAAAAGAATTCACGCTCGCCGACTTTCCCCCTACCTATGAACTTGACCATCATTGTCTCCTCAGCGTCAAACGGGTTGTCCAGGTCAACGCCAAACAAATAGGAAAACAATTGGGCACAATGCGCTGAATCTGCATCTAGACCCAAATGTGTCCATGGCGTGGTGACAGCACCCCCGTCAATAGGCAGCTCCAGAATCTCCAAAACGTCATGGAGACCGATTCCAAGCTCCCCAAAGTTCAGATGAAATGTGTTCGTCTCAGGATGCCACCTTTCCACGAATGCAGAAAGGAGGTTGTGGTCCACATTCCAAAATTGACCCTTAAGGATGTGAAGCAGCCCCGACTCCTGGGCAAGAGCAAACCATGATTCTGGCTCCGGGTCGGTAGGAATTCTAGGAAACCATAGCTCGAAACACTTTTGCCTTGTCTGCGCCTTTAGCTGACGGGGGACACTTTCATCGGGATTCGGATGTATCCAAATCTCATGAGCAATGTGTTGCCCATAACGAGTCAATATAGTACCCTCGTTGAGTCCTGGAAGAGGAGGAGCCGCAGCAGCTTCTGACTGCATCGGAGCAGGACCTGACTGCCGAGTCTGTCGGGATCTACCCCGCGAAGAACCTGACCCACTCGGAACATCTGGGTTCCTAACCCCCGCAGCACTTGACCCCCGGGAACCTGACTGTTGCGGTCTATCACCACGCGATCTTCTATCCCCCCTCCTCTCAGAAGCAGTGATTCGCCTATCACCCAGATTTCTGTCTTCTCATACTCTGGATCAGATGTTTCTAACTACCTCCTAGTTTTAACGAAATACATACAAATTTAGGCAATGGCTATATGCACGCGAATCGATGCATATATGCACGCGATTCTGTGCGCGCAACTTATGCGCACGCATCTGTGCGCAGTTCTTATGCGCATGCGTGTTTTACGGGGTATTACAGGTACTTTTCGTAAATTTTCAGAGTCTGTAACACCTTGTGCGCCTAACTACTGCGCACAGGTTGAGAATCTGTGCGCCGTGTTTCTGCGCACTCTTCAAACATAGTAGCCGTTGAAATTTTTGAAAAAAGTAGCCGTTAAATGTAAAACTGTGCGCTGAGGTTCTGCGCACAGGTGCTTTAGGGTTTGTGTTTGTGCGCGGATGGTTAGCGCACGGGTCTTTACAGTTTCATTTGGACCACAACGGTCATAAATGTGCCTATATAAAGCCACAATCTCTTCGTTTCCAACAAATTCATTCAACACCTCTTCGTTTTCCAACAAATTCATTCAAAATGTATCGTCGTAATCAAAACTCTCGTATGTTAGAGTTGATTAATCAAAGTTGTGAAGATAGTGATGAAGAACACGATTGGGATAGCGGATCACAAGAAGAGGAAGACGACCCGAACGACGACGAATGGTTGGATGGTTTCTTAGAAGACGAAGAGTTCGGCGACTGGGATCCGAGTGGTGAATTTGTGGTTAGTATAATATGTTATAATTTGAAACATATGGCAGCGTAATTAGTTTCAAATTAGTTTCATATGCTAGAATAATTAGTTTCATATGCTAGAATAATTAGTTTCATATGCTAGCCTAATTAGTTTCATATGATAGCCTAATTAGTTTCATATGATATCCTAATTAGTTTAAAGTAATGATTCGTATTTTGCCTTGTTATTTTGGTAGTAGTGTAATTGTCGCTCTACAATTACGTATAGGGGAAAGATTATTCGGATTATTTTAGAACCGCACAATATTGGGATACTCCGCAAGAATTGTACGAGTGGGCGAGAGATAGAGGAAAGGAGTTAGTGATAGCTTTGGTAACGCGTAATTCAAGTCCGTACCAAATAAGTATTGTGTGCGATAGATTTGGAAAACCAAGATCTGGGAGGCCAAAGGTGAACAAAGAGAATCCAGTGTTGGCTGTTCCTAGGCTTAGAAAGTCGAAGTCGAAGAAGTGTGAGTGTAGATTTCAGCTACTAGAAGTGCGAAAGAAAAACATTCCCGGGGTCGCAGGAGAAAAATGGATTTTAGGTGTGATAGAAGGTCGGCATAACCATGTGCTACTTGCTAGTTTTCATGGGAATGCATTCATGGGTCGAATGACGGAGGAGCAAGAGCTTTGTGCTAGGCGGTGGGGAGATGGAACTGGACGCAAGACGCCAAAAGAAATTATCTCTAAATTGAGGGAGAAGTACCCTGGTAATGTTACTTCAAGGAAACAAGTTGCAAACTTTTTGCAGAAGGTGAATTACGAAGATCGCGGAGAGCTAAACGTGACACAGTGGTCGCTTAAGTTTTTGCGAGACCACGACTACGTAGTTCACCCACATAGAGACACGACAAACGGAGAGGTTGCAATATTATTCTTTGCTAACCAAGAGTCGTTGCGTTTGTTGAAGAAGTACCCGTACGTGGTAATTATCGATGCGACGTACAAGACAAACAAGTAAGTCTCTACAATACCTTGGTCGATATTTAGTTCGGATAATGATATATGTTCTGTAGTGATATATGTTAATGTTTCAATAGATATGAAATGCCGCTCGTAGAGATCGTTGGATTCACCAGTACACACAAGACGTTCAACATCGCGTATGCATTCACTAAAGCGGAAAGGATTTATCATTACACATGGATAATGATTCAATTGAAGTCATTATTCATAGATTTGGGAGTGATGCCAACGGCTATAATGACAGATTGCGAAGACGCGCTGATAAAAGGGATAAAGACTGTTTTCGGGAGCGAAGTTCAACATCTGTTGTGTTGGGTGCATATCAAACACAACATTGAGGCACATGCTTCGACCATCCTAAAGAGACAAATTAAAGTGGAAGCCTTTGCAGGACAATGTTGGGGACTATTTTGCTCAGCTACTGAAGAGACCTATGAACTGCGGCTCGAACAGTTGAAGAGATCTTGGAAGAGCGGCCTTGTGGGATACGTCGAGAGAACATGGCTTAATCCTCACAAGACAAGTATAGTGAGGGCTTGGACAGATCATAAGCTTCATTTCCTTACGAGGACTTCAAACAGGTAAATATTGATATTTTTTAGTTAAAGACGATTATATCATAACGGCGTACTTTCTTAACTTACCAACTTAACTGTTTTTTAGAGTTGAAGGGATGCACAAGGTTTTGAAAGATATTATTGGTTCCAGCAGAGGGGGCTTTAACAAAGTGATCGTACGGATCCATCATTCAGTACTCCTTCAGATTGATTCAATTAGGGCGAGCATGAACATGTCTCTCTCCAAACGACCAACTGATTTTGATGATCCAAACATGCATCCGCTTGGAAGGGCTATTTTTTCCCGACTATTCTACAAAGTGTCAGACAGGTGTTTTGATCATTTGTTGGCTACTTATGAGATCATGTTGACGGGGAAATTTCCTGAACAATGCACCGACCATTGGGTGAGGAACTGTCTTGGGTTGCCGTGCGTCCATCAAATTGCACACGCTATCATTTCAAACACACCCCTGATTGAGGATGACATTCACCCATTCTGGAGGGATTTGCATTGGGATGACACTCCTGAAACAGAAGACGACCCAAATCTGAAGGTTCGAATGAACATTATAGAGTTGCGACTCCATGAAATGTTCACCAAGTTGGAACTTGGAACCTTGAAGAAAAGCACGGCATACCAGCTAGGTGAGTTGTATCAGGACTTGGAGCATCCTGAACTGACTACCTTGAAAGAACCGACAAATGTGAGAAGAAAAGGCAGGCCAAAGGGTGCAAAGAACAAGGATAAGGAGGAGGTTGACAGTGAAAATGACAAGGAGGATGACATAAAACAAGAAGATATGGAGCAGTATGAGATGGAGGAGGCAAAGCAGAAATCAAAAGGAAAGAAGAGTACAGGAGCAAGACGGCCAGGTCGTCCTAAAAAGGAGGAGGATGACAGTGAAAATGACAAGGAGGAATCGAGAGAGAAGAGTTATTTTGAGCACAAACAAGAAGAGCTGAAGAAGTATGAGAAGGAGGAGGCAAAGCAGAAATCAAAAGGAAAGAAGAAGGCAAACAATACAGGAGCAAAACGACCAGGTCGTCCTAGAGAGCAAACAACGACATCACTTCCCGTGGTCATTGAGGCCGAGGAGTTGCATTCTCAACCCATGCCCGACCTATCATAGCCTGAAGGATCAAACTACACTGACTTCGATCAGTGCCCTGAAGAACTTGGTGTTCCTCTCATTCATAGGGGGGTTGACTTCGGCATTGACAATTTGGATGATTTTTGGCTTCCATACATCACAGATGTTAGACAGGTACGTTCTGACGGACATTGTGGTTATAGGTCGATGGCCTTACTTCTGGGAAGAAAAGAACAAGAGTACGGAAACATTCGGCGTGAGCTGGTAACGGAGCTGCTTCAGAACCGAGAATTGTACGAGCCTATTCGTCGTCGTCTTCGTCCGGGTACTTGGGAGGATCTTATTCTCCAAGTTAACCATTGCAGAAGCCCTTGTTCAGAACTGTACTGGTTGCACTTTCCACTGATGGGCTTAGTGTTTGCCACCCTATACCAAGTTGGTCTCGTGTTATTGTGTTGGGATGCTCCGACCTTTTGCTTACCGCTAAGGTGTAGAACAGAAAACGCTGATCCTCCACGACAGATTTTCGGCATGGCACACGTAGGCAACCGTGACCACTTCATACCGGTAAAGTAGACAATTGTACTTGATACTTGTGTAATCATAGTTTTTTGTTTAATGTCTTAAGTCGATTGTGTTTATATAGGTGGCGTTGATGGTTGGTTCGCCACTACCGCATACTCCCGGTTCGTGGAAGAAACACGTAGATCCAAACATTCAATGGTGGGAAGAAACATTTGGGGACAATTTGAGGATGTATCGAGAGTACCGCATTTCAAATGGCCGGGCACCAGATCCATTCATGTATAAAGGAGGGACCGAACCCGTTCACATATCTGACTGAGTGAGATTGTCATGTAATAATTAGAAGACGCATTGGAATTTCTTAGTTTGTAATGCCTTGGTTTTTAATGTTTCGTATTTGTTATTTTGGTAGTAGTGTAATTGTGCTTTATATAACAATGAATGGATCAGATTGCATTGTTATTTTAGTAAAGTAAAAAAGGCAATGGAACACATATTTCAGTAAAGTAAAAAGAGTGTATAACAAGAATTTGATGTTAGGCAAATAAAACGATTTGATTATATAACTTAATGATGTAATTACCTCAAATGCTTACAAATTATTAAGGGCGAGATTGAGAAACTTGTATGGATTTGGTTTAGTGCAGAAGTTGTGTGGAGTTGGATTTATAGAAAGGGTGGAGTTGGTGCAAATTATTAAGGGCGGAGTGACCGATGAGATGAAAGAAAGAAAGAGGTAGAAAACTCTAACCTCAAAGCTGGAGTGAACATGAAGAGCTTGTGAGTTTCTGGAGGATGAATTTAACCTATGGATGCATGTCTAACACTATTAAATATTAAATGGTGGTAGTTGAGGATTAATAAGGCAAATTCTGATAAATATTGACATTGACACTACAAAATTAAGTATTGTTGTCCACCACATTTCCTGTATACTCCGTAATACAGGAAATTACTCGATCAACTTACTCGATTAATAGATATTGACATTGAATGGATCAGATTGCATTGGAATTTCTTAACACGTTCGAGAGACAAAGAAGCGACAATGAAAATACATAATGAAAGTACATAATGAAAGTACACAATGCTCATAACATTAGATGTCTACGATTTAGGCGTCGTCGGCAGAAGAGGAAGAGCAGTCGGAAGCATAGACGATACTACAAACCATCAACTGCAATTCTTTTTCTTTAATCTTAAACCTTTCCATCAGGACCTTCACTCTATTGTCACTCTTCTTTTTCTTGATGATTAATTTCGTGATAGCACGTAAAGCAGTAGGGGTATGCTCTGGATCAATAAACCTGATTCCGAAGAAACAATTGCATGCATAATGCCTTCGTCCATACTGGTCAGGCATGTCTTCGTCATTGTTAACGTAAACATTACACATTTGGCGACACCTTTTTGTACCAGTACACATTATCTGTGGAGGGTCAGGCTTCACACGTCTTGGGGATGATGATGATGCCATATTCGTAGTTATGTTCTTCGAAATAAGTAAATAATAAAACTTTAGTTATAAACATGAAAGCATATACAAAAAACAAAGCATGTACAAAAATGAACAAAAGAAAAATTTACCGGTTAGTAGGGAAACTTCGATTTTTGCTCTAGTTGAGATGGATGAACTAGTTGAGATGGATGAAGAAATCACCACCTCCAAACCGTTGGTTTTATAGGAATTTATGTATATGGTGCGCGTTGCTTCTGCGCACAAGGAGTTACCGATTCAAAATAACGGTAACTAAAAGTGCGCTATGTAGCTGCGCACAAATTTTTAACGGTAATTTTATGTGCGCGTTACACCTGCGCACCAAAAGTTACAGATTCAAAAAGTTACAGAATAGGTGCGCTTTACCTTAGCGCATGGCTGAAATTTCTGTGCGTTCTACCACTGCGCACTATACTCTTCATTCTTCGAAATAGTTGAGATATGAAGGGTCTAGTACATGGGTGTTGATTATGTTTTTAAAACTTATACAATTATGTGTTATTAGGCATATAAAGAGTGTATAAGGTCTCCCCTTCACAAAAATTTGATCGAAAATACGCAAAAACGCAAAAACGCCTTATCGGTCCTGATGGCCTGTTAAGGTCGAGAATAGGCGTTTCGATGCCCAAACGACGTCGGAATGCAATGAAACTTGTTTTCAATGCATATTATAGCTATTTAACCTTGTCGGTAAGTTCGAGTCGAAAACTCGAGCTCTTCGAGTAACACCTCCTTTGTAAACCTTCACTAGTCTTTCATTCTTCGAAATAGTCGAAGTAGTTGAGATATGAAGGGTCTAGTACATGGGTGTTGATTATGTTTTTAAAACTTATACAATTATGTGTTATTAGGCATATAAAGAGTGTATAAGGTCTCCCCTTCACAAAAAGTTGATCGAAAATACGCGAAAACGCAAAAACGCCTTATCGGTCCTGATGGCCTGTTAAGGTCGAGAATAGGCGTTTCGATGCCCAAACGACGTCGGAATGCAATGAAACTTGTTTTCAATGCATATTATAGCTATTTAACCTTTTCGGTAAGTTCGAGTCGAAAACTCGAGCTCTTCGAGTAACACCTCCTTTGTAAACCTTCACTAGTCTTTCATTCTTCGAAATAGTCGAAGTAGTTGAGATATGAAGGGTCTAGTACATGGGTGTTGATTATGTTTTTAAAACTTATACAATTATGTGTTATTAGGCATATAAAGAGTGTATAAGGTCTCCCCTTCACAAAAAGTTGATCGAAAATACGCGAAAACGCAAAAACGCCTTATCGGTCCTGATGGCCTGTTAAGGTCGAGAATAGGCGTTTCGATGCCCAAACGACGTCGGAATGCAATGAAACTTGTTTTCAATGCATATTATAGCTATTTAACCTTGTCGGTAAGTTCGAGTCGAAAACTCGAGCTCTTCGAGTAACACCTCCTTTGTAAACCTTCACTAGTCTTTCATTCTTCGAAATAGTCGAAGTAGTTGAGATATGAAGGGTCTAGTACATGGGTGTTGATTATGTTTTTAAAACTTATACAATTATGTGTTATTAGGCATATAAAGAGTGTATAAGGTCTCCCCTTCACAAAAAGTTGATCGAAAATACGCGAAAACGCAAAAACGCCTTATCGGTCCTGATGGCCTGTTAAGGTCGAGAATAGGCGTTTCGATGCCCAAACGACGTCGGAATGCAATGAAACTTGTTTTCAATGCATATTATAGCTATTTAACCTTTTCGGTAAGTTCGAGTCGAAAACTCGAGCTCTTCGAGTAACACCTCCTTTGTAAACCTTCACTAGTCTTTCATTCTTCGAAATAGTCGAAGTAGTTGAGATATGAAGGGTCTAGTACATGGGTGTTGATTATGTTTTTAAAACTTATACAATTATGTGTTATTAGGCATATAAAGAGTGTATAAGGTCTCCCCTTCACAAAAAGTTGATCGAAAATACGCGAAAACGCAAAAACGCCTTATCGGTCCTGATGGCCTGTTAAGGTCGAGAATAGGCGTTTCGATGCCCAAACGACGTCGGAATGCAATGAAACTTGTTTTCAATGCATATTATAGCTATTTAACCTTGTCGGTAAGTTCGAGTCGAAAACTCGAGCTCTTCGAGTAACACCTCCTTTGTAAACCTTCACTAGTCTTTCATTCTTCGAAATAGTCGAAGTAGTTGAGATATGAAGGGTCTAGTACATGGGTGTTGATTATGTTTTTAAAACTTATACAATTATGTGTTATTAGGCATATAAAGAGTGTATAAGGTCTCCCCTTCACAAAAAGTTGATCGAAAATACGCGAAAACGCAAAAACGCCTTATCGGTCCTGATGGCCTGTTAAGGTCGAGAATAGGCGTTTCGATGCCCAAACGACGTCGGAATGCAATGAAACTTGTTTTCAATGCATATTATAGCTATTTAACCTTTTCGGTAAGTTCGAGTCGAAAACTCGAGCTCTTCGAGTAACACCTCCTTTGTAAACCTTCACTAGTCTTTCATTCTTCGAAATAGTCGAAGTAGTTGAGATATGAAGGGTCTAGTACATGGGTGTTGATTATGTTTTTAAAACTTATACAATTATGTGTTATTAGGCATATAAAGAGTGTATAAGGTCTCCCCTTCACAAAAAGTTGATCGAAAATACGCGAAAACGCAAAAACGCCTTATCGGTCCTGATGGCCTGTTAAGGTCGAGAATAGGCGTTTCGATGCCCAAACGACGTCGGAATGCAATGAAACTTGTTTTCAATGCATATTATAGCTATTTAACCTTGTCGGTAAGTTCGAGTCGAAAACTCGAGCTCTTCGAGTAACACCTCCTTTGTAAACCTTATACATATGACCGTTTCGTGCGCATAACATCTGCGCACATGATTCTTTGCGCATTATATCTGCGCACGGTTGAAGACCGTTAAAATATGACCGTTGCGTGCGCATAACATCTGCGCACATGATTCTTTGCGCATTTTATCTGCGCACGGTTGAAGACCGTTAAAATATGACCGTTGCGTGCGCATAACATCTGCGCACGAAACGGTCATATTTCAGCAACAAAAACCGAAGCTATAAAAGGGGGTTGCACTCACCTCAATTCACCAATCTCACCATCTCTCTCTTAACCTCACCAATCTCACCATTTGTCTCTTAACACTCGCTATGTCGCACAGTTCATCATCAAGCAACGCTGCCCTTTTTTATTGTAAATGTGATCGACCAGCGGTAATGAGGAGTTCAGAATCTCGAAGAAACCTCGCTCGAAGGTTCTGGACATGCGCTGGTACTGGTGGTTACATTTGTGAATTCCGCGAGTGGATCGATCCACCACACCCTTGTTACTCCTTAGCTGCAATAAGAGATCTATTCTCGAAGATACGTACGTTGGAGGAGGAAAACGCCGATCTTAAGGCGACCCTGGCTTCCAATCGTTAGTTAAGTGGTTGTTTTAATCGTTAGTTCATTGTTGTAATTGTTAGTTAAGTGGTTGTTGTAATCGTTAGTAAACAAGCATAGCACTGGACAAAGAGAAGTTGAGGAGGGACAACCTATAAAGATCCCCAACCGATATTGGTTTCGATGTTCGAATTTAGCAAAATGTACGAACTAATAAGAGTTTGAAAACTGGTTATTAGTTGGTACATATTGCCGACTCCGAACATCGAAACCAATCATCGGTTTGGGGATCTTCATAGGTTGGTCTTCCTCACCATCTCTTTGTGTAGTGTTGTTGTTGAAATTTGTATTTCGTTTTCAAATCAATATAGTTTTTCACGTCTTGTTGTTCAGATTTGTATTTGCATTATTGTTCGGAGTCGTTTTGAATATTCAAACAAGCAAAACATAAAATTTAAAACCATCACACAAGAAAAATGCATACATAAAACATCAATCATACATAAAACATCCATCAAACAAAAACAGACGTCAAGCGTCTAATCCTGAGTCTCCTGAGTATAAGGCGGAGCATCTTCCCGAGGCACATCACCCTGAGTCATATCATCTTGGTGCGCATCCTCCTGAGTGCCGCATCCACTCCCCTGGCCACTCTCATGAACAGAATCTCGGAAAACAGGAGGTGGTGGTGGTGGTGGCATCCGCGATGCACGTGGGGGAGATGGTGCCAAAGGTGCCTGAGGTGCCTCTAAGATTGCAAGCCAACCACGAATCACATCTTCAGTGGCCCAAGGTCGATCCGAGATAGGGGTGTCTAGAAAAGAGTGCATCATGGCTTGAAGGATCTGACAACGCTGCAAACGAAACATAAATTTAATCGTTAGTTAAGGTCTAAAGCTAAGTTTTGTACAAACTTTATAAAATTTTACATACCGCTAATGCATCGATAGGCACCGGGGTATATCCATAGCGAGGCGGGCGATCATGTCTCTCAGAGGATGGATCGACGACGGGATGTGAGAACTCGTCCAGCCAATCCATATAGTCATCAGACATCTTCCATGCTGGCTCTGCAACCGGCCCATCCAGATCGATCAGAGGCCTCGGCTCTGCGTCCCATGCAAGAAGAAATACGATTAATACGAATTCATAATAATTCGATTAGGCATTCGATTAATGCATAATAATCTGAAACTTAATCGTAATTATAAAAAAATACGATTAATAAGAATTCTAATATTTAATTCATACAAAACTGAAATTTAATCTTAATTATGCAAAATTACGATTAAATTACAATTAATACGAATTCTAATATTTAATTCATAAAAAACTGAAATTTATTCGTAATTATTACAAAAAACAATTACGAATAAATTTCCACAATTAAATACGATAAATATTTGAAAAAAGCGGGTTTAGAAATTTTATACCGAATAAAGATCGTGCGGTGTCTCCGGAACCCGAGTCGCCGAAATAGTTGCCGGAATAGTCGCCGGAGGAGCATTTGCCGCTGCCAACGCGGCTCGAGTCGCATACCGCCGGCCACCTCCATCCACCAACGCTTCATCGTCGGACAAGGTCGCCGGAGGTGGCTCCGTTCGGACGGAAGTCGCCGGAGGTGTTGGGATTGGAACGAAAGTGGTGTGGTCGGGACCGGAAGAATGAGGGGGTTCAGAATCCATTGACGGAATTGTGTTTAGACGAGGGAAACGGTCGGAAATGGAAAGTGTTTATCGGCGCCGTCGAGCTACAGTAGAAAAGAAAGAAAGAAAGAAGGAGGAAGAAGAAGAAGTTGCGGCGAGGGTTTAATAGAATGTGTGCGCAGTGCTTCTGCGCACTAATTCTGTGCGCAAAAGTTCAGCGCACACATTCGGGAATCCGAAATGTCGTGCGCTGAACTTTTGCGTATTATATATTATGTGCGTTGTTTTAATGCGCACACATTTGACAGACATCGTCAGAATTTTCACAATTATCCCGAAAATACCCTTGTGCGCAAGAAAACTGCGCACCAACCTATGCGCATAACATCTGCGCGTGCATATAGGCGTTTCGCAAATTTACCATCGATTATTATAACTAAAGTCCATATATGCGATTTTAAGTAGTTTTCAACCTTTTTGGTATTTTCTAAAAAGTGTTGATACGCTTTCCACATGCATTAAACTAATTCTTTTTACCATGCATTGCAGTTAATATTGAAATGAAGCGTTTTCCACTATAAACTAATTTTAGCATGCATTTGAAATACAATTGAGCATTTTCCACTATTTCTACAAAATTAAGCGTATTTCAGGTTTTTAGAAATACTAACCGACTCCGTGTTCCGTCTCCGACGTGCTGCTCGAACATCCTCCTCCGCTTGCTCCGGCTCTTCTTGAGGCGTTGCTCCGCCTGTAACAGTTGCATCCCAGTACATGTGTTGTTGATGCCTTTGAAGATCACTGAAAGTGGGGGTGGGGAGGTTGTAAGTACTACTACTTGCTCCGTCCATGTTGAAAAAATCACTACCAACAGGACCACCGTAACTTGAATTCGGAACACCATAACCCGACCACCATTCGTTTCCTACGTAAATTTCTTCATCTGCAGCCGTCGGATCAGAAAAAAAAGGATTAGGAGGAGTTCCGGCCATTATCGAGACGAGGGAAAGCGTTTTTTGAAAGATTTAGAAGGGAGCGTTTTTTTGTAAGATTGAGAAGAGAGC
Source organism: Oxyria digyna (assembly GCA_029168935.1). Lineage (NCBI taxonomy): Eukaryota > Viridiplantae > Streptophyta > Magnoliopsida > Caryophyllales > Polygonaceae > Oxyria > Oxyria digyna. The sequence continues at coordinate 13,337,963 of JAPVLV010000024.1, read as the reverse complement.
GAATTCGAGTGTGGTTCGGAATGGCATCCCGAACGAACTATATATAGGCAAAAGCTGACGTCAGCTAGCCGTTGGGCCGTAACGGCTAGCTGACGTCAGCTTTTTTTTAAAAAAAATTATTTTCGTTCGGAATACCATTCCGAACGAGAATGATGACGTCATCATACAGATTTTTTTTAAAAAAAAAATATGACGTCATTACAAAATTATTCTCGTTCGGAATGGGTTTCGAACGAGAATAATTTTTTAAACCGGGTTTTTTTTTGTATTAAATGAAACCCGGTCCATGGACCGGGTTCACAAATAACCTCGTTCGGAACGGTGTTCCGAACGAGAATATTTTAATAAAAAAAAAATACAAAACTCGTTCGGAACGGGGTTCCGAACGAGGGGGGGGGGGGGTGCCGAGTGTAAAATGGGTGCTGCCCGGTTTAATCGCCAAAAAAAGTGGATGAGAGAATTAACTACTCCTTTCTAAAACCCACCACCAACAAGCATTCAATCTGTACAATATGCAATTTGTATTACACATTTACACCCCAATAATTCTGCCATTGGAGTCGAGCAAATACCGATATAACATACAAAAAATCAATTTTACTACAATTCAAATGCATATTTTACCACGGCTCAAAATCGCATTAAAAGTTGTTGTCATAAATCTATTTACTTCAATTGTAGTACAAACGATGACTTTTTTTTACCTCCAATCAAACATATACTAAATGTGGCAACCATAGTAATTTTACCTTTAATAAATTTGCTTCAATTGTAGTAAATGAGTATGTAATAAAAGTGTTTCAACCGTAGTAATTGTTTATTTAGTAAAGTTGTTTTGACATTAATAAATGTGTATGCAATAAAGTTGTTTCAACCATAGTAGTTTTTTTTAATAATATAGTTAAAACCGTAGTAAAATTTCATTGAGGTTAATTTGTTATGACCATATTGTCACTGCTATAAACAATATACTCGATAATCCTGAATTTACAACATTTATTTACAACAAAACAATTTCAATAAAAATCCAAAAATATTAATCATCCATATGTAATTAACATCAATGAAATACTACCTAACTTGGTCAATATCCATTATATATGTTAGTATGCCTTGAATCTGAATCACACACTGCGACAGGTAGCACGGGGGTCTCGCTGAAAATCAGACAGTAAAGAAGGTCAAAAGGCTGCGAACAGATAATGGTCTGAAATTCTGTTCATCTGAGTTTGATAAGTTCTGCAGAGACGAGGGTATTGCTCGGCATCACACAGTCAGGTATACACCACAACAGAATGGTGTAGCAGAACGAATGAATCAGACACTTTTAGAGAGAGCAAGATGCATGCTTTCTAATGTCGGTCTTGCTAGGAGGTTCTGGGCTGAAGCAGTAACAACATCCTGCTATCTTATAAATCGTAGTCCACACACAAGCATTGATTGCAAGACACCTTATGAGGTGTGGTCTGGAAGAGCTGCTGACTACTCAAATCTGAGAGTTTTTGGCTGCACTGCTTATTATCATGTAAGTGAGGGTAAGTTAGAGCCGAGAGCTAAGAAGGGAGTTTTCATGGGCTATGGTGTTGGTGTGAAAGGGTACATGATCTGGTCCGATAACAAGATTATACTGAGAAGAAGTGCAGTCTTTGATGAGAGTTCTATGCTGAAATCCACGACCAGTGATATAGCTGAGAAAGAGGTTGTTGCTGAGGAGGTGGAGGTGCCATTTACTCCAGGGCAAGATACAGATCAGTCTGAGAGTGCACTGCCAGAAACAGGTTCTGATGAAGTTGTGCATCGAAGTGTTGCTCAAGACCGACCCAGAAGGGTTGGAGTCAGACCTCCAGCGAGGTACAGGTTAACTGATCTGGTAGGATATGCATTGCAGGTGGCCGAGGAGGTGGATGATAATGAACCGTCCACCTACAAAGCTGCAATATCTGGGAGTGAGTCAGCACAATGGCTTGCTGCAATGGGAGAAGAGATGGAGTCTCTTCATAAGAATCAGACTTGGGAGTTGGTCAGATTGCCTGCTGATAGAAAGGTAGTCACTTGCAAGTGGGTTTTCAGGAAGAAAGAAGGAATGTCTAGTGCAGAGGGTATAAAGTACAGAACAAGAGTAGTTGCAAGAGGTTTCAGTCAGAGAGAGGGAGTAGACTACAACGAGATCTTTTCACCAGTACTCAGACATACCTCAATCAGGGTGCTACTAGCGATAGTTGCACATCAGGATCTGGAACTTGAGCAGCTAGATGTGAAAACAGCTTTCCTACATGGAGAGTTGGAGGAGGAAATATACATGTCTCAGCCAGATGGTTTTCAGGTTCCAGGAAAGGAGAATCATGTTTGCAAGTTGAAGAAGTCCTTATATGGGCTAAAGCAGTCCCCGAGGCAGTGGTATAAGCGTTTTGACACTTATATGAAGCAGCTTGGTTACAGCAGAAGTCCGTATGATTGTTGTGTGTACTACAATGACCTGTAGGGTAGTTCACGCATATATCTGGTTCTGTATGTTGATGATATGCTGATTGCTGCTAAGAATAAGTCTGATGTTCAGAAGTTGAAGGGTTCTCTCAGTATAGAATTTGATATGAAAGATTTGGGTGCTGCTCGCAAGATTCTGGGAGTTGAGATCTATAGGGAAAGAAAGAAGAGAAAACTCTTCCTCTCACAGGAAGGGTACATCAAGAAGATATTAAACAGGTTTGGAATGTCTTCAGCAAAGCCTATAGATAGTCCAATGGCATCTAACAACAAGTTGGAAATGTATATAGTTCAGACTGATGAGGATCAGGAGTACATGTCTCGAGTCCCATATGCCATTGCAGTTGGGAGTTTGCTGTATGCTATGGTCTGCACTCGACCAGATCTAGCATTTGTTGTTAGTGTGGTAAGTCGATATATGATCAACCCTGGGAAGGAACATTGGCAAGCTGTGAAGATGATTTTCAGGTATCTTAGAGGTACCTCTGATGTTGGTCTTTGCTATGGGAATGACACTCAGTGTTTGGTTGATGGCTATTCAGATTCTGATTATGCTTGAGATGTGGACAGTAGGAGATCTATGACTGGTTATGTGTTCACTCTAGGAGGTTCTGTGGTAAGCTGGAAGGCAACTCTACAGCCTACAGTTACTTTGTCTACTATAGAGGCAGAGTATATGGCTTTGACAGAAGCTGCTAAGGAGGGAATATGGCTAAAGGGGCTGGTTAATGATCTAGGCCTACATCAGGATCAGGCTTTAGTGTATTGTGACAGCTTGAGTGCAATATGTTTAACCAAGGATCAGGTCCATCATGAGAAGACGAAGCACATTGATATCATGTACCATTTTCTGAGGAATGAGAAGAGAATCCAGGTGAAGAAAGTAGGGACAGCTGATAACCCTGTTGATATGTTCACCAAGCCAGTTCCTGAGAGCAAGTTCAAACACTGCTTGGACTTGCTCAACATCAGAGATCATTAGTTGCCCTGAGGGGCAATTCTGAGGAAGAGGGAGATGTCTGTTATCTGGCATTGTCATGGTGCGTCTGAGAGTCTACCTGGAAGATTCAAGTCAGGGTGGAGATTTGTTAGTATGCCTTGAATCTGAATCACACACTGCGATAGGTAGCACGGGAGTCTCGTTGACCGATATACGATCTATGTTGTATGGGCTTTATTGGGCCTATCAGTTTCGTTGTTGGGCTTAGGGTTATTTAGCGCTATATATAACGGCTTATATGTAAACCCTAATTGTACCAAAAACTGTAATCAACCTCCGTAATAATCTGATCTCCCTCTCATGTGGACGTAGCCAAATTTGGTGAACCACGTAAACCTCTGTGTCTTTCTTGCGTTTATTGTTCTCGTTTCGATTATGTTACAACAATATATATAGTGCTACCTAACTTCAATATTCATTATATATATATATAGTGCTACCTAACTTGGCCGTCAACAAAAATTGCTAATGAGAAAAATCGGTACTGCAAAGTACTCATGAATTAGATATTTTTTTGAATAAAAATTTAAGCTTGTATTGAAAAGATGGAAAGCTAGGGACGAGCAACGGTTAGAAAATCTGGCCAAATCCCAAGAGTAAGAAAAGAAAGCTCAGTAAAGGCTAATCAACAAGAGGCATTGCAGCAACTACAAAATGTGCAAGCAATTGAGCCAATAGATATTTCTAGGGTCTTCAATATCCACGTTAGCAAGGAGATTTGCTTTGATGTTGTGGTGAATCTTGTCAAAGCAACTATGAGGAGTGAATTTTTCGCCGTGAAAGATGAGACGATAACGGGTGTTCCAGATGCCATAGATGAGGGAGGTGAAGGCCATGGAATTGGTGTTGCGGATGATGCTTTTTATTCTGCGTCCCTTAGAAAGCCAAGAGAGCCAGCCTCGAAGGGTACATGTCAATTTGTTGGGGGATACGGATCGAGCTAGTCAAGGAGTTTGAAGAGGACGAGTTTAACAAATCTGCAATGGAACCAAAGGTGGAAACAAGATTAAGTGCGAGTGTGGCAGAGGTTGCAGTTGATATCATTGATGGTGGTCCATTTGGTGAGACAAAGCTTTGTAGGAAGACGTTCATGGCAGGCGAGCTCGCTAAGAAGTTGGGATTCTAGAAGTGCCCGAAGAAGAGAGTCACGAACTTGGAGAAGGGACTTCCAACAACAACTTGCACTCTTTGAAAGAGGGGCATCCCAAATGGTGAAGTTGTGGTTGATGAGGTTAGAACGAGCCCAGACAGTCCATATATTGTGAGTGGAGGCCGAGGAGAGTACAAAGAGAGATTTGCCCATACAAGCTTGGTTCCAAGAGAGCACTTCTTTAAAACCAAGCCCACCTTCACTTTCGGGCTTACAGACATTGTCCCAGGCAAGCAGACATCGTTTAGAATCACAGTTACCGAACCATAATAAGGAGCGCAAGATACTCTCGATTTTTTCAATGACCAACACAGGAATTAGAAGCATAGAAGACCAGAATTTTTGAATATTGTAAAGAACAACGTGGATAACTTCCATGCGACCAACATACGACAAAAACTTAGAAGTCCAAGATTGCACTTTGGATGTCATCTTAGCAAAAATCTCAGAAATAGAAGAGGAGGGAAGCCTCTTGGAGCCTATTGAAGATATTATATATATCTTTATATTTCTATATTCGTAGATAATATCTTTAGGCTTGATATTTAGATATCTCTTTGTATGTATATATTGTCTTTGAGAGGTTAATGAGATTATCAGAAATTCGCCAATTCACTCTGTTTACATGGTATCAGAGCCTCGTTTCTGATCAATTTTTTTCCAACCTAATCTACCCTAACCCTAACGGCGTCATATCGGCCGCCGTCAGACCGACCTCAAACTCGTCGTCTCCAACGACCTCCTCTTCGTCGGCTCTCCGTTCATGCCCAGATCCGTCGGAAATCAATTACCATTCTCGCATTCCTTGTTGACCTAGTTACAGATCTCTTCTCCGACGACCTCTTGAACCCAGATCCGTTGACCTTCGTCCTACCGTCTGCGCCCAGATCTGCGATCCCTCCTTCGCTGCAGATTTCGTCATCTTTGTTGTCATCTTCGCCTCTGTTGGTGCAGCGTTTGAATCTTCGTCCTGATATTTGCTCTTGTTTGCAGATTTGGGCAAGACATCGTTTGCAGAATTTTTTGTTGTTCGTGAGGTTTGTTGTTTGAGTTTTGTTGTTCTACTGGTTACGGTGCAACGATTGGTAAAGTAAAGCAAAACAAGGTAAAACAAAATAGATTAACGGCAAATAATTTTTTTGCCTTCATTTTTGTTGAAAATAAGCTAGCTTATTGAAAAAATAAGCTACGATTTCAAGCTTTTTGAAACAATAAGCTAGCTTATTTTGATTATTGCCGAAGAGACACTAAATTAATGGCTTTGCACAATTTATTAGGAAGTGGTCCTCAAGTCAATACCATTTCTTCCGTTACTTTTCTTAGCAGTGGCTTTGTGCCAACTCCCTGCGATCGAGCAACCATCGGTCAGGCTTTGACCGCTGATCAATTTAATGTTGTTGTTCAGATGTTTACTTTTATGAATGTCACATCAGGTTTATCCGCTAATCTCTCTTATGAATCACCTCCTTGGATTTTGGATACTGGAGCTTCTTTTCATATGACAGAAAACCGTTCTATTCTTCATGATATTATTCCCGCTAATCCGGTTTCTATTAAACTCCCGGACAATCGTTTTGTTGCAGCTACGGAGGAGGGGTCTTTGATGCTTTCTGATTCTGTTACATTGAGTCATGTGTTGTTTGTTCCTCAATTACACTGCAACGTGATATCTTTTGCTCAGCTTCTATCTGATAAGAAGCTTCTAGTTATTCTTACTGAGCGGTTGTGTGTACTTCAGGAAAGTATTTCACGCAAGGTGATTGGAGTGGGTGTGCAACGAGGTGGAGTTTATTGGCTTCACACGCTAGGGTCATCTACTCGTGTCTGCCATACAACTACGTCATCTTCAACATCTTTGTTTCTTTGGCATAAACGGATGGGACATCCGTCTCTTTCTGTGTTATTTTCTATTCCTGCAGTAAGTCGGTTTGTTCGTTCAGACAATAAGATTGATCCATGTGATGTCTTCTTTCAGGCTAAACAAGTTCGTAGCAGTTTTCCATTGAGTTATAATAAAGCTGCTGCCATATTTGATTTGATTCATTGTGACGTTTGGGGGCCCTATAGTGTCTCTTCTACTACTGGTGCCCATTATTTCTTGATTGTTGTTGATGATTATTCTAGAGCTGTGTGGACCTATCTTATGGTGCATAATTCGGAGGTGGCAGGGTTTATTCGGAAGTATTGTGCAATGGTGCAAACACAATTTCAGACACGTGTTAAGCGTTTTCGCTCGGATAATGGCACGGAATTTCTATGCTTGAAACCATATTTTGATGATCAGGGTATCTTACTTGAGACTACTTGTGTCTATACGCCTCAACAAAATGGCAGAGTAGAACGCAAGCATCGTCATATCCTTAATGTGGCTCGTGCCTTGCGTTTCCAAGGGTCATTACCCTTAGAGTTTTTGGGGTCAATGTGTTCTCACAGCATGTCATCTTATCAACCGAACACCAACGCCTCTCCTTGGCAATAGGTCTCTGTTTGAGCTTCTTTATCAGCGAGCCCCGAGTTATTCTCACATTCGAGTATTCAGATGTTTATGCTTTGCCTCCAAGCTTCCGCGCAGTAATGAAAAATTTGCTTCTCGTAGTCGCAAGTGTGTCTTCTTAGGCTACCCTAGTGGTACTAGAGGTTGGAAGCTCTATGATCTTGAGATTCATCAAGTGTTCAACTCTAGAGATGTCGTATTTTTTGAGACGGTTTTTCCATATGGAGAACCAGTGGTCTCGTCATCATCAGAAGTTAGCTTCCCGTCACCAGCGGTTTTTGACGATCCACCCTTGCATCCTAATTTGCCTACCTTGACCGACTCTTCGGCACCTTATATTGATGTTTCGTCTCCTATCTTGCCCTCTGAGCAACCATCTTCTAGCTCTTCATCTGAGTCGCCATCCCCTGCTGACGATAGGGGGAGTTCGACTCCATCTGAGACGATTGTTCGTTGTACTGCTCGTACTTGACAACCTTCTGTTTTGCTCAGAGATCTTATGCTAAATTTTCTCCTTCCTATACACATTTTTGGCGGCCATCACTGCCACTACCGAGCCTAGTCTGTTTTCTAGGGCTGTTCAGCAAGCCCCGTGGCGAGAGGCAATGCAGTGCGAAATTGACGCTCTTGAGAGGAATGGTACATGGGTTCTATCTAACTTGCCTGCAGGAAAAAAGGCCATTGGATGCAAGTGGGTATACAAAATCAAGTATCAGGCCAATGGGGATATTGAGCGCTACAAGGCGCGTCTGGTTGTATTGGGTAACAGATAGGTGGAAGGCATTGATTTCACTGAGACCTTCGCCCCAGTTGCAAAGATGGTCACTGTTCGTGTCTTTCTCTCAGTAGCTGCTATTCGAGGTTGGGATTTGCGTCAGATGGATGTTCATAATGCATTTCTTCATGGTGACTTGGATGAGGAGGTTTACATGTTCCCTCCTCCTGGATATGATACTTCCTCTTCAGGAAAAGTCTGCAAGTTGCAGAAATCTTTATATGTTTTGAAACAAGTTCCAAGGAATTGGTTCTCAAAACTTGGCACAACTCTTCGTGCTTTCGGTTTTCAGCAAAGTAGAGCAGACTACTCCTTTTTCTCCTTGACTCAGGGTGACTCTATAGTTCATGTGCTTATTTATGTGGATGATCTTATTATTGTTGGTAATACATCCAGTGGAATTGATGGTGTCAAGGCTTATCTCAGTAGTTGTTTTTATATGAAAGATTTGGGGCCTCTCAAGTACTTCCTTGGTCTAGAGATTGCTCGCAACTCCTCCGACATTTTTGTCTCTCAACGTAAGTATGCATTGGAGATCTTAGCTGAATCTGGACTTCTCGGTTGCAAGCCATGCGAGTTTCCTATGGACTCAAATCATCAATTGGGCAAGATCAATGGTCCGGCTTAAGAGAACCCTGAGCGGTATCGACGATTAGTAGGTCGTCTTATCTATTTGAGTATCACTAGACCCGAGCTTTGTTATTCTGTGCATGTTTTGTCCCAGTTTATGCAACATCCACTTCTTGATCATTGGCATGCTGCATTACGTGTTCTAACATATTTGAAAGGCCACCCTGGTCAAGGTCTTCAGTTATCTGCTTCTAGCTCTCTTCGTCTATCTGCTTTCTGTGATTCTGATTGGGCTACTTGTCCCACGACTCGTCGTTCCATTAGTGGCTACTTCATCATGCTTGGGGATTCGCCTGTCTCTTGGAAGACGAAGAAGCAAGTTACAGTTTCTCGGTCTTCTGCTTTCATGCTATGGCAGTTACATGCAGTGAGATAACTTGGTTGAGGTTTCTCTTATCCTCTTTAGGAGTTCGTCATTCGACTCCTGTTCGTCTATTTTGTGATAGTCAGGCAGCACTCCATATTGCTGCAAACCCAGTGTTTCATGAGCGTACGAAACACATTGAGATTGATTGTCATTACATTCGAGATATGATTGTTGTTGGTTTGGTTGCTACGATACACATTTCTACATCTCAACAACCCAGAGATATCTTCACTAAAGCGTTAGGCGAACGACAATTTCAGTTTCTAATGGGCAAGTTGGGCAAGTTGGGCATTGTTGATCCACATGCTCCAACTTGAGGGGGAGTATTGAAGATATTATATATATATATATCTTTATATTTCTATATTTGTAGATAATATCTTTAGGCTTGATATTTAGATATCTCTTTGTATGTATATATTGCCCTTTGAGAGGCTAATGAGATTATCAGAAATTCCCCAATTCACTCTGTTTACAGAGCCAAGAGGAATGTCGAGGTAGCAAATGGGGAAGTAGCCTTTAGTGAAACCCGACGAAGAGTGGATGATATTTTTGTTCAAGTCCAAAACTCTGCCAAGAAAAATACTGGTTTTCGATGGGTTGATGATGAGACAAGAAATTCTTCCAAATTCAAGTAGTGTATCCTTGATTGTAGAGACAGAAACAAGGTCACCACAACAAAGTATGAGAAAGTAGCGGGCAAAACTCAGATGTGTAAGCTTCGGCCTGCTGCATTTAGGATGGAAGGGGAAAAGAGTACTAGAGATTTTGTGCTTGAGCATACGAGCCATGTATTCAATAGCAATCACAAAAATGTAGGGTGAGATCGGATCACCCTGTCTAATGCCTCTTTTTCTTGGGAACAAGCCTTCGAGATTTCCATTGATGTTGAGAGAGAATATAGGGGTGTGATAAAAGCCTTGAGCCAGCCGATGAAGATGCTAGGAAAGTTGAAAGCTTCAAATGCCTCAAAGATAAACAGCAAAAAACCCCGCACCCGATTTTTTATAACTGGCACCCACTCTTGGGCACACCCGGGATGCACCCAAACCTTTTTTTAAAAGGGGTAGAATTTGGTAATAAAGGGCCCTTTAGAGATAAATGAGAATGAACGGGAACCGTTCATTCGAATTGATCGGACAACCCAAATTGCTCCACTTTCCACGCTGGCAACTTTCTACTCGCTAGCTTTTTGTGTGAAACACACGCGCTACATCGTTCCAACGTGATTCAACATTGGAGCGAAAACCGTCTCTTCCCATTCTTCTCAAAACTTCCACAGAAAACCTCTCTCGCAAAAGGCGATCAAACCCTAACCTCCTACTCGCTTGCTTTTTCTTCGATTTCTCAACGAAATCACTTTGTTTTCTCTCTCCGATCATTAAAAACAACATATTCCTACAAATTTTGCGATGGCTGGCTCACAGAAGAACAACGAAGGAAGAGGTATGGTGTTTAATCCCTAATTTTAGCGTATACGATGCTTTTTCCTGTGATTTCTCACTGATTTCTCTTCATTTCACTCCGTCGTTCACCAAAATCCATCAACTCGCTACTAAAAATGGCAGGATCTCAGAGAAGCCAAGTACCAAAAGGTATAGATTTCGCTACATGCATGTTTGATTTGAATGTACTGAGTGTGAAAAGTATATTTGTATGAGTAGATCTACTATATTCGGTGTGAAATGTTCATTTGTATGTACTGAGTGGTCATTATTTGATCATGACTGTGTTTTTACTCTATGCTCACCAGATCTTGTATATATGTTCATCAAAGTTCCTAACAAAGTTCATCAAAATACATGTTCATCACAGTACATCTAAATGTTCATCAAATATCTTGTATTTGTTCATCAGATCTTGTATAAACGTTCACCAGATTTCTTTTCAATGTTCACAAATTGAATGATATTCAATTGGTAAGTATTCTATTAAACTTATCTATAAAGGTTCACCACTCTATAGACAAATGTTCACTGTGTTGTTTAAACTTGTTCATAAGACTATCTATACATGTTCACTATATTTTTAAACTTGTTCATCAAACTAACAAAGGAAGTTCACTGTGCAGTTTGTCTTTCCAATATACCAGAGTGAACACTATTACTGCATTGTTTTCAATCTCAAGAACCCAAGAATAGATTTCATTGATAACTCCAGTGTTCAAGGCAAGAAGCTTGTGAAATATAACAACGTTCCTAAAGTGATGGTAAGTTTTAATACTGGATATTGTTCTTCAGTTTATTTGGTAATGTTCATCATTATATTTAAGTATGTTCATCATCATATAACTGTATGTTCATCATCATATAACTGTATGTTCATCATTGTTTTTCAATATGTTCATCATTGTTTTTCAATATGTTTGATATTATTGTGTTTTTATTTTACAGAGAGCAATGTGTGTGGAATTTCTAAGGAAGCATGGCATGGAAGCCAAAGCAGCTCTATTCGAAGACGAGAAAAAGGTCAAAGCTGAACGTCTTTCAATGTACTGGAGAGATGACAAGAACAAGCAGGATTGTGGTATATATACCATGCGACACATGGAAACGTACTTTGGGGAGGGGCTGGCAAATTTTACAACTTCTTTGAAGAAAGGTGACAAAAAGCAAATGGACATGATAAGGGTCAAGTACATTTCAGAGTTGTTAACCAACAGATTCAACAATGCTTACCCACAACTTATAGAGTGGGTAAATGGAAAATGAACAATGTAGAAGTTTGACAATGAGTACAAGAATTCTTTTGTTCATCTATATATTATAGAATGTTCATCAAATCACTGAACAATGTTCATCAGCTTAACTGTGAATGTTCATTGAATATTTAGCCAAAGTTCATCATATTAACACTGAATGTTCATTGACGTTAATCTCAAAAGTTCATCAATATGATAAGTAATTTTACTTGTCTTTTTCACAAATATTCATCATATTAATAATGAATGTTCATCGAGCTTAGATACAAAGTTCATCAAATTAACACAACAAGTTCATCACATTAACAGAGAGAGTTCATCTAATTTGATATCGATGTTCATCAATTTCTCCCATGTTGTTCACCAGATTATATATAAACGAGTTAGTTGATTATGCTCATTGACATAGTATTCAAAATAGAGAGCCTCACATCTCTCTTTCTTGGGAAAAAGGCTATCAATTACCATTTGAGCATCACAACCAACCATATACGCATTGAGATCTCGGTTAAAATTCTTGAAGTCAACCAGCGAGGCACCAACATTTGCGTAAGATCCAACAGAATTCTTGAACATCTTAAATGCTTTGCTAGTCCCAATATTGGACTTGATACAATTCATAATAAAGTCTTCATGGAATGGAGTCAATATCCGGTTACTCCTGGCAAGATGTCGTTGTGATTCATCAACCATATAATGTGTATGACGCTCCTCAAAAATCTTAACAGAATAGCCATCATGACTAAGATAGCGAAGCGCTAATTTAGCAACACAACCACATCTATCTGAATTCCTCTTCCTTTTTGATGAAGTGGAGTCATCTGCAGTATTTCCATCTACTTTCATATATCCCTGCCTACTACAACAAAGATACTTCCAAATTGGAACTTTGTTCACATCTTTAGTGCTAGTCCCTGACATGATACGTACACTAAAGTCTGCCCTGATGGCATATTTTTTATAGAATTCGATACCATCTTCAATTGAAGCAAACACTTGACCTACATATGGCTTGTAAGAATCTTCACATAATGGTAAAAAGTATTTCGTATTTCCAGGAGAAATAGAAACTACACCATTGGCATTGGATTGATCAACACCTAGAAAAATGTTCATCAGATATTAAACATATGTTCATCAAACTACTTATCAATGTTCATCAAACTACTTATCAATGTTCATCACAAATCCTGTAAATGTTCATTACACATTAAAATGTTGTGAATGATCATCACATCTAGAACAAAGTTCATCAAATCAGTATTACAAGTTCATTAAGACTGCATTCAACGTTCATCACATGTTTTATAAAAGTTCATCACAAATACTGTCTATGTTCATTATATGTCCAATAGAATGTTCATCACTTCTATTACTGCTGTTCACCAAATCCGTTTTAAATGTTCATCACAATTCTTCTAAATGTTCATCACATCACTAAAGATTCATCTTCAGTTTTTTAAATGTCCAATATATGTTCACTAACAGTCTTATTAACGTTCATCATATGTCTTGTACATGTTCATTAATTACCTCGGAAGTATGATAATAAGATTTTTCAAAGCTTAAACATAATCAACAATAGTTCATCGATGATGTTGATCAAATTTGAGATAAAAACTGCTTCACTATACACGAATCATCGTAATACTTCAACAAATAAGCTCAAATTGGAGAGAAACAGGGAGATGAACTGGTGCAACAAAGAAAATAGAAGCAAAACCTAGATCCATAGGTAGAATGAAGGAGAAACAAGTTAACGAATGATAATCGATGTGTTGGATTAGCGAACAGAGCAAAAACAAAGGATATAGAAACGTAAACAAGATAAGGAAACAAAATTAAATACGAAGGCGAGAAGAAGAAGAAGGAATTACGCAGCAGAGAAGAGAAGGCAAGATCCGAAGAAGATTTGTTGAAAAACTTGGGGGAAAAGAAAACGAAGGCAAGAAGAAGAAGAAGGAAATTTACGAGATCTGTTGAACGCGCTTGTACACGCGCCCAAAAGTGAATTATCCACATCCATCCGATCTGGCGAAATCAAATGGCCCACAATCATTCTCATTTATTATTGTAGCACCTATTATCACCGAACACTTTTCCTTTTTAAAAACCCGGTTCAGTTTTGGGCGCATCCTAGATGCGCCCATAATCAGACCGGATTTTTGAGCAATTTGAAGCAAAAAAAAAAAAAAAATATTGGACGCATCCTGGATGCGCCCATAATCGACGTGGGTTTTTTGGGCTCGTTACGGATGCGCCCAAAACGGGTGCGGGTTATAATTTTCCGGGTGCGGGGTTAAACGCCCCAAGAGAGGGAATAAAAAGCCTTGTAGAAATCAATCTTGATGACAGTACACAAAAATCTTAATATTTTTGAGAAAATCACTAACTTATGATTTTCTTTAGTTATTAACCCCCGAAGTGTTCAAAAATGAAAATACTTGTTTTTGAACAAAATCGAAAGGGGATAGTACACAGAAATCTCAATATTTTTGAGAAAATCACAACGTATGATTTTCTTATGTTATGAACCCCCGAAGTGTTCAAAAATGAAAATACTTGTTTTTATGTTATTCATCGCTGAAGTGTTCAAAAATGAATATTTTTGAGAAAATCATTAACTTATGATTTTCTTTAGTTATTAACCCCCGAAGTGTTCAAAAATGAAAATATTTGTTTTTAACAAAATAAAAAAGGGTAGTACACAGAAATCTCAATATTTTTGAGAAAATCACAACGTATGATTTTCTTATGTTATTAACCCCGAAAGTGTTCAATAATGAAAATACTTGTTTTTGTCTAAAATCCAAAGGAGTTAGTACACATAATTCTCCATATTTTTTGAGAAAATCTTAAGATTATGATTTTCTTAAGTTATTAACCCACAAAGTGTTTAAAAATGAAAATACTTTTTTTTGAAAAAAATCAAAAGGTGGACAGAAATCTCAATATTTTTGAGAAAAATCACAACTTATGATTTTCTTATTTTATTAACCCCCGAAGTGTTCAAAAAAGAAAATACTTGTTTTTGACTAAAATCTAAAGGGGTTAATGCACATAATTCTCCATATTTTTTGAGAAAATCATAAGAGTGTGATTTTCTTAAGTTATTAACCCACAAAGTGTTTAAAAATGAAAATACTTTCTTTTGAAAAAAAGCGAAAGATGGTAGTACACAGAAATCTCAATATTTTTGAGAAAAATCACAGCTTATGATTTTCTTATGTTATTAACCCCCGAAGTGTTCAAAAAAGAAAATACTTGTTTTTGCCTAAAATCTAAAGGGATTAGTGCACATAAATCTCCATATTTTTGAGAAAATCATAAGAGTGTGATTTTCTTAAGTTATTAATCCACGAAGTGTTTAAAAATGAAAATACTTTTTTTTGAACAAAATTGAAAGGGGGTTATACACAAAAATCTCAACATTTTTGAGAAAATCAAAGCTTATGATTTTCTTATGTTATTAACCCTCGAACTGTTTAAAAATGAAAATACTTATTTTTTAAACAAATCGAAAGGGGGTTGTACACTGAAATCTCAATATTTTTGAGAAAATAACAAACTTATGATTTTCTTATGGTATTAACCCCCGAAGTGTTCAAAAATAAAAATACTTGTTTTTGACTAAAATCCAAAGGGGTTAGTACACATAAATTTCCATATTTTTGAGAAAATCATAAGAGTATGAGTTTCTTATGTTATTCACCGCCGAAGTGTTCAAAAATGAAAATACTTGTTTTTCAACAAAATCGTAAGGAGGACATACACAGAAATCACAATATTTTTGTGAAAATCATAAGCTTATGAATTTCTTTAGTTATGAACCCTCAAAGTATTTGAAAATGAAAATACTTGTTTTTGACAAAAATCCAAATGGGTAGTACCTACAAATCTTAATATTTTGGAGAAAATCATAAGCTTATGATTTTCTTAAATTATTAACCCACGAAGTGTTTAAAAATGAAAATAATTTTTTTTGAAGAAAATCACAGCTTATGATTTTCTTATGTAATTAACCCCTAAAGTGTTCAAAAATGAAAATACTTGTTTTTGAAACAAATCGAAAGGCGGTCGTATACAGAAATCTCAATATTTTTGAGAAAATCACAGCGTATGATTTTCGAATGTTATTAACCCCTGAAGTGTTCAAAAATGAAAATACTTGTTTTTCAACAAAATCGTAAGAGGGGGCATGCACAAAAATATCAATATTGTTGAGAAAATCATTTGCTTATCATTTTCTTTAGTTATTAATTGCATAATTTTTCAAAAAAGAAAATACTTGTTTTTGACTAAAATCCAAAGGGGTAGTACACAGAAATCTTAATGTTTTGGAGAAAATCATAAGCTTATGATTTGCGTAAGTTATTAACCCACGAAGTGTTTAAAAATGAAAATAATTGTTTTTGAACAAAATCGAAAGGGTGTAGTACACAGAAGTTTTAATATTTTTGAGAAAATCATTAACTTATGTTTTTCTTTAGTTATTAACCCCTGAAGTGTTCAAAAATTAAAATACTTGTTTTTATACAAAATTGAAAGGGGTAGTACATAGAAATCTCAATATTTTTGTGAAAATCTTTTGCTTGTGATTTTCTTTAATTATTAACCCCCAAATTGTTCAAAAAAGAAAATACTCTTTTTGACTAAAATCCAAAGAAGGTAGTACACAAAAATCTTAATATTTTTGAGAAAATCATAAGCTTATTTCTTAAGTTATTAACACACGAAATGTTTAAAAATGAAAAAATACATGTTTTTGAAAAAAAATCCAAAGGGGGAACACAAAAATCGTAATATTTTTTTGAAAATCATAAGCTTATGATTTTCTTATGTTATTAACCCCCGAACTATTCGAAAATGAAAATACTTGTTTTTGAAACAAATCGAAAGTGGGTCGTATACAGAAATCTCAATATTATTGAGAAAATCACAACTTATGATTTTCTTATGTTATTAACCCTTGAAGTGTTCAAAAATGAAAATACTTGTTTTTCACTAAAATCCAAAGGGTTAGTACACATAAATTTCCATATTTTTGAGAAAATCATAAGAATATGATTTTCTTATGTTATTCACCGCCGAAGTGCTCAAAAATTAATATACTTGTTTTCCAACAAAATTGTAAGGGGGGCGTGGACATAAATCTCAATATTTTTGAGAAAATCATTTGATTACGATTTCCTTTAGTTATGAACCCCCAAAGTGTTCGAATTTGAGCATTCTTGTTTTTGACTAAAAGCCAAAGGGGTTAGTAAACATAAATTTCCATATTTTTTAGAAAATCATAGGAGTATGATTTTCTTATGTTATTCACCTTCGAAGTGTTCAAAAATGAAAATATTTGTATTTCAACAAAATCGTAAGGGAGGCGTACATAGAAATCTAAATATTTTTGAGAAAATAATAAGCTTATGATTTTCTTTAGCTATGAACCCACAAAGTATTCGAAAATGAAAATACTTGTTTTTGACAAAAATCCAAAGGGGTAGTACATAGAAATCTTAATATTTTTAAGAAAATCATAAGCTTATAATTTTCTTTAGTTATGAACCCACAGAGTATTCAAAAATGAAAATACTTGTTTTTGACAAAAATCCAAAGGGGTAGTACACAGAAATCTTAACATTTTTGAGAAAATCATAAACTTATGATTTTCTTAAGTTATTAACCTACGAAGTGTTTAAAAATGAAAATACTTTTTTTTAAAACAAAATCAAAAGGGGGTAGTACACATAAATTTCAATATTTTTGAGAAAATCATAAGAATATGATTTTCTTATGTTATTCACCGCCGAAGTGTTCAAAAATGAAAAATACTTGTTTTTCAACAAAATCGTAAGGGGGACGTGCACAGAAATCTCAATATTTTTGAGAAAATCATTTTCTTATGATTTTCTTTAGTTAGTAACTCCCTAATTGTTCAAAAAAGAAAATACTTGTTTTTGACTAAAATCCAAAGGAGGTAGTACACATAAATCTTAAAGTTTTTGAGAAAATCATAAGCTTATGATTTGCTTAAGTTATTAACGCACGAAGTGTTTAAAAATGAAAATACTTGTTTTTGAACAAAATCGAAAGGGGGTAGTACACAGAAATCTTAATATTTTTGAGAAAATCATTAACTTATGTTTTTTCTTTAGTTATTAACCTTCGTAGTGTTCGAAAATGAAAAAACTTGTTTTTGACCAAAATCGAAAGGGGTAATACACATAAATTTTAATATTTTTGAGAAATTTTCGGTAGTTATTAACCCCCAAATTGTTCAAAATTGAAAATACTTGTTTTTGACTAAAATTCAAAGGGGTTAGTACACAGAATTCTCAATTTTGTGTGTGAAAATCATAATGGATTGCTCGTGTGTCCATGGGACAAATCGTTATGATTTTTCTTTAGTTCCGCCAAATGGTAAATTTTGTACTAAAGGGAGAAACCACCATCACAAAACAAGTACACAACCTTACAAAGAGAATAGAAAAGAAAATCCTATACAACCAACTAGAGGAATCAAGGACAAAACAGAACACTAAACTCTTAATCTTCTCCCATAGCTCTTCCAGGCCTACTGTTTCTCTTAATCTTGCATTGAAGTCTCAACTTGCAAGCTTCAATGATATCAGAAGCTCAATTCTCTTCATGGACAATGGTGCCATTAAAGATCACATCATTCCTAAGCCTCCAAGTTAAGTAGATAATCCTTTCAACAGTCATGATTTTACCGAGGTAGATATTATTCTGCCTTCTAGTACACTCATCAAACTAATACCACCAATCAGTCAAGGAAGGCAAAATATTGTTGATACCTTGCAAACTAAGCACCATAGTGGCAATCTTCCTGATAACAACACAATTGAACCATAAATGATTCTCATCTTCTTCGTCAAGGTGACAGAGAAAACAAAGAGGACTAGAAACAATGCCCCATCTGTGGAGTTTCTGAGCAGTAGGCAATCTGCCTAGTGTAGCAAGCCAACATATAAAACTCCATTTTCTAGCTTGATGTCCATGCCAGACAACTGAGTAGCAAGGAAGAGATTGATAGGGAGTTCTGAGCAAGTGATAAAGTGCTGCACAATTTAACTTGCCAGAACTTTTGATCAGGCTTGGATTATCAAACAGCTGAATCTGACTATGAGATCTCACCTCTTCTCTTACCTTAATCAGACTTTTCCACACCCACGAACCAATAGAAGAGCAGGTAGCGCTCCAGATAGACTGTCTTTTGGTAAGATTATTTCTTGCCCATTTAGTCCAGAGATTGTCACAACATATATGAAATTCAAAGATTAATTTGCATAGAAAAGTTTTGTTCCAGGACAGAAGTTCCTTGAAATTCAAGCCTCCTTCCTCCATAGATCTACACACAACATTCCAAGCAACAAGACTCTCTTTACCATCAATTTTCCCTGACCAAAGGTAAGATATCCAAATAGCTTCCACCGACTTGATCACTTTCTTAGGTAAAAGGAATATCTGCATCCAAAAAGTGAGCACAACCTCAAGCACTGCCTTAATCACCCGGGCCCTGCCTGCATAGGATATCTGTCTAGCAGTCCTGTAATTGAGAACAGTTTTTAACTTGCTCAGAAGGCCTTCAAAGTCTCCAGTTTTAGGTCTCTTAGAGTGGAGAGGGACCCCAAGATATCTTACTGGGAATGAACCTTGACTGAATCCTAGGATGTCCAAAAATTCTATTTTCCTTTCAACACTGAGCTCTCCAAAAAACACTTTGGTTTTAGCAGGATTGGCAACCAATCTAGATTCAAGGCCAAATTCATCAAGTCACTCCTTGATCAATCTAAGAGAGGTATTATTAGGCTTGCAGAAGACCAAAAGATCATTTGCAAAGGCAGTGTTGGTGATACCAATCTGTTTACACCTAGGATGAAAACCAAAGCCTTTTTTCTTACTCATAGCCCTCAACTTTCTGGCCAGAATCTCCATCACTATTACAAAGAGAAAAGGGGATCACCTTGTCTTAGCCCTCTCTTACCCTCAAAGAATCCTTTAGCTTCTCCATTAATGATGATGGAAAAGAAAGGAGTAGTAACACATTCCATAATCCAATGAACCAGCTGATGAGCTCTCACTTGAGTGCTCAAGCCCATCAAGTCACATACACTCCCAACTATCTCAAGACAAGTGGAGGTTCAATGCACAATTCAGGACCCCAGAGCCATTCACTGTTCATCCCGGAGACAATCCTCAATTGGCGCCTACCAAAATACAACATGGCGCGCCACTGGCCAAACCATCACACTTGGCCCGAGCACTATCCATCCCAATGGCCTCAAAATGTCCCAAGGAGTCCATCAAGACCAAAAACGCTCGACCCAAGTCTCCACAACATCAAAGTGACCAAGTCAAGCCTCGACGCCAAGCGCCGACAAGTCCAAATGAGGTCCTTATGTGCGTCTGAGCCCTTAGAGCCATTTCTACCATGCGTTTTTTTATTCCATTGGTCCTAAATGGCCCAAAAGAGTCTAGGCAAGGGTCAAACGTGCGCCAAACAAGACTTGGACCCAGGAGAGACAAGATCCCCCTAATTTCGCCATCAACATTAATGGGGATCAAGAAAATCACTCCAATCTGATTCAAATCAGATTGCCAAGTCATCAATCTGTGGGATAGGCACATGGATCACCAATTTCAGGCATTAGATCGTTCATCTTAAGTGCCAACACAATCCCACCATTTTCTCCTTTTGATTATGCATTTATTTCCCTAATTTTCGCCCCTTTAATGTTGATTGGAAGAGTGACCCTTTGGTTGCAGCCTAAGGACGTCTTCGTTAGTATAAATAGGCCTCTCAAGGTCCATTGTAAGCACGTTGAATTTGAATACAAATCTTAAGTTGAGAGCCTCTCCTTCCTTTGTAATTTTGGCGTCAAAAACACTATTTTTCCCTTTGTTTCTTGAGTGGTTCGAGTCCCTCTTTAAACACAAACCTCCAACCCTTCTCAAGCCTTTGAATCACCTTCAAAGTCTTGCTTATCCAAAGTCTTGCTTATCCAAAGTCTCCCGCCTACGCCAACTATCCACCGAATTCCGCCAACACTCAACCTTGTCCAAGGTCTCGTCCATAGCCAAACAAGAGAACTTCCCACCTTGAATCTAGATCCGAGCGCACCTTAGCATCTACGAGGAGGCTGAGTTAACATTTGGTATCAGAGCATCAGGGATTCAAGTAAGTCATCTTGTTTTTCATTCAAGCACTTGTCACCTTTCCATCTCGTTTTTGGCTAAAACTCCATTGTTGAAGCCTTAAGCACTTGATCACCATCACCATCACCGGCCATCATCAAAATCAGTCAAGATCCACAAATTTCGCCCCATTTAATACCACCCTTCCCGCCCATTCAACACATCTTGACCGATCCACCAATCACTCCCTCAATCCCACAAATTTCGCCATCTTATCCTTGATTAAATTGCTGAATTTTTTTCTTTGTAAGATCAATTTAAAGTGCATTTTTAATCTTGAATGTCTTTGTGAGATTATAGTGGATTGAATTATTGCATGAAATTGATTAGGATTAACTAGTAAGACGAGATCCCTTTGTCTAACTATTTCTTCTCGCATCAATAGTATTGCATGCTTATCTTTGCTCACGTTCAAGTTTAGTAAAGCTCTCGACTTTGAGCACAAAATCAAAAAAAAAAAAAAAAACTGAAAATTTGAGAGGGGAAAAGTCAAAATAAGGCAAGCCTTCTTTCTAGTCAAGACCATAGCCAAAATAAGGTAACGTACTTGACATTCACTTGAGCATTCTTCCATTTCCCTATCTCTCATCGTCTAGTTCTCACTTGCAAAGTTGTTCCTTTCATTTGATTGCATGATAATTGAAGCTTTTCAATCTTAAAAGTTCAATATTGCATGCAACTTTGAGTTAATTTTGCAAAAGAAATCTTTGACGGCAATTGAACTTGGATTTGATAAACACTTGACCAAAATCACTAAAAATCAGCCTTATACCCTAAGTGCTTGTTTGATTCTCAAGTGTGTCTTATCTTGTTTTCTTGCCATACTCTTGCATATTTCTTGTGCGCTTTGATCCTCGTGCATGACCCATATCACAATAGGTACCATGTCCAATTCGGAGGGGGAAAGAGAGGAGCCAAGACAAGTTACAACTCCACCATTTGCAACCGTGGCTCTAGTCGAAAAGCTAATGGCGGAGCTCGAGCAAATGAAGGCCGATAATGCAAGGACGCAGGCTGAACGAGAAAGGGTGGCAACGGGACCACCAACACACTCAGTCCGCCAAGCGCCCATCACAAACAATCCAAGGGAGCCATCCAACGGGCTCGACCACAGGGCGCAAGACAAGGGCAAAGGGGTAATGCCTTCAACATCTCAAAACCCAAAATTTCAGAAGCTACCCTCGATCAAGGAGAGCTACCTTGACAATAGAAGAGCCCTAGAGGAGAAGCAGATCCGTGTGCGCCGACACCACTCACCGTCAAGCACCGACGAAAGGGAGGAAGGCTACTCCACCGGGCGCTCTTCACCGTCCACCGGCGCACATCGATCCAGGCGCCATCATAGGCCAACAAAAGAAGACGAAGACAGGGAGCGCTGGGAAATTGTGTTCGAACAAGCCCAAAAACCGCAGCGAGAGGCGCTCCGACATCTTCGCCGAAGCCATCGCTCAAAGGAGCATGCTAGGCGTCCATCACGCCACCATTGTCGCCATAGAGAGGTAAGTCCAATTCCTTTTAATGTAGAGGATCATTTGCATCAACAAAGCCCACTAAGTCCTCTACAAGATGATTCCTTCGGTGCGTCGTCACGTAATCCTCTCGACGACGACCAAGTGGAATTCGAGGAGTTTGATCTAGAAGGAATGGAGCACGTGGGGTTGCCTAATCCTCACAACATGATGCCTCTCCAAGATCCAATTGAGCTTCAAAACAGACCAAGTGATTGGATCTCGGCGCCATGGCCACCATTGAATGAGAATGACAATGTCCGGGTGCCAAGACAACAACAAAATGCCAACAACCATGTTGAAAGGCGTCAAAGAAATGCAGCCCGGCTATGCCACAAGAGCATCTACAACGCCACAACTCGCGTCGGGATATCAAGGTAAGAATCGAACCCTTTGAAGGTTTATATGACACTGCTTTGTTTCTTGAATGGGTGCAAGGTACCGAGCATGTCCTCCAACATTGCCACTACGAAGAACATGAAAAGGTGGAGATCGTAACCATACACTTTGTGGGAGCGGCAAGGAGTTGGTGGCATAGACTTGTTGCCGATAGAAGAAGGCGTAATGAACCACCTATTGTACGTTGGAACCAACTTGGCACGTCATGACAAACAAGTACATTCCAAAAAACTACAAGGACAAGATGTGCTATGAAATAGCCACGACAAAACAAGGTACATCCAATCCTCAAGAGTTCTTTGCAAAGCTTGAAGATATGTACTACAAAGCCGGAGTAGGTGTGTGTCCCGCTTCATTAAGGATAAGGTTTTTGAGTGGTCTCAATAGTTCTATTCGAGATCAATTAGAAATCCTTCCTATCACCGACATCAACAGTCTTGTGCATACGGCAATGCAATTGCACAATCAAGTGTTGAGGAAGCGCACTGCACTTTGGTCATCATCATCCAACTCAAGGTACAATCCTAACCCTTCTAAACCTTTGTCTACTAATACTTCTACTCCAAATGTCCAAGGAAAAGAAGGCAATGCGTCTAGTTCAAGGGCCCCAAACAATCCAAAAGACACAACTCGTGAGAATTCAAGGCAAAGGATAAGCGACTTGGAATGCTACAAATGCGGCAGGCATGGCCACATGCAAAGAGACTGGGTCAACCCCAAGCGTGTCCTTTTCTCACAAAATGAAGGTTTTATCTCGGAGGAGGAAGAAGAGGAAGAGAATGATCCTCCAAGTGACGAGATCATTCCCACCAATGCTCCCGCCGACGGAGGAGGCACTTTGGCTTTGATGCAACGCCATGTGCTTGTGCAAAAGGAGGAACCCAACATGGCACAAAGGCACAACTTGTTCCAAAGCAAGTGTAAGGTAAGAACGGCTACACTTAGGCTGATCATTGATGGAGCAAGTTGCTCCAACATAGTCAACAAAAAGGTAGTCACTCATTTCAACCTTCTTACCACCCCTCATCCATCTCCATATGGTCTTCTCCGCATCAACGCCGATGATGGTAACCACGTCACTCATCAATGCATTATTTCATTTTCTATTGGTGATTACAAAGATGATGTATTGTGTGATGTTGTTACAATGGACGCCACCCATATTCTACTTGGGCGTCCATGGATTTTTGACCGACGAGTTCTCCATGATGGGTATCTAAATACCTATTTATTCACCCACCATGGACAACGAGTCAAGCTCTTACCCATGTCTCCAAGTGAAATTGCGCAGGATGATAGGGACATGGAAGCTAGAAAGGCAATGCAAGAGGCCAAGACGGCACAAAAGCTAGGCGAGGACACACTCATGCCCAAGCAATGCTTGATGGCCACCAAAATGGTCCTCACCATTCTGCCTCAAAAACTACAAGAGGAAGAGCTAGGAGACAAGTCTGGGCCGCCTTGGTCAATGCCTCATTCTTTGGCAACCAAAGTGGAGCTCCCTTGTGTCCCTAAGCCAAAACCAAGCTTCGAAGAATGGCTACAAGGACTACCATCCATAGGGGCTGGAAACTGCGTGGATGGCTGGCTATGCAAGCTACCATTTTTCTCCTCAAGATCCCATGATCAATCCCTAAAGAGGTATATAAGCACACGCCATGAAGTCTTCAAGCGCGCCCAACAAGAAGAGCCTTGGTCCACAACTCAGACCTTCGACAACAAGGCCCTTCTCCACGGCGTACCCAAGTCAGAAATGCCTTACTTAGGCATCCAAAGAAGTGTTCATCATCAAGACACTCCCCATGGCCACAACGCTCGGCCAATCTACAACAACATAGGCCAATACCGAGCGCAAGAAAGCCATCCGAGTCACTTCATCAACATGACTCATTTGCACGGCGCCAACTCCACCAATCTTCATCAAATTGGCGTCCAAGAAGTGCATCAACAAAGGGCCTCCCTCAATGCCCAAGGCGCTCGGTCAAGACCGGGAGCGCCAACTTCTTCCCCGGCTTTCAACCACTTCATCGACGCACCATGTCTCCAATCATTTCCCTTCGGCGTCGATCATTTATATGCCACAAAGGAAGCAATTCAAGACCCCGGGGAGCTTAGGGTCCGACGTATTTCTACACATTATCCTTTTGACACTCCTTCTCTCAACCCCGACATGCTATCAAGGGTCTCAACACTAGGTGAGACGGGGACGTCTCACAACAAGTGGGGGGCAATGATGAGCTCTCACTTGAGTGCTCAAGCCCATCAAGTCACATACACTCCCAACTATCTCAAGACAAGTGGAGGTTCAATGCACAATTCAGGACCCCGGAGCCATTCACTGTTCATTCCGGAGACAAACCTCAACTGACGCCTACCAAAATACAACATGGCGTGCCACTAGCCAAACCATCACACTTGGCCCGAGCACTATCCATCCCAATGGCCTCAAAATATCCCAAGGAGTCCATCAAGACAAAAAACGCTCGGCCCAAGACTCCACAACTTCAAATTGACCAAGTCAAGCCTCGACGCAAAGCGCCGACAAGTCCAAATGAGGTCCTTATGTGCGTCCGAGCCCTTAGAGCCATTTCTACCAGGCGTTTTTCATTCCATTGGTCCTAAATGGCCCAAAAGAGTCCAGGCAAGGGTCGAACGCGCGCCAAACAAGACTTGGACCCGGGAGAGACAAGATCCCCCTAATTTCGCCATCAACATTAATGGGGATCAAGCAAATCACTCCAATCTGATTCAAATCAGATTGCCAAGTCATCAATCCGTGGGATAGGCACATGGATCACCAATTTCAGCCATTAGATCGTTCATCTTAAGTGCCAACACAATCCCACCATTTTCTCCTTTTGATTATGCATTTATTTCCCTAATTTTCGCCTCTTTAAGGACGTCTTTCATTAGTATAAATAGGCATCTCAAGGTCCATTGTAAGCACGTTGAATTTGAATACAAAGCTTAAGTTGAGAGCCTCTCCTTCCTTTGTAATTTTGGCGTCAAAAACACTATCTTTCCCTTTGTTTCTTGAGTGGTTCGAGTCCCTCTTTAAACACAAACCTCCAACCCTTTTCAAGCCTTTGAATCACCTTCAAAGTCTTGCTTATCCAAAGTCTTCCGCCTACGCCAACTATCCACCAAATTCCGCCAACACTCAACCTTGTCCAAGGTCTCGTCCATAGCCAAACAAGAGAACTTCCCACCTTGAATCTAGATCCAAGCGCACCTTAGCATCCATGAGGAGGTTGATTTAACACCGGCACATCAGGAAACTGAAAGTATCTCAGAGAATCAGCCAAAAACTTCCAAGAAACACAATCATAAGCCTTCTGAAGATCAATCTAGATGAGGCATCTAGGGGAGATTCTGTTACTATCATACCCTTTTATAAGATCCTGAGCAGTAACAATATTATGAGCAATGGATCTACCAGGAACAAAGGCCCCTTGATTCATAGAGATAATATTATCCAGTATAGGCCTAATTTTCATCACCGAGATTTTTGAGACGGTTTTAAGCATAGTGTTACAATAAGAAATGGGCCTAAACTCTTTACTATAAATGGGTTGATCCACTTTAGGTATAATACTGACAAATGTGGCATTAGTTTGCCTAAGCATTCTGCCTCTTTGGAAGATATCTTTGACAGCATTCTCAACATCATTGCCCAACCAAACCCACCCTTGTTTAAAGAACCAACTGCCAGGAGACTTCAGGTTACCAATGTCAAAGACTGCAGATCTGATCTCATTACTGGAAGGAATGGAGCACAAGTTTGCAAAGAGATCAGAATTCACCAACTCACCCTCATACTTGCTAAAATCAGTCTCATAAATTTTCTTCTCCGGACCAAAAAGATGAGAGTAGAAATGTATGATCTCTTGTTCAATTTCACTCTGAGAGCCAATGTCATTGCCAAGATCATCTTTAAGAGAGAAAATAGAGCACGCAACTTTTCTGGATTTAATGCCATTATAGAACATGGATGAAGTTTCTTCTCCAAGCTTAATCCAATCTATTTTTGCTCTTTGAGCAATAAAACTATGAAGCTAGTTCATTCTGAGTTCAAACTCATCTCTGGCACAGGCAACCTCTTCCTGCTTACTGATGTTCATGAAATCATCTTGAAGATTAACATTGGCAATCTTAAGCTTCTCAAAACTCTCTTCTACCATAATTTCCAGCTTTCTAAATCTCCCATTTTGCCACACCTTCAAGGCATTCTTAACTCTTCTAAGTTTCTCAACAACAACAAACTAAGCAGTACCCTGAACATATTTATCCCAAATCTTTCTAACCATGATTGAGTAGTCACCCTCCACTGTCAAGAAGTTCCTAAATCTGAAAGGAATTCTTTTCCTACCAAGGGTGGGATTAACATTCAAGATGCCAGGAGAGTGGTCAGACAAGTTTTGATCAACAAAGAAAACATTGGAATTAGGGAACATTCTATCCCATTCATCGTTGATAAGAACCCTATCCAATTTACATGCAATTCTAGAAGTCCCCTCTTGTTGATAACTCCATGTGTACTTACCTCCAGAGTATACATGATCAATCACACCCAAAGTATTCATTAAGGAAGATAGTTCATCACTATCTCTAGCACTCCTCCTTCTAAGAGAGAGCTTTTCAGAATGCCCCATGATTTTTCTTTAGTTATTAACCCCCAAATTGTTAAAAATTGGAATACTTGTTTTTGACTAAAATCCAAAGGGGTTACTACACAGAATTCTAATTTTTTTGTGTGAAAATCATAAGATTATGATTTTTCTTTTGTTATTAACCCCAAAGTGTTCTAAAATGAAAATACTTGTTTTTACCCAAATCCAAAGGGGTTATTACAAATAAATCTCAATATTTTTGAGAAAATCATAATCTTATGATGTTCTTAAACCATTAACCCACGAAGTGTTCAATAATGAAAATACCTGTTTTTGACCAAAATTTAAAAGGGTTAGTACACAGAAATCTCCATATTTTTGTGAAAATAATAAGCTTATGATTTTCTTATGTTATTAACCCCCGAAGTGTTGAAAAATAAAAATACTTGTTTTTGACCAAAATCGAAAAGGGGTAGTACACAGATTTCTCAATATTTTTTAGAACATCATAAGGGTATGATTTTCTTAAGTTATTAACCACAGAAGTGTTTGAAAATGAAAATATTTGTTTTTGACTAAAATCCAAAGGTTTGTGTAGTACACTAAAATATCAATTTTTTGAGAAAATCAAAATATTATGATTTTCTTTAGTTATCAACTCCCAAAGTGTTCTAAAATGAAAATACTTGTTTTTGACCAAAATCCAATGGGCGTAGTACAAAAAATCTTAATATTTTTGAGAAAATGATAAGCTTATGATTTTCTTAAGTTATTAACCCACAAAGTGTTAAAAAATGAAAATACTTGTTTTTCACAAAAATCCAAAGGGGCTTAGTATATAGAATTCTCAATGTTTTTGTGAAAATCAAAAGCTTGTGATTTTCTTTAGTTATGAACACCCGAAGTGTTTGAAAATGATAATACTTTTGTTTAAAAAAGCTCGAAATGGGGTAGTCATTAGCTTATGATTTTATGTAGTTATTAACTATCGAATTGTTTAAAAATGAAAATACTTGTTTTTGACTAAAATCCAAAGATATTAATACACAAAATTATCATTGTTTTTGTGAAAATCATAAGATTATGATTTTCTTTAGTTATTAACCCCCAAAGTGTTCTAAAATGAAAATACTTGTTTTTGACCAAAATCCAAAGGGTTAATACACATAAATCTCAATATTTTTGAGAAAAGCATAAGCTTATGATTTTCTTAAGCTATTAACCCATGAAGTGTTCAATAATGAAAATACTTGTTTTTGACTAAAATCCAAAGGGGTTAGTAAGTAGAAATCTCCATATGTTTGTGAAAATTATAAGCTTATGATTTAATAATGTTATTAACCTCCGAAGTGATCAAAAAATAAAAATACTTGTTTTTGACCAAAATTCAAAGGGGTAGTACACAGAAATCTCAATATTTTTGATAAAATCATAACCTTATGATTTTCTTATGTTGTTAACCCCCGAAGTATTATAAATTGAACTAGTTTATTTTTTACCAAAATTCAAACAGGGTAATACATAGAAATCTCAATATTTTTGTGAAAATCATAAGCTTATGATTTTCTTTAGTTATGAACCCCCGAAGTAATTGAAAATGAAAATACTTGATTTTGACCAAAATTCAAAGGGGGATAGTACACAGAAATCTTAATATTTTTAAGAAAATCATCAGTTTATGATTTTCTTAAGTTATTAACTCACGAAGTGTTCAAAAATAAAAATACTTGTTTTTGAACAAAATCGAAAGGGATAGTACACAAAAATCTCAATATTTTTGTTAAAATCATTAGCTTATAATTTTCTTAAGTTATTAACCACCGAATTGTTCAAAAATGAAAATATACTTGTTTTTTACTAGAATCCAAAGGGGTTAGTTCAGGGAAATCTCAAAAAAATTGTGATAGGTATGAACCCACGAAATATTTTAAAATGAAAAATACTTGTTTTTGACCAAAATTCAAAGGCGGTTCAACAATGAAAATACTTGTTTTTACACAAAACTTTAAAGGGGTTAGTACACAAAAATCTCAATATTTTTGAGAAATTCATAATCTTATGATTTTCTTAAGTTATTAACATCTCAAGTGTTCAAAAATGAAAATACTTGTTTTTCACAAAAATCCAAAGGGGTTAGTACATAGAAATCTCAATATTTTTGAGAAATTATTAAGCTAATTATTTTCTTAAGCTATTACCTCCGAAAGGTTAAACAAATTAAAATACTTGTTTTTCACCAAAATCCAAGCGTGATAGTACACAAAAATCTCACTGTTTTTGAGAAATTCATAAGTTTATGATTTTCTTAAGTTATTAACCTCCGAAGTGTTCAAAAATGAAAATCCTTGTTTTTCACCAAAATCCAAAGGGGTTAGTACACGGAAATCTCAATATTTTTGAGAATTTCATAAGCTTATGATTTTCTTAAGTTAATAACCTTCGAAGTGTTCAAAAATGAAAATCCTTGTTTTTTCACAAAAATCCAAAGGGGCTAGTACACATAAATCTATATATTTTTGAGAATTTTATAAGCTTATGATTTTCTAAAATTATTAACCTCTGAATTGTTCAAAAATGAAAATTCTTGTTTTTCACCAAAATCCAAAGGGCTACTACACATAAATCTATATATTTTTTAGAATTTCATAAGCTTATGATTTTCTTAAATTATTAACCTCTGAATTGTTCAAAAATACTTGTTTTCACCAAAATCAAAGAGGTTAGTAGTTATTACACAAACCTCTCAATATATTTGAGAAATGCATAAGCTTATGATTTTTCTTAAGTTATTAACGTCTGATGTATTGAAAAACAAAAATACTTGTTTTTCACCAAAATTCAAAGGGGTTCATACATAGAAATATCAATATTTTTGAGAAATTCCTAAGCTTATAATTTTCTTAAGTTATTAACCTAGCGAAGATGGGGCCGAGGGAGACGGAAGTTTGGTTGAATGGGGAGGTTGTGGTTGAGGTGCCGAGTATGGAGGTGAATTGTTGAAGGAGAGTGTGAGGGATGCCAACATATTCAATATGGCGGCAATTATCAGAATCAATGATAAAGGGGATGGTATTAGGACCTTTCCTGCTTTTGATGTAGTTGTGGAATAAAGAGGAGCAGTGGTAGCCATGTTTGATCCATGCGATTTTGGATTGTTGATGGATATTTGAAGAAAGTATCTCATAATCATTCTTGATGGCAACATCGATTTTGGATTGTTGATGGATATTTGAAGAAAGTATCTCATAATCATTCTTGATGGCAACAATGACCATATTTTCTTGTTGTTAAAATAGAGGATCAAAAGGATGAAGTAAAGCATTAGATTGGACAACATCAAGTTTGAGATTGTTATATTTGAGATTGCTTTAGCTAATGCTAAGGGGTGGCCCTTACATCAGATGAATGTAAATAATGCCCTCCTGCATGGATATCTCGAGGTGGATATTTATATGCATTTACCGGAAGGGTATGACAAAGGCAGCACTGGAGAAGTGTGTAAACTAAAAAGGTCACTGTATGGGTTGAAGCAAGCTTCAAGGCAGTGGAATATGGAGTTGACTGGAACACTGAAAAATATGGGGTTTGTGCAGTCTTATAATGACTATTCTTTATTCATCAAAAATAAAGGAAAGTCATTTCTAGTGGTCCTTGTATATGTGGATGATATACTCATCACATGTACAGATACAGAAGGGATTCAGAAGGTGAAAGATGTTCTGCATCAAGCTTATACTATAAAAGATTTGGGTGATGCTAGGTATTTTCTTGGGATGGAGATCTTCAGAGAAAAGGCAGGAGTGTATCTTAGTCAGCAAAAATATATCCTGGATACTTTGAAAGCTGCGAAGATGATGGAGTCCAAGCCAGCCAGCACACCACTACCTGCTGGTTTACAGTTGAAAGCTGAAACTGGAACCTTACACTAGTAGGGAAAAGGTCTTTAGCGGCGCTCTTGAAAAAGTTATTGCGGCGCAAAAAAGCGCCGTAAGTACCTATACCGACGCAATCAAAAGCGCTCTCTTTGCCTATGCCGCTACCCTTGTAGCGGCGCTTTTTTTTTGCGTCGGTATAGCAATATTCTTGCGCCGCTATAGACTAGCCGCGCTTTAAAAGCGTCGGATAAAGTTACTATTTCGAAAATATATATTTCACATATTAATAGTATAAATTTGTTACTGTCTGGCAATTATATATATTTCACATGCACCTGTTGCAGACATTCAAGAGATCAACATCTGAGAACACACATCAAAGAATTTTATATACAACTAGGGAGAAGGCTCGCGCGGGCTTTACTGCATCGTCGAAACATAATTAATAAAGAATGGATAATCGATTATAATTGTTTCTTTCAACATGCGGTATATTCGCATACATTAAAGAGTTGAACTGTCGTTGACGACCTTCAAGTCTTCTACTATGTGGAAATATGTTATATTACGATGGCAATGACAATTTGATTTGTGTTGTGACTGTGTGTATTAGTTTCGTATTAGGCTTATATGTTAATGTGTTACAAATTGACTTATAGATTAGGTCTCACATCCCTCACAAACACTAAGAAAAGACAATAAATGAGATAAATATTAACCAATCAAAACAAAGGTAATAAATACATTAAGTGGATTTTGAAGGAACCTATAATTTTATATTAGATTAGATTTGATATTAATACTTCATAGTAAAATTAATTACAAAATGATAGTAGTGTCAAATACATCCAAGTTTAATGTTTAGCTAACTCTGTGATCCTAGGTACATATACAACACATATTTAAAAAGGCATCCATGATCCATGAGATCATACCATAAATTTAGTTGAATAACTCAGATCAAGGTTGCCATAAATAACTCTGTAATTAACATCATCTTTCATATTTTCATCATGAAATTTGAAAAAATGGAGATTAGATATAAGTTTTTCTAATATTAAAAAGAAATTTACTACTATCATATATCCGTTGTTCTGACAAGTTTCAAAATAAAAGCCACTAACCTGAACGATACTGTTTGCAAAATCCAGCATCCAAAACCTAATGACAAAGACAAGGGCTGCCCATTTCCTAGTGTTGTCCTCACTCCTTTTCTAAGCTTCCATGCTCATCTTATCTTTTTAGGTTATAAGGGGAAACTTGCAAGTGATTTCTTAACCAGGAATCTAGTAAAAAAAAGTAGTGTAAACCTGCAATACTCCTTAGAGTAATCACCAAATCTCCAATATCTGCAGAAATCGGCCACAAATATCATAAATCTTGATATTAGAATACACATAATAAAGTAATCACCAAATATCGAAAAGCACAATCAGGAAGCAGAAAATCGATAACTTGAACAATATAATATTTCAACTACAACAGCTGAGATAAACTTCGAGGTGATGAGAACAAGATAGCGTTCTACAGGGAAATGCAATAAGTTTGCAAGTACAAAATCATTGTAGTAAAAAAATTGTGTTCATTATGTAGCAGAATTGCTTGTAACTTTTACACTTAAATGAAGAGTATAAATCTTTGACCAAAAAAAGTGTTGAAGTTAAATCTGTCCGTTATTTACTGCTAGTTAAGTCAGTTTTCATATCTTGTTCTTTGAATTCAACAATCTGGTATCAGATCTTGACTTCCGAAAGACAAAAGAGTGCGTGAAAACACAAGAGAAGAGAGTTTGTGAGAATGGGGTCAGAAGGCAATGATCGGTTTTCTCAGCCCGCTATTCCAAAGTTCGACGGGGACTTTGATCACTGGAGCATGGTGATGGAGAACCTCCTACGGTCTAGGGAGTACTGGACAGTTGTGCACGCAGGTTACACTCTACCCGGTGAAGGAGAAGTGCTGACGCCAGGACAAAAGAAAACACTGGAAGAGATGCAACTCAAGGATCTGAAGGCCAAGAATTACTTGTTTCAATCTCTTGACAAGTCAATTCTGAAGACAATCACCAAGAAAGAGACTTCGAAACAGCTTTGGGATTCCATGAAGATGAAGTATCAAGGGAATGCCCGAGTTCAGAGAGCCCAACTTAACCGTCTTCGCAGGGATTTTGAAGTCCTATCAATGAAGCAAGGTGAATCGATCAATGATTATTTTGGGAGAGTGCTGGTGATTTCCAATGATATGAGGAATTGTGGGGAAATTATGGATGATGTCAAGATCGTGGAGAAGATCTTGAGAACCCTCACTGACAAATGGAATTATATTGTTTGTTCCATTGAAGAAGCAAAGGACATAGATGAGCTTTCAGTCGATGCTCTACAAAGCTCTCTGCTTGTACATGAGCAGAAGTTCAAGAAGGATGGTGATGATGAGCATGCCCTCACGGTATCACATGATGAAGGAAGTGGTGGAAGAGGGCGTGGAAGATCTGGCTTCAGAGGAGGAAGAGGCAGAGGCAGGGGTCGCCAAAGTTACAGTAAAGCCACTATTGAGTGCTATAAATGCCATCAACTTGGACACTACCAGTACGAGTGTCCAAAGATAGGAAGGCAGGCTAATTTCACAGAGTTGGAGGGATGCGAAGAGATGTTTCTTATGTCCTATCTTGAGTCATCTGGAATCAATATAAGTGATGTATGGTTCTTGGATTCCGGCTGCAGCAACCATATGTGCGGTGATCCATCTCTTTTCATTGAGATAAAGGAAGAATCTCATAGGGATGTCAGATTGGGAAATCATGCAAGAATGAGTGTGGCTGGCAAAGGAAATGTAAGAATGGCATTTGAAGGTGCCAATCACATTGTACATGATGTATTCTATGTTCCAGAACTCAAGAATAATCTTCTTAGTATCGGGCAGCTGCAGGAGAAAGGCTTGGCTGTCTTAATCAAGAACAATCAATTTCGTATCTACCATCCCACGAAGGGACTGATTATTCAAAGCCAGATGACAACCAACAGAATGTTTGTTTTGCTCACCAACACATCAACAAACAAGCAAGGAACTAGTGAGGAATGCTTCCAAATTGATGTTCAAGACCTAGCTCAACTTTGGCATTGCAGGTATGGTCATCTTGGTTATACTGGTTTAAAATCTCTGAAACAAAAGGAAATGGTGAAGGGGCTGCCAGATTTCAGTGAAGCCAAAGTTTTGTGTACTGACTGCTTGAGAGGAAAGCAACACCGAGAGGCTATGCCAAAAAGGGCCATATGGAGAGCTTCAGAGAAATTAGAATTGATTCATGCTGACATTTGTGGTCCAATCTCTCCAACATCCAATGGCCAAAAGAGGTACTTCATTTGCTTTATTGATGACTTTAGTAGGAAAGCTTGGGTATATTTCCTTACATATAAGTCTGATGCTTTTCCAGTCTTCAAGCAGTTTAGAACGTGTGTAGAAAAGGAATCTGGTTGTTCTATTAAATGCTTGAGAACTGATCGTGGAGGTGAATTTACATCAAATGAGTTTAATGATTATTGTAGAGAGAATGGAATCAAGAGGCAGCTGACCACGGCCTACACACCGCAACAAAACGGCGTGGCTGAAAGGAAAAACAGAACTGTGATGAATATGGTGAGAAGTCTTTTGGTTGAGAAAGACATTCCAAAGAATTTCTGGCCAGAGGTTGTGAATTGGGCCTTTTATGTTCTTAACAGATGTCCAACAGCTGCTGTAAAGGACAAAACTCCAGAAGAAGCTTGGAGTGGAGTGAAACCTTCAGTTGAACATTTTAGAGTATTTGGATGTGTGGCTCATGTTCATGTGCCTGATGCTCGTCGAACCAAACTTGAAGACAAAAGTCGCAGCTGTGTTTTGTTCGGACTGAGTGCAGAATCAAAGGGCTATAGGCTTTATGATCCCGTGGGCAAGAAAGTCATAATCAGTAGGGACGTTGTGTTCGAAGAAGAAAAGAAATGGAACTGGGATGGAGATTATGCTGAACTGGTTAATCTGGACCTGGAATGGGGAGAGAAGAAATAACAGGAGAAGATGAAATTGAGAATCCTATTGTCGAGAATGAAAATCCTGAAGCTTCGAGTGCCAGAGGAAGTCGTAACAGAAGAGCTCCTGTATGGATGCACGATTATGTTACTGGAGGAGAAGATGAGGTTGATGAGCGAATTCAGTTTGCCTTATTTGTTGGCTCTGATCCGGTCAGTTATGAAGAAGCAGCAAAGAGTGATAAATGGAAGCAGGCTATGGATGATGAAATCAATTCCATTGAGAAGAACGAGACTTGGCTTCTAACTGATTTGCCACAAGGAGCCAAGAGCATAGGAGTGAAATGGGTATACAAAACTAAACTGAACCAGCAGGGAGAAATTGAGAAATACAAGGCTCGCCTGGTTGCAAAGGGATATGCTCAGAAACAAGGTGTTGATTATGAAGAAGTGTATGCCCCTGTTGCTCGCACGGATACAGTACGAATGATTCTTGCCATTGCAGCTCAAAGAAGTTGGATCATCTACCAACTAGATGTGAAGTCTGCTTTCTTGCAAGGGGAGTTATCTGAGGAAGTTTATGTTGAACAACCGAGGGGTTATGAGGTGAAAAATGAAGAAAGTAAAGTCTACAAGCTTAATAGAGCTGTGTATGGACTTAAGCAGGAGCCGCAGGCATGGTTCAGCCGGATAGAAGTATACTTCAAGATGATGGGATTTGAGAAGGATCTGAGTGAGCAAACTCTATTTACAAAAGTCAACCAGCAAGGTAAATGCCTAATTGTCAGCCTCTATGTAGATGATTTAATCTATACTGGTAATGATGAAGTCATGATGAGTGAATTTAAGCAGTCCATGATGAGGGAGTTTGATATGTCTGATTTGGGAAAGATGAAGTACTTCCTTGGGATAGAAGTGTTACAACTTGATACATGGATATTCATCAGCCAAAAGAAGTGTGCCAAAGAAGTGCTGGAAAAGTTTGGAATGGAAGAATGCAATCCTGTTCTTAATCCAATCATTCCAGGGTTCAAGATTCATAAGGACGATGATGGCATGAAGGTGAATAGCTCAGTCTACAAACAGCTGGTGGGAAGTCTAATGTATTTAACAACTACAAGGCCTGATCTGATGTATGCAATCTGCTTGATTAGCAGATATATGTCCAGTCCTACAAAGCTTCATCTTATGGCTACCAAAAGAATTTTGAGATATCTTCAAGGAACAACTGGCTATGGAATTTTCTATCAAAAGACAGGCAACAAAGAAATAATTGTCTACACTGATAGCGATTATGCAGGATGCCAGGAAGATAGGAAGAGTACATCCGGTTATGCATTTATTCTGAGTAATGCAGCAATTTCCTGGTCGTCAAAGAAACAACCCATTGTCGCTTTCAGCACAACAGAAGCAGAATTTGTGGCTGTTGCAGCCTGCACTTGTCAGATGGTGTGGATGAAAAGAATGCTGAAGAAACTCGGTTATGATGGGAGTGATAGTCCAGTTATCTTCTGTGACAACAGCTCAACAATTAAGCTATCCAAAAATCCTGTAATGCATGGGAAGAGCAAGCACATTGATGTGCGATTCCATTTTCTGTGTGACCTTGTAAATGAGAAAGTTGTGCAGCTGAAGTATTGTGGCACTAAACAACAGATAGCTGATATATTTACTAAGCCATTGAAGCTGGATACATTTCAGGAGCTTAGGAGAAAGCTGGGAGTTTGTGATGCACCACAGATAAACTAGCAGACAGTCTAGTTTAAGGGAGGAAATGTTGAAGTTAAATCAGTCCGTTATTTACTGTTAGTTAAGTCAGTTTCCAGATCTTGTTCTCTGAATTCAACAAAAAGAAACAGTATATATCTCACCTTTTACTGTAATTGTCCTCTGGAAGAATTTCCCAGGCCTTCAAACTGCAATCAAACAAGGCATACAGTTGAAAGGTTAACAGTATGAGATGCAAATAATAATTTTCCAGTTGAATAAGCACATGACAAGTTCTCAAAACAGCCTATACTCTAACATTGGCTCTAACATTGAAATGTTAAAAAACTACTTTGTGCAAAGCTTACACAGCTCTAACATTGGCTCTGCTCAATAAAAAAAATACTGATTACCTTATTGATAGACTTTTACCAACATAGTGAACATCTTGAATCCACACTGTTAGGTTGCAGAAGGGCATGGTATGTTAATATCGATACCTCCTATGGAATCTGAAGTGTGCAATGATAGATAATAAGGTGGGTATCACGAATATAGAGCAATACCTGGGTATCACGAATTCCAGGGCCAGCAGCAAGGACAACAACAAGGTGGAAACCTTTCATCAAAAAGTTCCGGTACCGTTTCCTCTCTAAGCAATATCAGAATTTATAGTGTTAGTATTTCAGCTCAGACATGAAGAAGCCACACATAAATTTTTAGGACTCAACTGTAGCTAGAGCCTTTTCTTCGAGATGGGCACGAGAGCCAAAAGCAGCGACGGGTATGTCAGATATCCTTAAAGATGAATCACCAACAAATGATTTTTCAAAATCAAATTGTTCTTTGCCAACTGCATGAATCTGGCAGCAAAATATCAGTTCCCATCTTTTTACTTCATTCAAGTTAAGATATATTGGGATATGAAGACATCAAATTGTTCTAACCTGATTTTCAAGCTTCTCTAGGTCATACCCTGGTTGCTCCATCTGCATCCAGCATGAGAAGAGGTTCGCCCCGTGCATGAAGCATCCCCTGTTGTAAAATGCTTTCACAGAAGCAAAAGCTCAATAACTAGCTGTTATGTGGCACATACAAACTTGAAGTGATTTTACGGAACTCACTTTTCTAATAGCTTCTCCTTTACCGTAGTTTCTTCCAAGGAGGATAACTCTAACTTTTTCTACTGCGTGCTTCTTAACAAAGTCAAAGGCTACTCTGTTCGTTCCATCTGAACTTCCATCATCAACTATCAAGGCCTGCTCAAAGATCCACATGTTAACTGTTGGATCGTTAGTTCAATTACTTCTGAGGGAACAAAGTGTATTGTTCCTTCAGAGGTATAGCATCGGAATATTAACGCAGGAAATATAGAAGAACACAAGTATTTAGAGTGGAAACCTCAACCACTAAGAGTTGAGTAAAACCACTACCTTCAAGCAATGGCGGAGCCAGGAATCTGTAAAAGCAGGTGCTCAATTTTTTTTCCGCGTATATATATATATATATATATATATTAATTCTAGTAATTAAAAAAATCTCGATAACAATAATAATAATAATGTCATTACATTACTTTAAACGGGGTAAATCCATCTTGCGAGTCTTCATACTCTGAAAATGTTGAATGATGACTTCATTATCAATGTTTTTGAAGACTTCTTTCTCCACATAACACACGAGAGCATCATTGAGAAAATCATCATCCATCTTGTTACGCAAATCGGTCTTGACAATTTTCATTGCAGAGAAGACCCTTTCCACTGTAGCAGTCGCAACTGGTAACACCAATACCAACTCAATAAGACGATACACCAAGAAATACACACTGTGAATTCCTACATCAACCATCTTCTTAGCAATAGCTCCAATAGTCTCCAACTTGGAGAAATTCTCATCTCCCCTCATATTAATAATCCACACCATCAATTGGGTCTTAAGCTCACTTTTATCAACCTCTGAAAAGTCTTGAGGATATAACTCTGCAAGTCTAAGTAGCTTTGACTCGGAGAAATTGGAGAATAAATTCTTCGGATCAAGACATGTTATACATGTGAGCAATTCCGTGTTCGATTCATTGAACCGATCCTTCATCTCTTCTATAAGTTGGTCAATAACCTAGAAATGTATTATAATATTAATTTAACTAATAAAAAGAATAAAAATAGAAAAATAAAGATTATAATAGGAAAATACCTGAAAATATATCTCGGATCGAAAGAAGAAACCATATGTAATAGTACGTCCATAACGCCTATTACGATTGCGATTTGTAACATCATCCTCCATCTTGGGAATGTCTATATTCTTCTTATTACAAAAATCAATGACTTCTTCTAATAGCGCATCCCATCCATTATCCCTCACATCTTGTACTTTCCTCTGAGTGCTTTGGAGCATAGAAACGGCCGATAAGATATTTTGATCTTTTTGTTGCAAGAATTGCGACAACATATTTGTCATCCCTAATAGTAGCCTCATCAAATGAGCAATAAGAACAAATTCAAAATCCTCCATCTTATCTACCATGCCACCGGCCATGCCTCGAGTAGGCAAATCATAACCAAAATCATGTACGTTTTCAAGCACTTGAATAGTTGGAGTCCATAAATGTAGAAGACGAGCAATGGTTGTATAGTGTGAACCCCAACGAGTAGCTCCTGGTCGAACTAAGGTACTCTCTTGATTCAATCCTCTCCCGGTAGAAACTTCTCCTCTTTGTAACTTTGCCAATAATTCTTCATGTTGCTTCTCCCGGAATTGATCTCTTCTTTTGCAAGAAGATCCAACCATGTTTGTAATCATGGACAAGTACTCAAAGAAATTACTCACAAATTGATTAGTGCGTGCAACCGCCACAACAACTAATTGAAGTTGATGAGCAAAACAATGAATATACCTTGCACTTGGATTTTCATTCAATATGAGAGTTTTCAAACCATTGAGCTCACCTCTCATATTCGAAGCTCCATCGTATCCTTGCCCTCTAATCCTGGAAATTGATAATCTATGTTTTGCAAAAAAATCATCAACTCCACTTTTCAAAGATTGAGCGGTGGTATCACCAACATGAACAACTCCAAGAAACCTCTCCACAACTACGCCATGGTTGTCTAGATATCTCACAACAATAGCCATTTGCTCTTTTATCGAACTATCTCGAGCCTCATCAATCAACAAAGAGAAGAACTTGTCTCCCATATCAAGAATTATGCCCTTTTTTATCTCCGATGCACAAGCACTAATAAGGTCTTTTTGAATATCATGGGAGGTAAGTTTGTGATTTCCCGGCGCATTCTCCATTGTTACCTTTCGAACACTAGGATTTTGTTCCCTTATCAAATCAACTAGTTCAAGAAAGTTTCCTCTATTTAAAGAGTCAATATCCTCCTTATGCCCCCGAAAACCCATTCCTTGTCGAAGTAAATATTTTGTAGCATCCAAACTTGCGGTCAAACGAATACGATATGCCTCTCCTAGTACTTGATTTCCCGAAGCAATCTTTCTTGTCAAACTTTGTCTTTGATTCTTGAAAGAAACGAATTTTTCTCGAGCCGCATTATGAACACTATTTGTCGCTCCCACATGTTCGTTAAATTTTGCTACAGCCTTCCTCCAATTACGAAATCCTGTTATTACAAATACACCATCTCCAAACCTTCTTCCTTCACCTTCTTTAAAAAGATAACACCAAAAGCAAAAGGCGGCATCTTTAGTAACACTGTATTCCAACCACTCCCATCTCTTGAACCACCCAACTTGAAAGGACCTCAAATTATCACCGAACTTAGTTCGTGGAAAATCATGAGAATGTGGTTGACATGGCCCCTTAGTCACATATGCTCGTGCAATATCATCTCTAATCTTAGGATCATAATCATTAATATGTTGTCTCAATCCCGAATCACTAATCATATCAGTTTCACATACTCGAGATCTTTTGAGACTTGATCCACCACCGACGACATTAGCATTACTAGCAATATTTGAAGGCTCTTGAGATTCACGTGAAGACACAATAGTCGGGATAGTATTTGTACTTGAAGGCTCTTTCCGAATCAAAAACTTTTCCATGATCCTAACATAATAAACTTTCATATTCAAATTTCCAATCAAAGTCCAACTCAATTTTTCAACTTTCAATCAATTATCAATTCAAAATAATAATTAAGATAAGTAGACAACTAAACAAATAAACATATACGTAACAAATCTAAATCAAATTCAACAAATACATCAATGAACCACACATGCCTAAATCTAACAAATCCTAAATTATAATATATTATATATATATTTAATCAAAATTAAAATACTTACTGAAAGTTGGAGTTGGAGTAAATGAGTGGATTGTTTTTTGAGTGCTTGAAAGTTGGAGTCGGAATCGTGCAGCTGCTGGAATCGGGCGGGGCGGGCGTCGGGCCTAAAAGCCGTAAAAAATGGATTGTTTTTTTTTTTGAGTGCTTGAAATTTGAGACTCTGTTTTTTGAGTGCTTGAAATTTGAGACTCTCAGTAGTCTGTTGAGAGTATACGAAGAGTTTCTACTGCCAGCCTTTGATCGCTATTTTACTTAATATAATTACTTTTGAATTGTTTTTTTCTTAAAAAAAAAAATCTTTTCATTTATCAAAACGACGTCGTTTTGATCGCTATTTTAAATTAAAACAGAAAAGAAGACAACAGGTAACAGCTCGTCTTCTTCCTCTAGCAGAGGCTGCTAGGGTTTTTTCTCAGCACAAGCTGCACAACAGCCATGGCATGGAGGCATGGATGGTTGGACTTGGAGGTGCTCCGATCGATTCCGGCCCTTATCGCCGGTGCTCCCGGGAATTTCTTGAGACGAAGGGAGTGCTTCAGCACTTCCAAGCACCCCCCAGCTCCGCCACTGCCTTCAAGCTTCTCACTTGAAGGATTTGAATGAGTATACTTATCTTATTAATCTCTTGTTTGTTACAAAAGAAAGCAAGGATTACGATCACGAATCTCTTCTTTCACTCGAGCCCAAACTCAACGCCTAAGACTAAGTATTGCTCACTCTTTCTCTCTTTTCTTCTTGTTCTTCTTTTGGACGATCACACTTGATTCACACAAGCATAAACTCTCTCAATCGTCTCATCTATTCCTAAGCCTAAGACTAGTTTATATAGCAAAGATAAAACTATGTTTAAACTAGGGAACAAACAAGAATATGGAAAATATATCTTTCGCATAAGAAGATATTATTTCCATCTTTTAATTATATCTCTTTCCCTAACTTCTTCATGATATCTTCTCAGCTCAAACCATATTTTCCATAAAGGAAACATGATATCTTCGTTGCGCTCTCTCAGCCCTTTCTTTCCTTAATTAGCTCGCCTCTGTTGAGTAACGTTCCTGCTCAAGTAGACATCCTGAAACACTCAAGTATACATTAGTAGGAATGTTTGTTACCATCAAAACCAGAAGGAACTTTACTTCAGCCGTAGCTTCAACATTAACCCATTAAAAAATAAGAAATGATGAGCATCTGTCCACATTGCTTGTAAAATAGGGATAACAAAGTTCACACATTTCCAAATAATTTGATGCAGCCACATATGATGCACATCTAACTTGTGAGCATCTTGGTTAAGTTAAATATATAATTTTATACATGTTAATGCAGTACGAGGTTGCTGAATCATTAACTATTTCAGAATTCTGAGATACAACGGTATTGGGTGTACTTGAACTCACAGCTTTGGCAAAAGGCATTTCTTTTCTTCCATGAAAAGATAAAGGAAATCAAAAAGAAATTTATATGGGAGGGAATTTGCAGTCATACATTTGATATCCAGAAAGACTATAACACAGAATTTGCATTCATCTAAAAATAACTAAAAACCAAAACTATTATAATTTTAAATTAGCAGTAAAATGCACAAGTTCATCCAGTTAAAGATAAGTACCTCATAAGAGAATGACTTGTCATTTTCAACACGCTGTTGCAAATAACTAACCAGTAAAATTTCAGATATTAGTACATATGTCAAAACAGTAGCTCACAGATAAGAAGTGAAATCAAATAAAAGAATAAAAAATTAACTAGCTGTTGGACCCGGATAAAACAAGCCCGTTAAAGTAAGCCCGTAAAAATAAGCCCAAAGCCCATTATACTTCTCCTAGGTCACAAATTGGATGATAGGGGTAAATAACTAAAAAAGAAGAAAAGAGGAAAGAGGATAAAGAAGGAGAAGAAGATAAGAAGCAGAGGGGGATAAGACGAAAGGAGAAGGAGGGTGAAGCGTAGGAGGGAGGAGAGGGCGATGGGGGCTTTCGGTCTGGATTCCCGCAGCCCACCGACTCATCCGCTACTGCTAGGCTCACCGCCCCGACTCGGCTATTTCGTCCCCAAAAACAACAACAGCAAATCCCGCCTCGCCTCGGCTTCGGCATGACTCGCGTGTCTCGCCTCGCCTCGGCCTCGGCATGACTCGCGTGTCTCGCCTCGGCATGACTCGCGTGGCTCGCCTCGCCTCGGCATGACTCGCGTGGCTCGCCTCGCCTCGGCATGACTCGCGTGGATCGCCTCGCCTCGGCCTCGGCATGACTCGCCTCCGCGTGGCTCGCCTCGCCTCGGCCTCGGCATGACTCGCGTGGATCGCCTCGCCTCGGCCTCGGCATGACTCGCGTGGCTCGCCTCGGCCTTTGCTCACGGAGCCTTTGCTCACGTAGCCTTTGCTCACGTAGCTCGCCTCGGCTTTGCTGGCGGGACTCCTCGCCTCGGCCATGCGTCCTCGCCATGCATGAACGTTGTTTTTGTGGGACTCCAAGCATGTACAAGAGATTGAGCAAGTTGATGTTATGGGTATATATATGACTCGTAAGGTCATTTAATCGAATAAAGCATTGAGCATGAGTTTCGCCTTCTCTCGGTGATGTATAATTACATTCTTAAATCTCCCTTCGGGTTTAAACTAATCATTTTAATTCCTTAAGATATCATTTGACAATTATATCATTTATATAATTACTGACTTGAGCGTCGGAGTACCTTCCCGGGGAGCCCCATCTCCGGGTTTGGCTCTTGCAGGGATCCGAGGATATTCCGATCGAGAAGCAAGAGAGCCTTAGGGGCTTGAGGAAGAAGAAAGGATAAAGACTCGGGAATCCGGAGTGTTGCCGTTTTCCCTTCCGTTGGAACGAGGTTCCAACAAATCCGAGTTCCAACACTAGCTAATGCACATGAATACAAATCAATCGGTACAAGTTCACGAGCTAAATACTGAGAGACATGGCTACCAACATTAAAGAGAACCACTTACCTTTAGCACCAGTCTTCAATCACA
This sequence comes from Oxyria digyna, assembly GCA_029168935.1. NCBI lineage: Eukaryota > Viridiplantae > Streptophyta > Magnoliopsida > Caryophyllales > Polygonaceae > Oxyria > Oxyria digyna. Next base: position 13,293,747 of record JAPVLV010000024.1, on the reverse strand, counting down.
TCAACACATAATCCAGACACCGAATATCAAATCTATGAACTCTGATTGTATATGCAATATAGAAAGTAAGGGAATCCATTAGAGTGAGGACTCTATGAGCAACGAAATTGGCTACCTATAACAAGGAATCATGTCTTTGATCAAGTCTAAGAATTGATTAGTCAGTGATTAATAGCCACGGCCATGAGCTCGTGCGCTAGGGAAACGCCGACGACGCAGCGATCGTCCTCGTTGTGATAGACGCAGTTGTAGCTGTGTTCATCGGCGCCTTTCTGTGTGGACGAGCTCGTACTTCTACGGCGATTTCAAGTGTGGTTGAAGAGGAGAATGGCGGCGCCGCCCATCTAGGAGATGCAATAGGAGGATCGACACTTTGGTGGTGAGGGAACTCGGAAATAGGGGTAGTGGAAAACTGGGACGTTATGTGGAAACTGGGTCGTTATGAAGTTTGTTTTTATCACTAATAATAGCGCCTCATTTTGCAAAGCGACGTCGTTGGTATCCTCGAAAGCTAAGAAACAAGGTAAAGTCAGTCGGTCTAGCACGGAAGCAGAGTATAGGTGCATGGCATTTACAACGTGTGAGTTGGTTTGGATCAGTTATGTTCTGGGAGATCTGTCTATTGAAGTGCCTCGCCCGATCACTTTATATTGTGACAATAAAGCTGCTCAACAACTTGCGGCTAATCCTTGTTTTCATGAGAGAACAAAGCACATTGAAATAGATGTGCATTTCATTCGAGAAAAGGTGCAAAAAGGGTTTATTCAGACAACTTATGTGCCTACAAGCCAGCAGAGTGCAGACATCATGACAAAGGCCTTAGGGAAGCAAGAGTATCTATACCTTAGTGTCAAGTTAGGAATGACAGAGTTTCCGACTTGAGAGTGGATATTGAGTTTGTAGTATTAAGTGTGTGGGTTAGCTATGTTATTTTCCTGTGCTATATGCTTAGGGAGCCTTAGTATATAACGACTTCCTTATTGCTGTCTATTGTATTAATTCTCATTGTACGTACACACAACAAGATTCAATATATTAGCTCATAGAGCATTCCTCCTCCAATCTCTTCTTTCTATATTCTACATTTCTAAGTGTAGAATTCAATCTAGTTCACGATGTAAATTCTACAATAACATCACAATATATAATTTCAACACCAGATAACCACTGATTTTCCCTCTCCATAACAAGGGACTTGGACCTTAAGTAACACAAACAAACCCTTAAATGCTCATTGGGAGAATGGCATATTCCTCTATATGCAAGTATGCTGGAAAAGCATAAACATGTTTGCCTAAGGTTCAACAAAGAAAGAGCCAAGTAGCCGCCCTGGTTTTTAGTCTCTATATAATTTTAGGACAAATGTCTTGTAGATTTGGATGTAGACCAAGTCAGAAGAAATGTAGCTTCCGTGGTACGTCACAGAAATATCTGCTATTGTTCTTTTTTGTTAATTACTACTCCCTTCGACCCATAATATAATTTTTCTTTCACATTTGCCGAGACACGTTTTGTATCGTTAATATCTCTAACTATATGTTAATATCTCTAACTATATGTTAATAAAAAATTCTAAAATTTTGATATGTTAAAGTAATCATCAAGACGAATCAAATAAGACCCCATATAACTATGTTTGTTCTTACATATTAAAAGTTATACGACAAAATGTATTAAAAGATGAATAGTGTCAAAAATGAAACATGAATTATATATCGGGACGGAGGGAGTAGTTAATATGCGCACGCGCACTCGATACATACACTAAATCTCCAACGGGATTTTATCTCAAGCAACTTGAATTTCAATTTGTCTTGTGAACAAGAGACGAGGTTTTTCTAAATGTACCAAAAGAGTAAAAAGAGCTTCATCTAATAACTAATGCAAACCAGAACAATAGGTAATTCATACAAATCATTTGGGAGACTGAACTTTTTATTTATATATTTACTACTGAAACCTGCTCAACCAAAGCCTAGTGCATCTTTGGCAATAAGAAGAGGTCATACAAACCAACACACACCTTAGGATGATAGCATTGCTAGGTTTGCTCCTAATCACATTTTAAAATGATTTTTTTCAACATAGCTACGACACAAAATTATGAATGGAGGGGCACCACAACCTCTTTAAAGAATGCACAAAAAGAAATGATAGAGCCTACACCAAGTAAGAGAAAAATGTACTCTAGCAAAATTAGAAACATATCCACAAACACCAAAAATTGTGTAAAATATTAGAAAAGAGAAACAGGAGGACTAAATCAGGGTTCAGTTGAGCATTGAAAGATCAAAACTCCTATATCATTATTCAATTCAGCATATAAGTAACATAAAAAACCCAATTTGTATCTCGCAATGTAAGTCCACCTTTGCACTACCAGCTCAAGGAGCCACAATGCTCTTATTCTCGACCTCCTTATAACGATCCTTCTCTTCAGAGCATACCGTAATAAAACCCCTTTATTAGCAAGCAATGAAGAAAGCATAGACTATGACCAAATTTAAATGAATTGCCAAACAACAAAGGAAGAAAACGAGAAAACAAAATCATTTGGAGAAAAATTTGAGATAGGAAGATCAAATGAACTTCAAAATTTTCACAATCAGAACTTGAATACTTCAAAATGTATTAGCATAATTTTCAGTTTTTTCACAGACAGCAAGCCATGCAGGCTGCAACCAATGACTCCATCAAAAGTAGTTCAGTTTTTTTTTCCGAGCCAAAAATGCCAGACCTAGGAAATCCAATAAACGACAGTCGAGACCATGAACTATCCTGACAAAAAACCTAAAATCGAAATATGTAGAAAACTAACATCCAAAAGCAACATTCATCGAGCAAATTAAACTAAAAAATTGAATAAAACGAAAGAAAAACGTAGAGTTAGATAACATATACCTTATAGAGTTCAAGCCCGTACTCTTGCAGGACCAGCTCAGTCCGAGCGTCTCCCCCGCCTCTTTTATTCCCGACATCTTTCTTATTCAGCTTCTTCTACTCAAGAGAACCTGGACTGGCATTTGTTTATTGAGAATTGACAAGAACAAAATCAAATTGAATAAATTGCAAACCAGAAAACAAGAAATCCGAGTCGGTAGAAAGATTTGAGAATGGATTACAACCAACTACCTGATCTTACTTTAACCCAATATCTTACATGTTGCCTAAATCCCAAGAGTAAACATGGCTCTTAATCACTACAACTACCATTGAGCGAGAGCTTAATCAACAATGATCAATTTCCTTGGATGAAATTTAACTCAATCATAAAGTATTAACTGCCAAGAAAGAAAGAAATAGTTCAAAACAGAGTCTAGCTAGTTAATCAAAAGAAACCACAGAGCAAAGTCAGGGTTTCTTGAAGTTGTCTGATGAAATTCACAAACAAACCCAATCTAAGCCAATTCTTCAACTATTTAAACAAAAATCTTATCATGCAACAATGTTATCACAATCAAATTGCAATTAGGAAATCCAAAATTCAATAATTGATTCCAATACTTAGCTGTTTCAGGAGATTTAGGCTCGAGAGGTGGAACCCAGTCTCCGTCGACCCACTCGCGATGAACCCTAAGTTCGGTCTCATCGTACTCATTCTGCTTACGGGAGCTCCAAATTAAATGAACACGAATTATTTTCTGGAACCACCCACGAAGATCCAAGAAATCAAGCAGTCACAAATAGGGTCATTGGTCTGACAGACATTCCACAAAGTATTAGACGGAGGTAGAAGCAAGAGCTTCATCGACAATACCGAGAGAGTGGGTGGGGATTGCAAGAAAAATGGCACTAATGTAATTATGCAGAAAGTCAAGGGTGGAATTGACACTAATTAGAAATCACTGTTCATTATCATGGGTTAGACATTTAAGATACTCCGAGATTCAACAAATTTCTTGTCTTTATTGTTAAAAAGTCCAAATTAATCATTTTAACATACGTATTAAAATAGCTGCCGTGGTCCGTATGTGTGAGTTCACAGATCACCACCACTTTAACACCTTTATCTTTCAGCCAATCCATATCGTCGATCAATGATGTTATTGATGTTGAATTTAGCTTATGATAAAACTGTTTTTCATTCGATCAAAATTACTTTTCAACTGATACGATGTGCTACTTCTGAATTAAAAGAAATATTTATCTTGAGCTTGATATGGTCAAACAACCGTTTACTCCATTGCCTCTAAGGTTTGTCTGTCCTCCTCATTGGATGTAAAAATACTCATAGATTATTTTAAAAATGGATACTAAATTGTTGCACTATTATTGTTAGTCTCTTTTTTTTTGTGAATGTTAGTCTCTCTTTTTTTTTAAGAGATTTCAGTATAGTGATTTCGACTCCTGCATTAAGAGAGATGCAAACGATGGTATGTTTTCTTTTTCGTTCGATGTAATTTATTACTAGTTTGTTCAACATATTTAAAATAGATGTCAATTTCTCGTATTCAATCTAGGGAATCAGATTATATCTTCCTCCGCAAAACTATGATGAATCAATAGACTCCTTCGTAGATGCATGGCTGTATACAACGAAAGTTCAAACGAGAACATAAAAAAACGTTAGATGTCATTTATAAGTTTTTAGTTTTATTAGAACAAATTGGTGTTTGATTGTATTAAATTAGTTTCTTTATATTATGGTTTCCATTATAAACGCCCGGTGGAATACTCGTAATATATTCTATTGTTTGCCTTTAAAAAAAAACTCTTGAAAAATCAACAGCCTCAAGTAGAGTTACATATACTCCGTATACCATTTAATTCTCTTATATAGTCGTATACAAATACACTCGCATATACATATGCATCCTTATTGACTCACTTACATATCAAAATTCCGATCTTACAACACAGCTTACACATAACACATAATAAACGTAGTGCAAGTAGGAAAAATTCAGTAAATTAAAATACAAAGTGTAAGATCAACTCTCCTTAAGCATAACCAAACACAACCCCGAAAACCACAACCGCCCTCCTGACAGCTTTCACCGTCGATAGGGACTATCGGGTGTTTCTTGAAAACAATCTGTCCAAGGACTTGAGATTCTTGACACATATAATCTCTATATAATTACTAAAGTAAGAATGTAAAATTCAGTAAAAATACCACAAGCACCTACTCAATGAGATGAGCATAACCAAAGACAACGCCGAAGACCACAACGGCCCTCCTGACAGCGACGGTGAAAGCAACACCGTCGCTATTACCGGTCAAGTGTTTCTTGAAAATAACCCTGTCGAAGGGCTTGAGATTCTTGGCACGAACGAAGCGAATCCACTCGCCCGTGATCTCGGGTTTCAGAAACCCTTCTCTGCGAAGTGTGAGGCGTAGAAGAAAAGGGTTTCCGTCGCCGTCTATCACCTTAAAGTCGATCGGAGTAGTACGAAACTCATGTGGGTTGCTGCATAAGTGGTGGAGGTGCTGAACTGGGTATGAGAATCTGTGTTTTGTATCGGTTTCTGATAATGGTTTATCGAAAATTAGCTGCAAATAGTTGGGGGCGATAACTGACGACATGATCGATCAAGCTGGTTGTGAAATTCAATTAGGAGCTAATTGAATAGGTAAAGGGTGAGAAATGAAGTGAAGTGGGGATGAGGATGAGGATGAGGATGAGGGGATATAAATACTCGTAGAAACCCTAAAAAGGAGCACAAATGCCAATTCATGATGGATGAGACCTACGCGTTTCAGTACACGGCTCATTTGTACACAAAAAAATGGCCCGATCCTATACAATAACATAATACCCTAGTTCATTTGTCAATCTATGAAAAATTGCCCCTCATGTCCCATTTTAATCTCATTTGCAAAAATATCTATTTGTTTTAATATTTGTAAATATTCCTCAATAAAGCTTTTGCGCTCAAATACCCCGACATTTTATTTAATAATACCGACATTTGTATTAATAAGGGCGACATTTTTTCTTCTATACTTAATGTAGGAAAAACGAAGTTTTTTCGCGTGATAACAAGTTAATGTTCATAATTTGAGCGGTATAATGTTCAAATCTGGACGATAAAAGCTTTTGATGCATTTTGAGAAAAAAACTAAAGTTCGCAGTAATTACATGTATGTCACCGCGTCCCTTACTGAAAACGTTCAAAAAACATTATGAACTAGATTATGAACATTATCATCCAGAATATGAACATTGACGTGTAATATGTGAATGCGATCTGTTCGTTTTTTTGTGACGGGGTATATATGCAAATCTGTGTAAATCTATTTATTTATTTATTTCCCCTCCATTGTAATTTTGAGTATATTATATATGTGCAAATATATAGTAACGAACCTACTGTAAATCTAATAATATTGTTTTCACCAAAAAAAATATAATAATTGTATTTTTATTAAAAAATGATATAACAAATTAAATACGGATCGGAGTATCTATTTACTGTAAATAGTTATCTATCTATGTTATATATTAAAGATGAGCCTTTTAGAGCTCTTAGAGTGATTTTAGGCTTAGTTTGTTATACATTTATTATTTTTTATCTTTAATTTCAATTATTAATACATTGGATAATTATATTAACAAATAAATCTTAAAAAATTAGCATTCCTTTAAACAACAAATATACAAGCTATTTTATTGAGAATAAATATTATGTTGAAGGTTAATATATATTCTTACGATAAAATTATGATTATTTTCGATAATAAAAATTAAGTCAAGCTACGTACATATCTTCATGAAATAAAATATATTAAGTTAATCTTAATTTTTCGACGAATTCGATTAAAAGGATATACAAATAATATAGAATTTCCCGTGCATGGAACGGATCACTACACTATTTTCATAGAAAAGAGGGAAAATCTCCTCATGCATGTATCTGTGTTATCCTGCTCGAGTGAGAAAACCAATCGACCTAAGTTTTCTAATTAAAAAATTTCACTATATATGCATATGTATGTTAGAATTTAATATCTCATCTTTCATTTATGTATCTAAGATATGGCTGTGAGAGCCACTTTAGGAAAAATATGATCAGTAGCATGAACTCCTCTGATCCATGGGTCCTTTTTGCAGATTTTAACCTAAATGCATAAGCTCAGTTGCCTGTTTCAAAATAAGAAGGAAAAGCTCAGTTGCCATAACTTCAAAAACAATGATTCATGTTTACTACCAGTAATTACTAATTTACTTGATTATAAAATATAGGGTGAAGATGTTTTGTTTGCTAATCATGTTTTAGTTAAACGAAATTCCTTCTAATATACTTGATGTAACCACTTAAGACTCATTAAAAGATTGTGCACCAAACTATGATATCTAAAAGTGTTGGGGGTCTTTAGCTAAGATTACATTTCATGTGTTTACAAGTCAGACTATATATATATAATATATATCATACCTAGAGCATTGCGTCTTTACGGGCTCTCTATGCTGATAGTAGTTCAACATACGTATTATGATGCAAGATTGTTGGATACATAGTTTTGTGCCATACAAGATTACTTAATTTGGTTTTGGTGATAAGAAACATCATTATAATTAATGTTTGTACATTGTGAACATTGTGATTCATTTTGCTAAAGTTTTAGAGGAATATATATTGTGATGCTCTTTGGGTATCTAATAATAATGAAGAAAATGCTACTGGATATATGTGTTTACTTTATTTGATTGAGCTATTCCATGGAAGTTTGCACAACATGTCTTCTCATAAACGGGTATGACCTAAGTTTGCACAACATGTTGAATAAGGAGTAAGAAGTGAGATTGAACGGTTTCGAAGAGTGAAGGAGATACAAGCCTAGCTTTCATTCAACTTGACAAGGGTTTCTCGCAAGACAAGAGTGGTATTATATAGTGCTAGAGGCCGGCCATAACATGACAAGGGAAATCAAAACATAAATGTTAAATGTGAATGAAATAAAATGGATTTGTTCTAATCCTTATTTAGGCTCATTGGGAGCCTTTTATGCAGCTTTGATGCCGCCAAGGTGGAGGATATGATCAGCTCATGCGAATGGAACAACAGTTTTATATTGTTTGTCTTGTTCCTCTTTATTTGTCAATTTAGCTATTTTGGTAATTATCTTTTTATATATAATGCAAGATCTATTTTTGTGCCTTTGTTTCAGCAGTAATTTGTTATTTGTCCGAAAGCTTATCTAGGATATGCAGTATAAAGTTTTCTTTATTCCTATTAGGTGTCTTATGCAGGATCCGTTATGAAGACACTTTTGGAGATTGGTAAAGTTCACAAAAATCTTTATGTGTTGCCAACAATGCAACATGATTCTGGAGACACAAACAGTGAAGGAGATACAAGCCTATGGCATATTCGTCTACGACATGTTCCAGCTACTTTATTTTTTGCATCTATAGTAGATCTGAATTAGAAGCATGTGATATATGTGCTAGATCAAGACAATCCAGAAGGGTTTTGTAACGTTAATATCTCTAAAAATACGATGATAAAAATTATAATTTATTTATATTGTCAAAGTACTCATTGAGACGAATCACGAGATCTCACATGCCTATATTTATTTCTATATATTGGAAGAAAACGAGAAGATTCTCTCGATTTTTTTAATAATGTTGAAAAAGCAAATAAGTCATATATTACGAGTGCAGGGCCTGAGGGAGTAGAGATGGCTCCCGGTCCGGTCCTCCGGAATCCGGAACCTGGAAAAACCGGTTTTTCCGGTTCCGGTCCGGTTCGAAACCGGAACCGGCCGGTTCAGTCCGGTTCGGGCTGAACCGGACCGGTTTTTTATTAAAAAAAACAAAACAAAACCGCCGGTTAACCGGCGGTTTTGTTTTTAAAAAATAATTTTATAAATTTAAAAAACTTAAAAAAACCGGCGGTTAACCGGTTTTCCCGGTTAACAGGCGGTTCTTTATTTTAATTTTACCGGAACCGCCGGTTAAATTTTTTTTTTAAAAAAAATAAAAAACCGCCGGTTTTTTATTTTACATTTCGTGAACCGGAACCGGACCGTGACCAAACCGGTTCCTACCGGTCCCGGTCCCGGTCCCGGTGTTGACCCGGTCCGGTTCCGGTTCGAACCGGAGGTCTCGGTCCGGTCCGGCCATCTCTATTAGGGAGTACTAAAGTGGACGACTTTACTAGATCCACTTGGGTTCATTTATTTTCTGCTGAGAGTAATGTTTTTGACCCGCTAAAAAAAATGGTTGCAATGGTAGAGAGACAATTTGATAGGCAAATTTATATCATTATTAGGCATGATAATGCTTGTGAGCTCGGAACCAGTATTCAAGAAATCGAACTTTTGAGAGCTCAGGAAATAAAACATCAAACTTCATGTGTTTATACACCCCTACAAAACTCCATATGAGATCTCCAAACAATTCAACTTAAGCTATTTTTTTTTACTTCATCGATCTCATAGATGAATATCCGACTCAATAACCAAATTAGCCGAAGCCTTAGATCGATGTAAATGGTAATTATATACATGTATTGAATTCCACTATACTAACCTGGATCGAACGGTCCATTGCAGGAAACCAATATTGTTCTTCAGCATGCCCATAATTCCTTGCGAAAACCGGAGAGTATTTGTTGGTATGGACACCCTTCAGATCATATATGCATATTATTATACATGCCCATAGATCGTTACTTGTAGTATTCAAATGTAAATTTCTGGGTAGTTGTTGACTTGCTTCCACAATAATGGTGTTAGATGCGTATATAAATATATCAAGATGATAGTGGATGATAATTTAGTGAAACTGAATACCAAATTTCCATTGACAATATACAGGATGCTCGTTGTCGTCGAGGTTGAGTCTTTTTTTAAGATATAGACAATAATTTTTTCACCAAGTTGGACGGTGTTTCATTAAAAGTTGGATCTATCAATGTGCGCGCTTAGCTTTTTATTACATCTAGGCTCCGTTCGGTAAAGATGAAGTTTTTTTGAGTTGAAGGTAGCTGAAGTTGAAGGTAGCTGAAGCTGAAGTAAGTAGTTGAAGGAAGCTGAAGCTGAAGTTGATTTTTGGGTTGAAGTTGGAAAAAGTAGTGTTCGGTAAAGATGAAAAAAATGGTAGTTGAAATTGGGTGATTGTGAAGTGAAATTACCGGATATAATTTTGTAAATGAATTTTAGATTAAAATGTTTATGTGTTATATTTGTGTTTTGTTTGTATGAAATGTAGTTATTTAATTTAATAATTCAAAGTTAATATTTAAAATAGTTTATTAAAATTTAACAATTCATATAAACTACGGAGTATATTTTAAATCATAAATAAAATACTTAATTTTTTTAAATTCAATAAATATTTTGTTCTAGATAATTGAATACTAAAAATAACCATATACATAAAAGAAAAACAATAGGCCATATAACACATTTCATATGCTTATATATATAACTTTGAATGGCGACAATCTTTCAAATGGCGACAATGTGTTTGTATACCATTTGATATACTCAATGAATGGTATGAAATGTGTAATATCTTCATTGGTATTACATTAAGTGACAATAACATGTATACACTGTAATTCTTGAAGTTTGATTCGTAAGAAGAAGAAAAAAACAGTAAGAAGAGACTATACAGTATACAGCATCTTGAATCTCAGATTATCTAAAGCTATATCATCTTTTCGAACTTGTCGAGCTTCTTCACTCTTTGCATAGACCTAAGCATTAGAGGTTCATCTGGACTCACACCATCTGAAATAATTGGACGACAAGTTGACCCTTCACAGTAGTCACTGGCTACTGCTAAACTGATCAAAACATCCAGTTCTGCAATGTGGGTCAAACCAAGTTAGTTGGACAATCATTCTTTATGATTTCCTTAAAATCTAATACATGCAATTTAACATACAAGCTTACAATAGAGAACCACAAGGTGAAAATAAATTCCTAATCATCAACCAAGGCGTGATAGCAAGAAAACAAACTACACAACTGTTGTTATGTTTGAAAATATAACAGTAATATGAAGATCAAGACTCTAAGAGTGAGATTATGCCATTATGGAGCATCAGGAGGAAAAATTATGAAGACTTTTAGATTAAAAGTGTACCTGCAACTGTAGAAACCAGATGCTTCCACTTCATATGATGCTCACAAAAACTTTCAACCAACTTCTGTAAGATACATTTTAGCTTAGCTTCTTTTTCAGACTGAGCATGTGACAACTCTCCAACCATCTCCTTGATTTCGGGAGTCCAGTATCTATAGAAACCCTACATATTTACTTGGAATATGAGTTCAGTATAGTAGAAGAAGAAGAAGAATGGATTATACATATTCTTCAATCATTCTACTAAATTAAAATTCCCCATTTGAAAACACTGCAAAGCTTGATTAATGTGCTCCAGAAAAAAGTGAAAATTCCTTTTACCTTGCATTTCTAACTTGGAAATGTCATTGTTAATGTGATTTTAGTTGTCTATAAAATGAGTAATGCTAATTCATATTAGCAGAAGAAAAGCATGAACGGATTAAGAGAGAAGTTCTCTAAGTAAGATGATACAGATGAAATCCCAAGTATTTTGCGTTGTTCCTGCAAATGTTTCTTCAAACTGTCTTCAATTTCAGTGCTTCTCTGGCTTGTAGAATCGTATTCCAAATCAACTCCTTCACAAGGAATTATACGTCCTGTACTATTGGCCTCTGTCCAATCAAAGGCGTCCTTAAAATACTTACTCCACAAGGTTTAATTCACAATACGTCCTGTACTATTGGCCTCATCAAGCCATCATTCCAGTGTTTGGCATTTCATCAAACACATGGAGTGCACAACTACAAATGTCTATAATTCACAATACAAAATTCATATTAGGGTTCACCACAAATTACAGCATCCTAATCGAAATCATTACACCCAAAGCTTTGCAATTACATCAGATATTGAAGAAAATTTCACATTTTGGGAATTTTAGGGTTCATCCGAAATCGAATTTTAGGGTTAAGCAAATTCAAAATTGGGGGTACACATACCTTGAGAAATCTGAAACGAATTTGGGTGCTCTTCCCTTTCGATTTCGCGCTGCAAAGTGAAGAAAATTTAGGATTAGAGAAGTGTAGAGAAGAGGCGATTGTTCTTCGATGAAAATGAGAGCAAGAGGCTTACCTGGAAACGATCGACAGTGATAACAAAATTGCCAAGGGTACTTGTTGGAATTTTGGCACCTTCATACCGGTTGAAGTTGAAGCAAATTGCTTCATCTGGGGGGGGCTAGATGAAGGAAAATGACACTATTTGGTTGAAGTTACCCATTTCTTTCAACCACCTTCAACCAGCTTCATACAAATATGCTTTTTTGCTTCATCTTTGTCGAACAGGTGAAATTGTCTTCAACCAACCAAATTCATCAACTTCATACCGTTTTTTTTGTAACTTAATCTTGCCCGAACGGGGCCTTAGTTATTAAGTGTTCGGTAAAAAATTGTCCATCTAGCTTAACAAGTTTAATGTAAATTAAATTAGCTTAATTTGTTAATGTTACATCCGCTAAATTAATGGAGCTTAACTAACTTAATTTATTTTTTAATCCACTATTACCCTTTATCTATAAAGATTAAAATAATTCATTATATCCTTTTTCGTTATTTTATTATTATTATTACAAATTCAGCTAGAAGTAACGAACATTTAAGTAGCTTTCTAAACATCACTTTCATCTTCTGCTTCAGCTATTCATTCCGCTCCAGCTTCAGTTTCAGGCTTTCAGCTTCAGCTACTATTTCAGCTTAATAAACTTGCTAAAATTTATTATGTATGATATGTTGACATTATTTGATGAGTATTAATATATTATATGTGCGGCATATTTATTAATTTGTATATTCAGTTATTATAATTATTTATCCTAAGATAAAATATATTATAATTCAATTTATAAGAGAATCTTTCAAATTTAGCCTTGATTTACGATTTCACCGCTCTTAAATTTACCAGACCATGAATGAAATTGGAAATATTTCCCTCGGTCAATTTGTTACCACGGTTCTTGAATCGTGGTAAAACTGACAAACTAAAAATAGTATTGAGTGTATTTCCCACAATTATATCATGAACCGAGGTAAATACCTAAAACCAGGGTAAAACATAAAATCGGGGTAAATCAATTCACCGCAGCCATTTTGTAACAGTTGCGCAACCGAGGTCTTATTTGGAAAAATACCATGGTTAAAAGACATTTTTGTACTAGTGATGTGACAATACCCTGATCATCCGTATAAGTCAATTACGAAGACAATCCTAGTAGATGGAATTACGCATAATTAAGTCAATTAGATGATACTCCATCCGTCCTTATTGATCTTCTCATTTTCTTTTGATACATTTGTCAAGACACGTTTTGTAACGTTAATATCTTTAAATATACGATGATAAAAAATTTAATTTTTGTATATTGTCAAAGTACTCATTGAGACGAAGCAAACGATATCTCGTATGCCTATATTTATTTCTATATATCGGAAGAAAACGAGAAGATTCTATCGGTTTGTGAATAGTGTCGAAAAAGCAAACAGACCTTATATTAAGGGACAGAGGGAGTAGTTTTTTTTAATATGGTTTAGAGTAGTTTACAAATTCAATCTTTTATTGTAAAATTAATTAATATTAAAATTACATCGTGCAATGTTGTAACAATAATAACTTATAATGAATTTACAGTGTGTAGTACTCCGTCTGTCCCTTTATTTCCTTCTTGTTTCACTCGAGCACGTATGTCGATGTGCGTTTTGTTTTATCAATATATCTAATTATACATTAGTAAAAATTATAAAAATTGAATATTATTAAAGTACTCGATAAGACGAATAAAACAAGACCACACATGACTATGTTTTTATCTATATATTAGTCGAAATTACGAAGATTCTCTTGATGTGTGAATAGTGTCAAAAACAGAATCAAGAACAACATACTGGGACGGAGGGAGTATAACTTATGATAATTATGGCGTAGTGCCCCATAGGCAATGAGACGACCACTAAATCGACTTAGTTTCGAGCATGGAGGAAGTTTGTGATCCTGGTCTCTGGATTGTCATCGCTTGTTTCTCTTTCATCTATCACAAACAAAATCACTTATAAGTCAGGAGTAAATCTACCTAACTACAATATAAGGAAGAAACCATCCCTTTGTAAAAAATTGCGCCACCTTCCGCTACATCATCGCCTTCTCATTTTTTTTTATCAACAATAAAAAAAGGCTGCGTCTATATGCACACGTTTTTTTTGCTAAATGCACACTATTCTGTGCGGTAAGAGTTGCAGTACACTTTTGTGCGTTAAGGATTACCGCACCAAAGGACTCCGGGGCATTGTTGGAAATTTTTCTGAAACCTACACGACGCTGGTGCGGTAATTCTTACCGCACAGATCTGTGCGTTAACATTTAACGCACAAAGTTAATACGAGATTAACCCCAAAAAAAAAACAGATTTTGATTAACTTAAACACCGCACCGCACAAGATTTTTTTTTTTTTAATTAATAATTTTTTTTAAAAAGTATTAAAATACTAATATCATGTGCGGTAACACTTACCGCACAGGTTTAATATATTAAAAAAATATATAATATGGTGCGGTAAGTGTTACCGCACCAGTTTTAAGTAATTAAAAAATAATAAATTGGTGCGGTAACACTTACCGCACCTAAATACCCAAATTCCCTCCCCGACCTTTCTTCCTCCGTCCCTCTTTCTGCGTTTTTTCCTCCGCCGCCACAGTTCTTCCTCCGTCCATTTTCCCGTCGATTAAGCCACCAAATCCACAAATTGATGATGGATTCGATCTCCCCCGAGCAAGCCGCATCTTCTGGGCCCAAAAATCCGGCCGGAGACGAGGGTCCAAGCTTCCCGCCGACGGCAGCTCTTGCTGCGGCGACGACGGCGACTCCGTGGCTGGCTGTGGAGGATGAAGACAAGGAGGAAGCCGAGGTGCCACTGATTTACAGTGGTGGTGCCCGGAACCGGCCAAAATCCCGAGCCCGACCAGATCCCGTACCCACAGCCCGACCCGACCCGACCCGATCCCCGAAGCCCGACCCGACCCGATACCAGCAGCCCAACCCGCTCCGAGGCCAAGAAACCGAAAGCGACCCGTCCAAAACGTCGGTCCCGGGTACGCTACTCGAGCAAATAGAAGGTTGAATTCTCGAACCGAGGCGCAACCGGAAGCTTTTTCGACTCCCGTAGATCTACATCAAGTATGTATTTTTATTAAATATTCTATAACTATTGTAATGTTTTTAAATAGTTTAATTATTTTATTTCGTAACGTTATGAAATTATTTAATAAGTAATTTCATAACGTTATGAATTTAATAATATTTGATAACGTTATGAAATTTTTAAATAAATTTCGTAACGTTATCAATTTATTTAATTTAATTAATTTATTAAATTTATAACGTTGTGAAATTAGTTATTTAATTTCATAACGTTATGACTTTAATAATATTTGATAACGTTATGAAATTTTTAAATAAATTTCGTAACGTTATCAATTTATTTAATTTAAATAATTTATTAAATTTATAACGTTGTGAAATTAGTTATTTAATTTCATAACGTTATGAATTTAATAATATTTGATAATGTTATGAAATTTTTAAATAAATTTCGTAACGTTATCAATTTATTTAATTTAATTAATTTATTAAATTTATAACGTTATGAAATTAGTTATTTAATTTCATAATGTTATCAATTTATTTAATTTGATTAATTTATTAAATTGATAACGTTATGAATTTAATAATATTTGATAACGTTATGAAATATTTAAATAAATTTCGTAACGTTATCAATTTATTTAATTTAATTAATTGATTAAATTTATAACGTTATGAAATTAGTTATTTAATTTCGTAACGTTATAAATTTATTTAATTTATTTTATAACATTATGAAATTAATTTATATGGTAACGTTATGAAATTAAGTAATTTATTGCGTAACGTTATGAAATTAAGTAATTTATTGCGTAACGTTATGAAATTAAGTAATTTATTGCGTAACGTTATAAAATTATATTATTTGGTAACATTATGAAATTAATTAATTTATTCGTAACGTTATGAAATTAATGAAATTTTATAACGTTATGAAATATAATAATTTCATAATATTATGAAATATAATAATTTCATAATGTTATGAAATATAATAATTTCATAATGTTATGAAATATAATAATTTCATAATGTTATGAAATATGACATTCTATATTGTAAAATTAATGAATTAATTATTTTATGAAATATGACATTGTTCTTCTCTTATTTTGTAACGTTATGAATTATTAGTATATGAAGTATTGAAATTAGGCGAATTATAACGTTAATTTCGTAACGTTATGAACAAAATGTTTAGAAATTAGAGATGATTTTGATTAGGATTGACGTTACAACAACTGTTTGTAACGTTACGACGTCATGGAAAAGACGTTTTTGAATTTGACGTTATTTTGTAACGCTATGAAAATAACGTTACGTTATAACAACAACATTAGGGGGTGCGAGATATGATGGCTTCTAGTGGTTTTGTTCCGGGGGCTCCTGTTGCTGCAGAGCGTGTTAGGAGGACGGAGATTACAACGTCCATACGTCAGAGTTTTTCTACTGCTCGAGACCAGATGAATGCTTCTAGTTCGACACCCACTGATGTTACTGGTGCACTTACAGATACTGGGGCAGTTAGGGATTGTGGTCTAGATGTTGATCCGTCTGCTGATGATGAGGGTTACAGTGAGAGTGAGGAGGAGGATATGGACGTCGATGATACAGTTGTTGATTTGGATGATGATATGCTGGGAGACGGTGAGGGTTTAGGTACAGATTATATTGTATCTCATCCCGAGATACCGACAGATCAGCTTAGGAGAGACGACCCTCCTATTATTTCAGAGGATCATGCTGGTATGGGGCCTTCATCGCCAGCTCCTACAGATTTAGGTCCTTCGTCTCCTACGCCAGATGTACCACCTCCCCCGACTGTACCACCTCCCAATGCAGATCCTGTACCACCTCCTGCTGTACCTTGGATGCCCGGAGGTCCTTTTACAAATGAGTTGCTGAAGAGTTATGAGACGCACATCGCCAGGGCTATTTATGAGTACAGTTGTTGATCCTCCCGCACCTGTGATTCCAGCTGGCCCCCGTCCTCTTCCTCCATTTATACAGAGATAGCGAGGAGGCCGAGGAGCTCAGGCAGATGATGATGTTGCTGATGCAGACACTGCTAATCCTCCAGCACGAGGTGGACGCGCTCCACGCAGAGGACGAGGACGTGGACGTGGACGTGCTGCAGATCATGCTGATTTTTCACAGCCTGCTGATCTTCCAGAAGGCGAGGCTCCTCTTGATTTGGTATGTATTTGAACTATAATGTTCATATGTGAAATATGAACGACATTCTGTAGAAGTAACTGTGTTATTTTTTTACTTTTTTTCCAGACACGGAAGGTCGTCAAGGTTCACTTCCACACCGCCTACTGCACTCCACTAGAGGCGTTTAGGAGACCTGGTCCAGATTCGTGGTTTCAGCTTGCAGAGCGATCTGGATTGACTGATCTACGCTATATCGGGTCCGGTCCTGTCGATCATGTGTTGGTTTCTGCTTTCGTCGAGAGATGGCACCCAGAAACCAACACATTTCATTTGCCATTTGGAGAGATTGGTCCTCCACTTCAGGATGTGGTTGAGATCCTGTCGCTGCCTATACATGGCAGGAATTGTAGCTCAGTTTTGAGCAAGGAGGAGATCTTCACTTTTGTTGCTGAGATGCTTCACGTAGAGGAGGCACTGGTGAAGACTTGGTATAGGGATGGAGGCATTCCTTTTGGTTATCTTCAGCAGAGATTGAAGGATATGATGCGGATGGAGGATGGACAAAGAGATGAGAGCCTCATTGCGTCTATGTACTTACTGTTGCTTCTCGGCACTACAGTTCTAGTGGACAAGTCGACTACAACAGTCAAGCACTGGTGGTTAGTTCTTTTGGCCGACCACGACAGCACTGGCCGATATGCTTGGGGAGCTGGAGTGTTAGCTCATCTGTATCGCAACCTTGGACAGGCGTCGAGGCGATTGGCTATGGGGATGGGGAGTTCTGGCATTCTTTTGCGGGTTAGTACGCAAACAACTATACGATTGGCTATGTTTAGGAAGTCGAGTTCTAATTATCCTTTTTTGCAGTCGTGGATCTAGGCATATTTTCCACATTTTCGTGGACATTTTGTGACAGATCCACTTTCTATGGACCACGCCGCAGCTGCTATGAGGGAGGGCAGAGAGGTGCCACATGGGAAGAGCACGGATCGTTTGGTTGCCATTCGTGGCATGCTTGACCGTGTTCGTTATGAGGAGGTCAGATTTTAAGAATGTATGCTTTCGTTATATTGTGTGAATGTAAACTATAGTAACTGTTTTGTAATGTTTTGTTGCAGGTTAACTGGTTTCCCTTTTCAAATGTGGATTTCAGACTTCCGCAGTACGCCCCGTCTTTGTTTGAGGGCATTCTCCGTTGTCTGGACATCGAGGAGCTCTATCAGCCAGGTCGCCTGCTGCGACAGTTTGGACATGTGCAGGGTATCCCAGATCCTCCCCCAGAGCCCATCCAGGTGACACGTAACAACAGGCTGACGCATTATTCAGTTCACTTTGAGAAGGATCTGCTTGGTGTGTGGGATCAGGACCCCAGGCCTTTGATACAGATTCGGGAGCCACAAGCGACGTACTATTGGGCAGTCACAGATGATTATCTCGATTGGTATGATCGAGTTTCTCATCCTCTGGTGGATCCCAGATCACGTAGACTCGATCGTCCAGTTGGTCCGCTGCGTATTCCACCTTCGGTTGACAGTTTTGCGGTACGATTATAAATTTTATTAGTCATATTCATTCAATTAGTATATTTGATTGTAATGTTTTGATATGTTGTTAATATAGCGGACCCAGCTAGTGACTTGTGAGATTCGAGCTTTCTTGGAGACACCACCAGAGAGGAGGCCTGCAGATATCGATGAGTTCATGAGGCGTCTCCTTGGAGTTTTGACTGACGGGGCTCCACCAATGGCTCCAGCTCCGGTTCGTCAATCTCAGCTTTTTCGGCATTCAATCCACGAGGAAGGCCAAGGTAGTGGGCAAGGTAGTGGGAATGAGGGTCGTGACTTGGAGTGATGTCAAATATTGATAGCAAAACTTGAGTTTTTTGAAAAAGGCAAAAAACGACCAAGTACATCAAATATTGATAAAAATGGTTCAAAACGTCTCGAAACGACTAAGAAACGAAAAAAATCGACTCAAAACGATATAAAACAAGCCAAATCGAAATTTGAAGGAATTCCAAACAAGTTGTAAAAAAGTGTAAAAATGTGGCCAAAATGATGGCATAATATGGCCAAATTGAGCAAATCTTAGCAAAACTTGAGTTTTTTGAAAAAGGCGAACAACGACCAAGTACGTCAAATATTGATAAAAATGGTTCAAAACGTCTCGAAACGACTAAGAAACGAAAAAAATCGACTCAAAACGATATAAAACAAGCCAAATCGAAATTTGAAGGAATTCCAAACAAGTTGTAAAAAAGTGTAAAAATGTGGCCAAAATGATGGCATAATATGGCCAAATTGAGCAAATCTTAGCAAAACTTGAGTTTTTTGAAAAAGGCGAACAACGACCAAGTACGTCAAATATTGATAAAAAATGGTTCAAAACGTCTCGAAACGACTAAGAAACGAAAAAAATCGACTCAAAACGATATAAAACAAGCCAAATCGAAATTTGAAGGAATTTCAAACAAGTTGTAAAAATGTGGCCAAATTGAGCAAATCTTAGCAAAACTTGAGTTTTTTGAAAAAGGCAAACAACGACCAAGTACGTCAAATATTGATAAAAATGGTTCAAAACGTCTCGAAACGACTAAGAAACGAAAAAAATCGACTCAAAACGATATAAAACAAGCCAAATCGAAATATGGATAATGGATAATGGATAATGGATAGTGGATAGTGGATAGTGGATAATGGATAATGGATAGTGGGTAATGGATAATGGATGTCATATGTGTATAGTTTGGGCCCATATCGTTTTAACGCCTTGAAACGATGAAAAACGAAATTTTGAAATTGTAACATGACAACAAATTCGGCGAATAGTTATTTTCATTTTTCGGAATCGAAAAATTATTATCGAAAACGTCAACGGGCCTAATAAGGCCTAATGAATTTTGAATGAGGCCCAAACACAAAAAACGACAAAAAATGACATAAAACGGCTTAATAAGCACTTAAAACGTAAAAGTCAAGAAATGTAACATTAATATTTGAGCATTACAAATCAAACACTATCGTTTTTATAAGAAATTAACAACTTTAACACTTAGAAGTATGTAAACGAAGACTTTCACCTGTATGCTACTACTCTCAAGTATATAAGTTGTATAGTTATACTCATATGTATGTGATACCACTTCGTTACTAAAATGAACTTCATATAATGTGTTTATTTCATCATATAACATTAGTTTAACACTTAATTGTTATCGTTTGACTGAACTGACCTCGTATTTCATTAGTATAATATGATTTTTTATCATATAACTCTTCGTAATCTCATATTACATTAGTAAAACTTGATAAAATTATTCACAAAACTCTCAATAACGACATATTTCAGTAGTATAACATTACTTTGGGTCATAAAACTTTTTATAATATCAAATAGTATAAGAAAACAACATAAAAAATGAATTTTTATGTAATTAGGGTTGGTACTACAACAGTTACCGCACCAACCCTAATACCCTAAACCCCACAAACACCAGAAACATTTGATTCTGGGTAAAAGGGTTGGTGCGTTAACAATTAACGCACAGAATCTGTGCGTTAAGTGTTAACGCACCAGAATCTGGGTTGGGCTTGAATTTTGGGCTGGGATTTTTCTGTTGGATCTTGACGAAGTTGTGTTATCAGTCGTGCGTTTATTGCTAACGCACCACCATATTTTGCTTGAGTGTGTTACAGCTACCACACAGCTGTAAGTCACCTTTGGATGACCGAATTACGTTATTGGGCCTTTGTTGTTGTGGACCTTTTGTCTACATCGGCCCAAATTTAAGTTACCCTAGTAAAACCTCGGCTATAAATTCACTGCCTCAGTGAACCTTATTATCTCATTCTCACTGCGCCGTAAAATAATTAGGTTTCAAGTTCTTACTCTGTATTTCAATTAAAAGTCTCATTTTTTACTGATTTCGTTAGATATCTTCATTGTTTCTAACATGTTTTCTTACTTTGTATTACAGATTCAAACAACCATGGCATCATCTTCATCCTCCCCAGTTCCAGCAGAAGGCAGTGAGATCCAGTGCCCGAGTAGAAGGTGCTCAAGAACAATCAAGGTGTTCACTGGTAATGACAAGAACAATCCCCATACGTATGGACGAAGGTATACCACATGTCAGTGTAACTACATGATCGTGTATCTTGAGCCAGAATACGACAATCATCATCTCCGAGTCATTGCAAAACTGTTGAAGGAAATAGCTGACCAGCCGTTGAAGCTAGTATATTTTCACCAGGCTAAGAGTATTGAAGTAGCCAAACACTGGATACAACAGAGGTTTCCCAATGACCCTGTTCCTAGTTTTTATGACAGTGACTCCGATTAGGGATCTTGGTATCAAATCAGTGAATCTCTGTGTAAGTCTGTGTTTAGTTTAAATTTCAAGAATGAGTCTGTTGTCTTTCTTTAATGAGTCTGTTGTCTTTTTAATTTATGCTGAGTGTGTTGTAGTTTATGGATTCACTGATTTCACTACACTGTTTCACCTACCTCATCTAACTCTACTGAAAACACTATTTAAAGCAAACAAGACAAGTCATTACATATTTCAAAGCAGACAAGACAAGTCATTACATATTATAAATCAATTCCAATCGAAGTCTAAAGATCAAGGCTACTAAACTATTACAAATCAAGTCATGTAGTCCATACGCTTTCCAACAGTAAAGCGGTATTGTCGAAACAAGTCCACTTGGCCAGCATATATCCCTTCCCACCACTTGATGTTGTCATCTGCAAATCTTCTCCACGAACCGGAACAACGTGGCAATGGTGCCCCATCACGGAGCCAAACCTAGATATACAAAGAAAATTAATCAATAAGTATAAATGATTTCGACGTTTCATGACGTTTGTTTAGATTACCACAGATTCTTACCGGTATCCAGTGATTACTGCATCCGACAAGAGCTATCCCAAAAATCTTCTGTGGAGGACCAGGGCTCACTGTAGACTGCCTTATTGGCAAGCATAAACACGGCGCATCCCAGGATAGTTGCACTAAACCAACATTATACACTGTGGCAAACACCAAACCCATAAATGGCATGTCCATCCAAAATGGTCTCTCACAAGGACTTCTCATGTAGTTAACTTGAGCAATAAGATCATCCCATGTTCCTACCCGTAGTCCACGTCGTATGGGCTCCCATGTCTCTTTGTTTCCAAGAAGCTCCGCTGCCAACGTAGCACGGATCATACGATATTGACTCTGTTGCATACCCGTAAGTAGAGCCATTGACCGATACCCACAATGTCCGTCTGAACGCACATCTTTCACAGAAGTCATGTAGGAAAGCCAAAAGTAGTCAATATTTTTCACCCCCAAGTTCACCTCCATATAACTTATGGCTTCTTCAATCTCTTCTTCATCTTCTCCTTCCTCGGTTTCGTTTCGATCTGGATAGCAAGCTCTTAGGGGCACGACATTCATGTCTTCGTCTTCTAAATTGATGGTCTCTGAAAACAATGGTTCAGGTTGGGACTGTGATCCGAAGTCGAACGACACTTGACTTGCTTGCTTTTTAGGACAAGTTGGTCGTTCACTTTTCCTATTTGCCTTCTCCTTTGCGACTTTTTGCGCATTCTCAGTATTTGTTAAGTCTTCTCTAACGTACTCGTGGTAACTTTTTTCCCTCTTTTCTCTCGGAGGAGAATTCCCATTTCGCTGCTTCTCCTTGTTCTTTGATCCCGACGGCCTTCCTTTTCCTTTCCTAAACAAGTTTGTTGGCTCTACCAAAGAACTTTGTTCCGGGTGCTCCAAGTCAATGTACAACTCACTTAATCTGAATAGAGTTCCATCCCTCAAATCTCCACTTTCCCATTTCGCCCACATTTCACGCATTCTGATCTCCGGAATAGACATTGAACGATTGTCGTCGGGTAAGGACAAATTTATTGCATCATCTTCCCATCTCAGTTCCTTCCAGAAGTCATGAAAATCATCCGGAACAAGAGGTGTCTTTGAAATGATTGCCCTAGCAAGATCGTGTACGCATGGCATCCCAAGACAATCTCGAACCCAATGATCATCACAAACATTTGAATACTCCTCCTTCAATATTTGCTGGTACATTTCCAACAACAACAGAAAACACCTATCCGACACTCGGTAAAATAGCCTTGAAAACAACATTCGAATGCCAGGAGGAAAGGTTGGGTCATCAAAGACCATTTGCCGAGTGGTAAGTGCTTGGTTCATCGTCGCCCTAATCAGGTCCATCTGAACTATGACCGCATGGTGGATCCTCACGATCACTCTGTTGAAGCCTCCTCTACTAGAACCCACAATTTCTTTCAACACCTTATGCATCCCCTCCACCCTAAATAAACACAATTTCTAATCATCAGCATAAATAATATGGTGGTCCAAATTAACAACTAAACAAACAAAGATACCTGTTTGTAGTCCTTGTGTGAAAGTGAAGAGTGTAGTCCGTCCACGCTCTAACTATGAACTTCTTGTACGGAGTAAACCAGTACTTTTCAACGTAACCAACAATGCCCTTCTTCCATGAATCTCTCAGCTTTCTCAACCTCTCTTCGTAGATTTCTTCGGTGCTCGAGCAAAATATCCCCCAACATTGCGTAACAAAGTTCTCCGCCCTTTTAGTATTTTTAATCACTTTTTCTGCATGTGACTGGATGTTGTGCTTAATGTGCACCCAACACAATAGTTGCTTCACATCAGTGTCTTTGAACACAAGTTTGATTGCTCTCAACAAAGCCTTCTCACAGTCGGTCATTATAGCCTTCGGCATCACTCCCAAATTTCTACACAACTCATGAACGCACATCATCACAAACTTGTAATGCATTACTGTCTCCTGAGCCATGAATGCATATGCGATGTTGAACGTCTTGTGCGTGCAAGTGAAACCAACCATCTCCACTAAAGTCATATCATACCTATTTGTCTTGTATGTGGCGTCCATGATAATCACGTGAGGAAACTTCCTGAACAAACGAATCGACTCCGGGTGAGCGAAAAAAAGGACTTCAACCTCATTCGTCCTCGTGTTCCTCAAAGGTTGACAAAAATACTTGTTCTCTTTCTGAAAATTTAGAGACCACTGAGTACTCGACAATTCACCACGATCTTCAAAATTGATCTTCTGCAAAAAATTGGCAATCTGCTTCATGGATGTCACATTTTGCGGGTCTCTTTTCCTAAGCTGAATAAGTATGTTTTTTGGCGTCTTGCGATCATCCCCCGCTTCCCTTGCTATTTTCTCCTCCTCTTTGCTCATTCTACCCACGAATGAATTCCCATGAAAACTAGTAGGAAGGGTGTGGTTGTGACGACCTTCTACAACATTCACGATCCATTTATAACTATAAGACCCTTCTTTTATACGAACCCCATATAACTCAAATGTACAACCACATTTCTTCGATTTTCGGTGACGAAGCCTCGGAACCGGCAATTCTGGATTTTTTAAATTCACTTTCAGCCTACCCGATCTAGGTTTTCCAAACCTATCGCATACAAAATCAACGCAATATTTGCTAGATGTACGATGTACCAAAACTATCATTTAATCCCTTGCTCTCTGTCTTGTCCATTCCATCATCTCTTCTTTACTATCCCACATTTGCGCAGTACTAAAATGTGGTCTAAAGTCTTCTTCCTATATTGATTAAACTACATTACTTAGATACGCAATTTTAACTAATTAACCTAAATCTCATGCAATTAAATACAAAATTTAAATTCATAATATACTAACCAAAATCGGTAACGGAGTCCAATCGTCTAATGCAATTGATACATTTGCTTCGCCTTCTTCCTCTTCTTCGTCCACTTCCTCATCGACTTCTTCGTCTTCTTCGTCCACTTCCTCTTCTTCATCGACTTCGTATTCTTCTTCCACGACCCCTGATATCCAATTGTCGTTACCATCATCCTCACTACTCTCATAATTATAAGACATTGTGGTGTGCATTGCAAAACTTCAACAAGAGAGCTCAACCTCTATACACAACCAAAAAATGCCCGTTGGAATTTTATGCCCGTTGGTACGGTAATAGTTAACGCACCAACGGGCATAAAATTCCAACGGGCATTTTTTCAAAAAAAACCTGTGCGGTAACAGTTACCGCACAGATTATATTTATTATTTTCTTCAAAATTTAATTTAATTATTTTCAAATAATTATTAAAAAAAACCGGTGCGGTAATTGTTACCGCACCAGGTTTATTCATTATTTAAAGTGGTGCGGTAAGAGTTACCGCACCACTTTATTGTTTTTTTAATATATAAAACCTGTGCGGTAACAATTACCGCACAGGTTTATTCATATTTTAATTATTATTTTTTAAATTTATTTGTTTTTAAAAAAAAAATCATGTGCGGTAACAATTACCGCACAGGTTTTACGTACATCAGAAGTTAAATTTTTGTTTGCTTAATCTCGTATTAATCTGGTGCGGTAATTGTTAACGCACAGATCTGTGCGGTAATTGTTACCGCACTAGCGTCGTATAGGTTTCAGAAAAATTTCCAACAATGCCCCGGAGTCCTTTGGTGCGGTAATCCTTAACGCACAGAAGTGTACTACAACTCTTACCGCACAGAATAGTGTGCATTTAGCAAAAAAAACGTGTGCATATAGACGCAGCCTAAAAAAAACCTCCCTAATTAAATTACATCATAAAAAATAGAACTACCTCCTTTAAAATCTCCAATTTAGATCATGGTTTGTTTTTACCTCCTCCACTTATGTAATTTTAAAATAAATCTTCCTAATTAAACTAAATCCATTTATGAGTTATTTTTTGTTAACCTATAAAATATCCAACAAGTCTTGAAATTTATTTTATTTTCAAATATGATTTTTTATGTAATTTTCAATATTTTTTTAATTAAAAAAATAAAATTTTCCGATAAATTTTAAATCCATTTATGAGTTGTTCATAATCTGGACGATAAATTTTCCGAGGTCATTTTGAGGAAAAAACAAAAAAAACAAAATTTGTAGTAATTACAAGTATGTCACCGCGTCCCTCACTAAATACGTTCAAAAAAATTTAATGGTCCAGATTATGAACATTATCATCCAGAATATGAACATTGATGTGTAATCTGTGAACGTGATCTGTTCGTTTTTCTACATTAAGAGTTATTTGCACCTGAACTTTCCGCCAAAATTAATGCAAATGCAGTAGGTGATTATGTTTTAGCAGTTTTTGGGATATTGGATATCATTTATATTAGTCTCTTATTAATTACAACTAATATAGGCCACGTGAATATCGCAAGATTATAAGCTTACGTTAATGTATATAGAATGCTCGTAATTTATATATTTTTAAAACTTAATACAATAAATAAATTATAGTTATATTTGTGAAAAATAAAAAGAAGTAATATAACAAATTACATAACATTATAGCTTAAAAATAAGAGACTAAATTTATTTATTAAAAATATTGTAAGTTTATAGGATTAATGAAACTAAACTACAACTTACATAACATCATAGCTTAAAAATATTGTAAATTTGGATTTTTTTTAAATTGAACAACTAAATAGGAAAGTTGATATAGTAGTGGGGTCTTTTAGTACAAGGCAAACTAAACTACAACTTACATAACAAAGACGTATAGACTTGTTCACCAAACATCTTTGTTTGTACATTTGAAGTGCAAAGTTTCGTACAAGGCAATGGAGCTCTAAATTAAAGAATATGACAAAGGTGTACAAGGCATGTACAATCCACAATATTGCGATTGTGCAACCAAGGTCAGAGACGGGATGCTGTGTGTCCATGACCTTGCGACTTGTGTGAAGAAACAAATTCCAATTCAGCCCGTGTCTTTGCATCCTTTTTGGAGTACGTAGTCTTTGGAAGAAGTGGATACACAGTGTCATCTTGAAACTAAGAAACACGTGGTAAGACGTTTATTTGATGAATTTTATGAAGAAACATGGAACACCTTGTCACCACATGATCAAGAGAAGTGTATTGAATCTGTCAGAAAGATAGCTAAAGTGGATACACCTCTCAAAGAGCCGCCTATTTCGAAACACACCGGTGGCCGTCCCCAAGGAGCTCCTAACAAAGTGCCTAGATCTACACAAAGAAAGAAGTCTGCATGGGAATACACCGACCAAGAGATGAGGTCTAGAGCTTTGGAAGAAACACCTCCCAAACTGCATGGTTCTGTTCCACACGTCAGAAACTTGACATTATTTGAAATGAAATTCCACGCGTGACGCATGGTTCTGTTCCACACGTCACGTGTGGAACATGTCCATGTGTCACGCATGGACATGAACCATGCGTCACGCGTGGATTTGCATTAGACAGAATGCAAAGAAACCAGTTTCTACATTTTGTACAACACACCTTAACCAAATTTTCAACAAAACTACAAATAGTTCAACAAAGAATCCATCAATTTAATCAAATCAATTCATACATTAACAAATTTAATATCACAACACATAATCAATTCATAAATAAAAATAAACATACTTCATCTTTCATATAATCAAATAATGAACTGAATGTAATTTTTTCATTTTTTTCAACCATTTTCCTAACATTGAATTAGTTATGATAAGTATTGAATCTATAAACCAAATTCTAATTACATACCTTTCCTTTTTGCACAAAAAAGGTTGTATGAGCTTCAAAGCTTATGAGCAGCTCCGGAATTTGTGGACCTCCAGGAGTACCCCCCTCTAACTGAGGGACGTATATGTTTCTGACCGGAGGTTGTCGTCGTCGTCGTCGTCTTCTGGGTTGTTCCTCTCGCTCCTCTTGCTCTTCCGCTTCTTCATGTTCTTCATGAACATTCTCATATGTCTGATCCTCTTCCTCACCCTGTTCCTCATGCTCCTGCTCATAATCATAATCAGAATCAGCATTTGCACCCCCAGCTGATGGCCCTGCATTGCTACAAGCAACCAGTGCGTACTGGTCATCACCCGTCTGAGGGTTCTGAAAGTTATGAGAACCAGTAGCTTGTCTCATCATCTCCACAAATGATTGCACTTGTTGTGGATAGCCCGGATAGCCTGGAAACTGTGTTTGTTGTGGAAACAGTGTTTGATGTGGGATCAGAATGGGGGTGCCAGGAAAGTAATGAGGGGAACCCTGGGGATCGAAACTTGCAGCGGACAAAGCTAGCTGCTGATGTTGCTATTGTTGTTGTTGCTGTTGTTGCATCTCACCAGAAAACTCTAAACGACGAGGAGGCGATTCTTGTCTATTCTTCTTCCTCCTTGGTTTTGGAACTATGGGATCTTTTTTCTTCAGTTCTCTGTTTTTTTGACGAGTATCGCGCCCAGGTCGACGACCACCATCCATATCTACATCATAAAATGTGCAATTCCACAAAATTAATCAGTTTACTGAATTTAATCAGCATATCATCAAAAACTCAATCAGTATATCATCAAATCCAATCTGAAACTGCAGAACACAATTTCTTCATGTTTCAAACCCTAATTCAACAGTTTTTCCAAAATTCTAACAGTTTTTCAATAATTTCATCAAAATCATACCAAATTTCAACAACCTAATTCAATGTCAAAACCCTAATAAACTATATACATATGAAAATATCAAATTGGTCAATAAATTATCAACAAAGTACACAATCCATTCATATATTACAAGTTTAATCATTTCTAATCAACTAATTAACATAAATATTGGATTTTGAAGTAAATATCATCAAAACAACATGAAAACCTCATATATACATCAATACCATAGCATAACAATGAAATCTTAATGTTTACATACCTTATATGCAAAAAAAGATGATGAGAATGATGGTTTTTGGGTAAAATGGTGCGTTGTGGAGGTGCAACCGCCGTGAGGGAAGTTGGGGAAGGTAACAAAATGGTAGGGTTTGATGTTTTTGGGCTTTTATAGATAAAAAATCCATGCGAGAAAACAAAATCATTTGGAGAGAAATTTGAGATAGGAAGATCAAATGAACTTCAAAATTTTCACAATCAGAACTTGAATACTTCAAAATGTATTAGCATAATTTTCAGTTTTTTCACAGACAGCAAGCCATGCAGGCTGCAATCAATGACTCCATCAAAAGTAGTTCAGTTTTTTTTTCCGAGCCAAAAATGCCAGACCTAGGAAATCCAATAAACGACAGTCGAGACCATGAACTATCTTGACAAAAAACCTAAAATCGAAATATGTAGAAAACTAACATCCAAAAGCAACATTCATCGAGCAAATTAAACTAAAAAAATTGAATAAAACGAAAGAAAAACGTAGAGTTAGATCACATATACGGTATACCTTATAGAATTCAAGCCCACTCTTGCAGGACCAGCTCAGTCCGAGCGTCTCCCCCGCCTCTTTTATTCCCGACATCTTTCTTATTCAGCTTCTTCTACTCAAGAGAACCTGGACTGGCATTTGTTTATTGAGAATTGACAAGAACAAAATCAAATTGAATAAATTGCAAACCAGAAAACAAGAAATCCGAGTCGGTAGAAAGATTTGAGAATGGATTACAACCAACTACTGATCTTACTTTAACCCAATATCTTACATGTTGCCTAAATCCCAAGAGTAAACACGGCTCTTAATCACTACAACTACCATTGAGCGAGAGCTTAATCAACAATGATCAATTTCCTTGGATGAAATTTAACTCAATCTTAAAGTATTAACTGCCAAGAAAGAAAGAAATAGTTCAAAACAGAGTCTAGCTAATTAATCAAAAGAAACCACAGAACAAAGTCAGGGTTTCTTGAAGTTGTCTGATGAAACTCACAAACAAACGATGTAAGCAAACCCAATCTAAGCCAATTCTTCAACTATTTAAACAAAAATCTTATCATGCAACAATGTTATCACAATCAAATTGCAATTAGGAAATCCAAAATTCAATAATTGATTCCAATACTTAGCTGTTTCAGGAGATTTAGGCTCGAGAGGTGGAACCCAGTCTCCGTCGACCCACTCGCGATGAACCCTAAGTTCGGTCTCATCGTACTCATTCTGCTTACGGGAGCTCCAAATTAAATGAACACGAATTATTTTCTGGAACCACCCACGAAGATCCAAGAAATCAAGCAGTCACAAATAGGGTCATTGGTCTGACAGACATTCCACAAAGTATTAGACGGAGGTAGAAGCAAGAGCTTCATCGACAATACCGAGAGAGTGGGTGGGGATTGCAAGAAAAATGGCACTAATGTAATTATGCAGAAAGTCAAGGGTGGAATTGACACTAATTAGAAATCACTGTTCATTATCATGGGTTAGACATTTAAGATACTCCGAGATTCAACAAATTTCTTGTCTTTATTGTTAAAAAGTCCAAATTAATCATTTTAACATACGTATTAAAATAGCTGCCGTGGTCCGTATGTGTGAGTTCACAGATCACCACCACTTTAACACCTTTATCTTTCAGCCAATCCATATCGTCGATCAATGATGTTATTGATGTTGAATTTAGCTTATGATAAAACTGTTTTTCATTCGATCAAAATTACTTTTCAACTGATACGATGTGCTACTTCTGAATTAAAAGAAATATTTATCTTGAGCTTGATTTTCGACTCCTGCATTAATAGAGATGCAAACGATGGTATGTTTTCTTTTTCGTTCGATGTAATTTATTACTAGTTTGTTCAACATATTTAAAATAGATGTTAATTTCTCGTGGGAATCAGATTATCATCTTCGTCCTCAAAACTATGATGAATTAATAGACTCCTTCGTAGATGCATGGCTGTATACAACGAAAGTTCAAATGAGAAAATGAAAAAACGTTAGATGTCATTTATACGTTTTTAGTTTTATTAGAACAAATTGGTGTTTGATTGTATTAAATTAGTTTCTTTATATTACGGTTTCCATTATAAACGCCCGGTGGAATACTCATAATATATTCTATTGTTTGCATTTAAAAAAAAAAACTCTTGAAAAATCAACAGCCTCAAGGAGAGTTACATATACTCCGTATAACATTTAATTCTCTTATATAGTCGTATACAAATACACTCGCATATACATATGCATCCTTATTGACTCACTTACATATCAAAATTCCGATCTTACAACACAGCTTACACATAATAAACGTAGTGCAAGTAGGAAAAATTCAGTAAATTAAAATACAAAGCAACACCGTCGATATTCCCTATCGGGTGTTTCTTGAAAACAATCTGTCTTGAGATTCTTGACACATATAATCTTTATATAATTACTAATATAATCTTTATATAATTACTAAAGTAAGTATGTAAAATTCAGTAAAAATACCACAAGCATCTACTCAATGAGATGAGCATAACCAAAGACAACGCCGAAGACCACAACCGCCCTCCTGACAGCGACGGTGAAAGCAACACCGTCGCTATTACCGGTCAAGTGTTTCTTGAAAATAACCCTGTCGAAGGGCTTGAGATTCTTGGCACGAACGAAGCGAATCCACTCGCCCGTGATCTCGGGTTTCAGAAACCCTTCTCTGCGAAGTGTGAGGCGTAGAAGAAAAGGGTTTCCGTCGCCGTCTATCACCTTAAAGTCGATCGGAGTAGTACGAAACTCATGTGGGTTGCTGCATAAGTGGTGGAGGTGCTGAACTGGGTATGAGAATCTGTGTTTTGTATCGGTTTCTGATAATGGTTTATCGAAAATTAGCTGCAAATAGTTGGGGGCGATAACTGACGACATGATCGATCAAGCTGGTTGTGAAATTCAATTAGGAGCTAATTGAATAGGTAAAGGGTGAGAAATGAAGTGAAGTGGGGATGAGGATGAGGATGAGGATGAGGGGATATAAATACTCGTAGAAACCCTAAAAAGGAGCACAAATGCCAATTCATGATGGATGAGACCTACGCGTTTCAGTACACGGCTCATTTGTACACAAAAAAATGGCCCGATCCTATACAATAACATAATACCCTAGTTCATTTGTCAATCTATGAAAAATTGCCCCTCATGTCCCATTTTAATCTCATTTGCAAAAATATCTATTTGTTTTAATATTTGTAAATATTCCTCAATAAAGCTTTTGCGCTCAAATACCCCGACATTTTATTTAATAATACCGACATTTGTATTAATAAGGGCGACATTTTTTCTTCTATACTTAATGTAGGAAAAACGAAGTTTTTTCGCGTGATAACAAGTTAATGTTCATAATTTGAGCGGTATAATGTTCAAATCTGGACGATAAAAGCTTTTGATGCATTTTGAGAAAAAAACTAAAGTCCGCAGTAATTACATGTATGTCACCGCGTCCCTTACTGAAAACGTTCAAAAAACATTATGACCTAGATTATGAACATTATCATCCAGAATATGAACATTGACGTGTAATATGTGAATGCGATCTGTTCGTTTTTTTGTGACGGGGTATATATGCAAATCTGTGTAAATCTATTTATTTATTTATTTCCCCTCCATTGTAATTTTGAGTATATTATATATGTGCAAATATATAGTAACGAACCTACTGTAAATCTAATAATATTGTTTTCACCAAAAAAAATATAATAATTGTATTTTTATTAAAAAATGATATAACAAATTAAATACGGATCGGAGTATCTATTTACTGTAAATAGTTATCTATCTATGTTATATATTAAAGATGAGCCTTTTAGAGCTCTTAGAGTGATTTTAGGCTTAGTTTGTTATACATTTATTATTTTTTATCTTTAATTTCAATTATTAATACATTGGATAATTATATTAACAAATAAATCTTAAAAAATTAGCATTCCTTTAAACAACAAATATACAAGCTATTTTATTGAGAATAAATATTATGTTGAAGGTTAATATATATTCTTACGATAAAATTATGATTATTTTCGATAATAAAAATTAAGTCAAGCTACGTACATAACCTTCATGAAATAAAATATATTAAGTTAATCTTAATTTTTCGACGAATTCGATTAAAAGGATATACAAATAATATAGAATTTCCCGTGCATGGAACGGATCACTACACTATTTTCATAGAAAAGAGGGAAAATCTCCTCATGCATGTATCTGTGTTATCCTGCTCGAGTGAGAAAACCAATCGACCTAAGTTTTCTAATTAAAAAATTTCACTATATATGCATATGTATGTTAGAATTTAATATCTCATCTTTCATTTATGTATCTAAGATATGGCTGTGAGAGCCACTTTAGGAAAAATATGATCAGTAGCATGAACTCCTCTGATCCATGGGTCCTTTTTGCAGATTTTAACCTAAATGCATAAGCTCAGTTGCCTGTTTCAAAATAAGAAGGAAAAGCTCAGTTGCCATAACTTCAAAAACAATGATTCATGTTTACTACCAGTAATTACTAATTTACTTGATTATAAAATATAGGGTGAAGATGTTTTGTTTGCTAATCATGTTTTAGTTAAACGAAATTCCTTCTAATATACTTGATGTAACCACTTAAGACTCATTAAAAGATTGTGCACCAAACTATGATATCTAAAAGTGTTGGGGGTCTTTAGCTAAGATTACATTTCATGTGTTTACAAGTCAGACTATATATATATAATATATATCATACCTAGAGCATTGCGTCTTTACGGGCTCTCTATGCTGATAGTAGTTCAACATACGTATTATGATGCAAGATTGTTGGATACATAGTTTTGTGCCATACAAGATTACTTAATTTGGTTTTGGTGATAAGAAACATCATTATAATTAATGTTTGTACATTGTGAACATTGTGATTCATTTTGCTAAAGTTTTAGAGGAATATATATTGTGATGCTCTTTGGGTATCTAATAATAATGAAGAAAATGCTACTGGATATATGTGTTTACTTTATTTGATTGAGCTATTCCATGGAAGTTTGCACAACATGTCTTCTCATAAACGGGTATGACCTAAGTTTGCACAACATGTTGAATAAGGAGTAAGAAGTGAGATTGAACGGTTTCGAAGAGTGAAGGAGATACAAGCCTAGCTTTCATTCAACTTGACAAGGGTTTCTCGCAAGACAAGAGTGGTATTATATAGTGCTAGAGGCCGGCCATAACATGACAAGGGAAATCAAAACATAAATGTTAAATGTGAATGAAATAAAATGGATTTGTTCTAATCCTTATTTAGGCTCATTGGGAGCCTTTTATGCAGCTTTGATGCCGCCAAGGTGGAGGATATGATCAGCTCATGCGAATGGAACAACAGTTTTATATTGTTTGTCTTGTTCCTCTTTATTTGTCAATTTAGCTATTTTGGTAATTATCTTTTTATATATAATGCAAGATCTATTTTTGTGCCTTTGTTTCAGCAGTAATTTGTTATTTGTCCGAAAGCTTATCTAGGATATGCAGTATAAAGTTTTCTTTATTCCTATTAGGTGTCTTATGCAGGATCCGTTATGAAGACACTTTTGGAGATTGGTAAAGTTCACAAAAATCTTTATGTGTTGCCAACAATGCAACATGATTCTGGAGACACAAACAGTGAAGGAGATACAAGCCTATGGCATATTCGTCTACGACATGTTCCAGCTACTTTATTTTTTGCATCTATAGTAGATCTGAATTAGAAGCATGTGATATATGTGCTAGATCAAGACAATCCAGAAGGGTTTTGTAACGTTAATATCTCTAAAAATACGATGATAAAAATTATAATTTATTTATATTGTCAAAGTACTCATTGAGACGAATCACGAGATCTCACATGCCTATATTTATTTCTATATATTGGAAGAAAACGAGAAGATTCTCTCGATTTTTTTAATAATGTTGAAAAAGCAAATAAGTCATATATTACGAGTGCAGGGCCTGAGGGAGTAGAGATGGCTCCCGGTCCGGTCCTCCGGAATCCGGAACCTGGAAAAACCGGTTTTTCCGGTTCCGGTCCGGTTCGAAACCGGAACCGGCCGGTTCAGTCCGGTTCGGGCTGAACCGGACCGGTTTTTTATTAAAAAAAACAAAACAAAACCGCCGGTTAACCGGCGGTTTTGTTTTTAAAAAATAATTTTATAAATTTAAAAAACTTAAAAAAACCGGCGGTTAACCGGTTTTCCCGGTTAACAGGCGGTTCTTTATTTTAATTTTACCGGAACCGCCGGTTAAATTTTTTTTTTAAAAAAAATAAAAAACCGCCGGTTTTTTATTTTACATTTCGTGAACCGGAACCGGACCGTGACCAAACCGGTTCCTACCGGTCCCGGTCCCGGTCCCGGTGTTGACCCGGTCCGGTTCCGGTTCGAACCGGAGGTCTCGGTCCGGTCCGGCCATCTCTATTAGGGAGTACTAAAGTGGACGACTTTACTAGATCCACTTGGGTTCATTTATTTTCTGCTGAGAGTAATGTTTTTGACCCGCTAAAAAAAATGGTTGCAATGGTAGAGAGACAATTTGATAGGCAAATTTATATCATTATTAGGCATGATAATGCTTGTGAGCTCGGAACCAGTATTCAAGAAATCGAACTTTTGAGAGCTCAGGAAATAAAACATCAAACTTCATGTGTTTATACACCCCTACAAAACTCCATATGAGATCTCCAAACAATTCAACTTAAGCTATTTTTTTTTACTTCATCGATCTCATAGATGAATATCCGACTCAATAACCAAATTAGCCGAAGCCTTAGATCGATGTAAATGGTAATTATATACATGTATTGAATTCCACTATACTAACCTGGATCGAACGGTCCATTGCAGGAAACCAATATTGTTCTTCAGCATGCCCATAATTCCTTGCGAAAACCGGAGAGTATTTGTTGGTATGGACACCCTTCAGATCATATATGCATATTATTATACATGCCCATAGATCGTTACTTGTAGTATTCAAATGTAAATTTCTGGGTAGTTGTTGACTTGCTTCCACAATAATGGTGTTAGATGCGTATATAAATATATCAAGATGATAGTGGATGATAATTTAGTGAAACTGAATACCAAATTTCCATTGACAATATACAGGATGCTCGTTGTCGTCGAGGTTGAGTCTTTTTTTAAGATATAGACAATAATTTTTTCACCAAGTTGGACGGTGTTTCATTAAAAGTTGGATCTATCAATGTGCGCGCTTAGCTTTTTATTACATCTAGGCTCCGTTCGGTAAAGATGAAGTTTTTTTGAGTTGAAGGTAGCTGAAGTTGAAGGTAGCTGAAGCTGAAGTAAGTAGTTGAAGGAAGCTGAAGCTGAAGTTGATTTTTGGGTTGAAGTTGGAAAAAGTAGTGTTCGGTAAAGATGAAAAAAATGGTAGTTGAAATTGGGTGATTGTGAAGTGAAATTACCGGATATAATTTTGTAAATGAATTTTAGATTAAAATGTTTATGTGTTATATTTGTGTTTTGTTTGTATGAAATGTAGTTATTTAATTTAATAATTCAAAGTTAATATTTAAAATAGTTTATTAAAATTTAACAATTCATATAAACTACGGAGTATATTTTAAATCATAAATAAAATACTTAATTTTTTTAAATTCAATAAATATTTTGTTCTAGATAATTGAATACTAAAAATAACCATATACATAAAAGAAAAACAATAGGCCATATAACACATTTCATATGCTTATATATATAACTTTGAATGGCGACAATCTTTCAAATGGCGACAATGTGTTTGTATACCATTTGATATACTCAATGAATGGTATGAAATGTGTAATATCTTCATTGGTATTACATTAAGTGACAATAACATGTATACACTGTAATTCTTGAAGTTTGATTCGTAAGAAGAAGAAAAAAACAGTAAGAAGAGACTATACAGTATACAGCATCTTGAATCTCAGATTATCTAAAGCTATATCATCTTTTCGAACTTGTCGAGCTTCTTCACTCTTTGCATAGACCTAAGCATTAGAGGTTCATCTGGACTCACACCATCTGAAATAATTGGACGACAAGTTGACCCTTCACAGTAGTCACTGGCTACTGCTAAACTGATCAAAACATCCAGTTCTGCAATGTGGGTCAAACCAAGTTAGTTGGACAATCATTCTTTATGATTTCCTTAAAATCTAATACATGCAATTTAACATACAAGCTTACAATAGAGAACCACAAGGTGAAAATAAATTCCTAATCATCAACCAAGGCGTGATAGCAAGAAAACAAACTACACAACTGTTGTTATGTTTGAAAATATAACAGTAATATGAAGATCAAGACTCTAAGAGTGAGATTATGCCATTATGGAGCATCAGGAGGAAAAATTATGAAGACTTTTAGATTAAAAGTGTACCTGCAACTGTAGAAACCAGATGCTTCCACTTCATATGATGCTCACAAAAACTTTCAACCAACTTCTGTAAGATACATTTTAGCTTAGCTTCTTTTTCAGACTGAGCATGTGACAACTCTCCAACCATCTCCTTGATTTCGGGAGTCCAGTATCTATAGAAACCCTACATATTTACTTGGAATATGAGTTCAGTATAGTAGAAGAAGAAGAAGAATGGATTATACATATTCTTCAATCATTCTACTAAATTAAAATTCCCCATTTGAAAACACTGCAAAGCTTGATTAATGTGCTCCAGAAAAAAGTGAAAATTCCTTTTACCTTGCATTTCTAA
Source organism: Oxyria digyna (assembly GCA_029168935.1). NCBI lineage: Eukaryota > Viridiplantae > Streptophyta > Magnoliopsida > Caryophyllales > Polygonaceae > Oxyria > Oxyria digyna. The sequence continues at coordinate 13,255,896 of JAPVLV010000024.1, read as the reverse complement.
CTTGGAAATGTCATTGTTAATGTGATTTTAGTTGTCTATAAAATGAGTAATGCTAATTCATATTAGCAGAAGAAAAGCATGAACGGATTAAGAGAGAAGTTCTCTAAGTAAGATGATACAGATGAAATCCCAAGTATTTTGCGTTGTTCCTGCAAATGTTTCTTCAAACTGTCTTCAATTTCAGTGCTTCTCTGGCTTGTAGAATCGTATTCCAAATCAACTCCTTCACAAGGAATTATACGTCCTGTACTATTGGCCTCTGTCCAATCAAAGGCGTCCTTAAAATACTTACTCCACAAGGTATAATTCACAATACGTCCTGTACTATTGGCCTCATCAAGCCATCATTCCAGTGTTTGGCATTTCATCAAACACATGGAGTGCACAACTACAAATGTCTATAATTCACAATACAAAATTCATATTAGGGTTCACCACAAATTACAGCATCCTAATCGAAATCATTACACCCAAAGCTTTGCAATTACATCAGATATTGAAGAAAATTTCACATTTTGGGAATTTTAGGGTTCATCCGAAATCGAATTTTAGGGTTAAGCAAATTCAAAATTGGGGGTACACATACCTTGAGAAATCTGAAACGAATTTGGGTGCTCTTCCCTTTCGATTTCGCGCTGCAAAGTGAAGAAAATTTAGGATTAGAGAAGTGTAGAGAAGAGGCGATTGTTCTTCGATGAAAATGAGAGCAAGAGGCTTACCTGGAAACGATCGACAGTGATAACAAAATTGCCAAGGGTACTTGTTGGAATTTTGGCACCTTCATACCGGTTGAAGTTGAAGCAAATTGCTTCATCTGGGGGGGGCTAGATGAAGGAAAATGACACTATTTGGTTGAAGTTACCCATTTCTTTCAACCACCTTCAACCAGCTTCATACAAATATGCTTTTTTGCTTCATCTTTGTCGAACAGGTGAAATTGTCTTCAACCAACCAAATTCATCAACTTCATACCGTTTTTTTTGTAACTTAATCTTGCCCGAACGGGGCCTTAGTTATTAAGTGTTCGGTAAAAAATTGTCCATCTAGCTTAACAAGTTTAATGTAAATTAAATTAGCTTAATTTGTTAATGTTACATCCGCTAAATTAATGGAGCTTAACTAACTTAATTTATTTTTTAATCCACTATTACCCTTTATCTATAAAGATTAAAATAATTCATTATATCCTTTTTCGTTATTTTATTATTATTATTACAAATTCAGCTAGAAGTAACGAACATTTAAGTAGCTTTCTAAACATCACTTTCATCTTCTGCTTCAGCTATTCATTCCGCTCCAGCTTCAGTTTCAGGCTTTCAGCTTCAGCTACTATTTCAGCTTAATAAACTTGCTAAAATTTATTATGTATGATATGTTGACATTATTTGATGAGTATTAATATATTATATGTGCGGCATATTTATTAATTTGTATATTCAGTTATTATAATTATTTATCCTAAGATAAAATATATTATAATTCAATTTATAAGAGAATCTTTCAAATTTAGCCTTGATTTACGATTTCACCGCTCTTAAATTTACCAGACCATGAATGAAATTGGAAATATTTCCCTCGGTCAATTTGTTACCACGGTTCTTGAATCGTGGTAAAACTGACAAACTAAAAATAGTATTGAGTGTATTTCCCACAATTATATCATGAACCGAGGTAAATACCTAAAACCAGGGTAAAACATAAAATCGGGGTAAATCAATTCACCGCAGCCATTTTGTAACAGTTGCGCAACCGAGGTCTTATTTGGAAAAATACCATGGTTAAAAGACATTTTTGTACTAGTGATGTGACAATACCCTGATCATCCGTATAAGTCAATTACGAAGACAATCCTAGTAGATGGAATTACGCATAATTAAGTCAATTAGATGATACTCCATCCGTCCTTATTGATCTTCTCATTTTCTTTTGATACATTTGTCAAGACACGTTTTGTAACGTTAATATCTTTAAATATACGATGATAAAAAATTTAATTTTTGTATATTGTCAAAGTACTCATTGAGACGAAGCAAACGATATCTCGTATGCCTATATTTATTTCTATATATCGGAAGAAAACGAGAAGATTCTATCGGTTTGTGAATAGTGTCGAAAAAGCAAACAGACCTTATATTAAGGGACAGAGGGAGTAGTTTTTTTTAATATGGTTTAGAGTAGTTTACAAATTCAATCTTTTATTGTAAAATTAATTAATATTAAAATTACATCGTGCAATGTTGTAACAATAATAACTTATAATGAATTTACAGTGTGTAGTACTCCGTCTGTCCCTTTATTTCCTTCTTGTTTCACTCGAGCACGTATGTCGATGTGCGTTTTGTTTTATCAATATATCTAATTATACATTAGTAAAAATTATAAAAATTGAATATTATTAAAGTACTCGATAAGACGAATAAAACAAGACCACACATGACTATGTTTTTATCTATATATTAGTCGAAATTACGAAGATTCTCTTGATGTGTGAATAGTGTCAAAAACAGAATCAAGAACAACATACTGGGACGGAGGGAGTATAACTTATGATAATTATGGCGTAGTGCCCCATAGGCAATGAGACGACCACTAAATCGACTTAGTTTCGAGCATGGAGGAAGTTTGTGATCCTGGTCTCTGGATTGTCATCGCTTGTTTCTCTTTCATCTATCACAAACAAAATCACTTATAAGTCAGGAGTAAATCTACCTAACTACAATATAAGGAAGAAACCATCCCTTTGTAAAAAATTGCGCCACCTTCCGCTACATCATCGCCTTCTCATTTTTTTTTATCAACAATAAAAAAAGGCTGCGTCTATATGCACACGTTTTTTTTGCTAAATGCACACTATTCTGTGCGGTAAGAGTTGCAGTACACTTTTGTGCGTTAAGGATTACCGCACCAAAGGACTCCGGGGCATTGTTGGAAATTTTTCTGAAACCTACACGACGCTGGTGCGGTAATTCTTACCGCACAGATCTGTGCGTTAACATTTAACGCACAAAGTTAATACGAGATTAACCCCAAAAAAAAAACAGATTTTGATTAACTTAAACACCGCACCGCACAAGATTTTTTTTTTTTTAATTAATAATTTTTTTTAAAAAGTATTAAAATACTAATATCATGTGCGGTAACACTTACCGCACAGGTTTAATATATTAAAAAAATATATAATATGGTGCGGTAAGTGTTACCGCACCAGTTTTAAGTAATTAAAAAATAATAAATTGGTGCGGTAACACTTACCGCACCTAAATACCCAAATTCCCTCCCCGACCTTTCTTCCTCCGTCCCTCTTTCTGCGTTTTTTCCTCCGCCGCCACAGTTCTTCCTCCGTCCATTTTCCCGTCGATTAAGCCACCAAATCCACAAATTGATGATGGATTCGATCTCCCCCGAGCAAGCCGCATCTTCTGGGCCCAAAAATCCGGCCGGAGACGAGGGTCCAAGCTTCCCGCCGACGGCAGCTCTTGCTGCGGCGACGACGGCGACTCCGTGGCTGGCTGTGGAGGATGAAGACAAGGAGGAAGCCGAGGTGCCACTGATTTACAGTGGTGGTGCCCGGAACCGGCCAAAATCCCGAGCCCGACCAGATCCCGTACCCACAGCCCGACCCGACCCGACCCGATCCCCGAAGCCCGACCCGACCCGATACCAGCAGCCCAACCCGCTCCGAGGCCAAGAAACCGAAAGCGACCCGTCCAAAACGTCGGTCCCGGGTACGCTACTCGAGCAAATAGAAGGTTGAATTCTCGAACCGAGGCGCAACCGGAAGCTTTTTCGACTCCCGTAGATCTACATCAAGTATGTATTTTTATTAAATATTCTATAACTATTGTAATGTTTTTAAATAGTTTAATTATTTTATTTCGTAACGTTATGAAATTATTTAATAAGTAATTTCATAACGTTATGAATTTAATAATATTTGATAACGTTATGAAATTTTTAAATAAATTTCGTAACGTTATCAATTTATTTAATTTAATTAATTTATTAAATTTATAACGTTGTGAAATTAGTTATTTAATTTCATAACGTTATGACTTTAATAATATTTGATAACGTTATGAAATTTTTAAATAAATTTCGTAACGTTATCAATTTATTTAATTTAAATAATTTATTAAATTTATAACGTTGTGAAATTAGTTATTTAATTTCATAACGTTATGAATTTAATAATATTTGATAATGTTATGAAATTTTTAAATAAATTTCGTAACGTTATCAATTTATTTAATTTAATTAATTTATTAAATTTATAACGTTATGAAATTAGTTATTTAATTTCATAATGTTATCAATTTATTTAATTTGATTAATTTATTAAATTGATAACGTTATGAATTTAATAATATTTGATAACGTTATGAAATATTTAAATAAATTTCGTAACGTTATCAATTTATTTAATTTAATTAATTGATTAAATTTATAACGTTATGAAATTAGTTATTTAATTTCGTAACGTTATAAATTTATTTAATTTATTTTATAACATTATGAAATTAATTTATATGGTAACGTTATGAAATTAAGTAATTTATTGCGTAACGTTATGAAATTAAGTAATTTATTGCGTAACGTTATGAAATTAAGTAATTTATTGCGTAACGTTATAAAATTATATTATTTGGTAACATTATGAAATTAATTAATTTATTCGTAACGTTATGAAATTAATGAAATTTTATAACGTTATGAAATATAATAATTTCATAATATTATGAAATATAATAATTTCATAATGTTATGAAATATAATAATTTCATAATGTTATGAAATATAATAATTTCATAATGTTATGAAATATGACATTCTATATTGTAAAATTAATGAATTAATTATTTTATGAAATATGACATTGTTCTTCTCTTATTTTGTAACGTTATGAATTATTAGTATATGAAGTATTGAAATTAGGCGAATTATAACGTTAATTTCGTAACGTTATGAACAAAATGTTTAGAAATTAGAGATGATTTTGATTAGGATTGACGTTACAACAACTGTTTGTAACGTTACGACGTCATGGAAAAGACGTTTTTGAATTTGACGTTATTTTGTAACGCTATGAAAATAACGTTACGTTATAACAACAACATTAGGGGGTGCGAGATATGATGGCTTCTAGTGGTTTTGTTCCGGGGGCTCCTGTTGCTGCAGAGCGTGTTAGGAGGACGGAGATTACAACGTCCATACGTCAGAGTTTTTCTACTGCTCGAGACCAGATGAATGCTTCTAGTTCGACACCCACTGATGTTACTGGTGCACTTACAGATACTGGGGCAGTTAGGGATTGTGGTCTAGATGTTGATCCGTCTGCTGATGATGAGGGTTACAGTGAGAGTGAGGAGGAGGATATGGACGTCGATGATACAGTTGTTGATTTGGATGATGATATGCTGGGAGACGGTGAGGGTTTAGGTACAGATTATATTGTATCTCATCCCGAGATACCGACAGATCAGCTTAGGAGAGACGACCCTCCTATTATTTCAGAGGATCATGCTGGTATGGGGCCTTCATCGCCAGCTCCTACAGATTTAGGTCCTTCGTCTCCTACGCCAGATGTACCACCTCCCCCGACTGTACCACCTCCCAATGCAGATCCTGTACCACCTCCTGCTGTACCTTGGATGCCCGGAGGTCCTTTTACAAATGAGTTGCTGAAGAGTTATGAGACGCACATCGCCAGGGCTATTTATGAGTACAGTTGTTGATCCTCCCGCACCTGTGATTCCAGCTGGCCCCCGTCCTCTTCCTCCATTTATACAGAGATAGCGAGGAGGCCGAGGAGCTCAGGCAGATGATGATGTTGCTGATGCAGACACTGCTAATCCTCCAGCACGAGGTGGACGCGCTCCACGCAGAGGACGAGGACGTGGACGTGGACGTGCTGCAGATCATGCTGATTTTTCACAGCCTGCTGATCTTCCAGAAGGCGAGGCTCCTCTTGATTTGGTATGTATTTGAACTATAATGTTCATATGTGAAATATGAACGACATTCTGTAGAAGTAACTGTGTTATTTTTTTACTTTTTTTCCAGACACGGAAGGTCGTCAAGGTTCACTTCCACACCGCCTACTGCACTCCACTAGAGGCGTTTAGGAGACCTGGTCCAGATTCGTGGTTTCAGCTTGCAGAGCGATCTGGATTGACTGATCTACGCTATATCGGGTCCGGTCCTGTCGATCATGTGTTGGTTTCTGCTTTCGTCGAGAGATGGCACCCAGAAACCAACACATTTCATTTGCCATTTGGAGAGATTGGTCCTCCACTTCAGGATGTGGTTGAGATCCTGTCGCTGCCTATACATGGCAGGAATTGTAGCTCAGTTTTGAGCAAGGAGGAGATCTTCACTTTTGTTGCTGAGATGCTTCACGTAGAGGAGGCACTGGTGAAGACTTGGTATAGGGATGGAGGCATTCCTTTTGGTTATCTTCAGCAGAGATTGAAGGATATGATGCGGATGGAGGATGGACAAAGAGATGAGAGCCTCATTGCGTCTATGTACTTACTGTTGCTTCTCGGCACTACAGTTCTAGTGGACAAGTCGACTACAACAGTCAAGCACTGGTGGTTAGTTCTTTTGGCCGACCACGACAGCACTGGCCGATATGCTTGGGGAGCTGGAGTGTTAGCTCATCTGTATCGCAACCTTGGACAGGCGTCGAGGCGATTGGCTATGGGGATGGGGAGTTCTGGCATTCTTTTGCGGGTTAGTACGCAAACAACTATACGATTGGCTATGTTTAGGAAGTCGAGTTCTAATTATCCTTTTTTGCAGTCGTGGATCTAGGCATATTTTCCACATTTTCGTGGACATTTTGTGACAGATCCACTTTCTATGGACCACGCCGCAGCTGCTATGAGGGAGGGCAGAGAGGTGCCACATGGGAAGAGCACGGATCGTTTGGTTGCCATTCGTGGCATGCTTGACCGTGTTCGTTATGAGGAGGTCAGATTTTAAGAATGTATGCTTTCGTTATATTGTGTGAATGTAAACTATAGTAACTGTTTTGTAATGTTTTGTTGCAGGTTAACTGGTTTCCCTTTTCAAATGTGGATTTCAGACTTCCGCAGTACGCCCCGTCTTTGTTTGAGGGCATTCTCCGTTGTCTGGACATCGAGGAGCTCTATCAGCCAGGTCGCCTGCTGCGACAGTTTGGACATGTGCAGGGTATCCCAGATCCTCCCCCAGAGCCCATCCAGGTGACACGTAACAACAGGCTGACGCATTATTCAGTTCACTTTGAGAAGGATCTGCTTGGTGTGTGGGATCAGGACCCCAGGCCTTTGATACAGATTCGGGAGCCACAAGCGACGTACTATTGGGCAGTCACAGATGATTATCTCGATTGGTATGATCGAGTTTCTCATCCTCTGGTGGATCCCAGATCACGTAGACTCGATCGTCCAGTTGGTCCGCTGCGTATTCCACCTTCGGTTGACAGTTTTGCGGTACGATTATAAATTTTATTAGTCATATTCATTCAATTAGTATATTTGATTGTAATGTTTTGATATGTTGTTAATATAGCGGACCCAGCTAGTGACTTGTGAGATTCGAGCTTTCTTGGAGACACCACCAGAGAGGAGGCCTGCAGATATCGATGAGTTCATGAGGCGTCTCCTTGGAGTTTTGACTGACGGGGCTCCACCAATGGCTCCAGCTCCGGTTCGTCAATCTCAGCTTTTTCGGCATTCAATCCACGAGGAAGGCCAAGGTAGTGGGCAAGGTAGTGGGAATGAGGGTCGTGACTTGGAGTGATGTCAAATATTGATAGCAAAACTTGAGTTTTTTGAAAAAGGCAAAAAACGACCAAGTACATCAAATATTGATAAAAATGGTTCAAAACGTCTCGAAACGACTAAGAAACGAAAAAAATCGACTCAAAACGATATAAAACAAGCCAAATCGAAATTTGAAGGAATTCCAAACAAGTTGTAAAAAAGTGTAAAAATGTGGCCAAAATGATGGCATAATATGGCCAAATTGAGCAAATCTTAGCAAAACTTGAGTTTTTTGAAAAAGGCGAACAACGACCAAGTACGTCAAATATTGATAAAAATGGTTCAAAACGTCTCGAAACGACTAAGAAACGAAAAAAATCGACTCAAAACGATATAAAACAAGCCAAATCGAAATTTGAAGGAATTCCAAACAAGTTGTAAAAAAGTGTAAAAATGTGGCCAAAATGATGGCATAATATGGCCAAATTGAGCAAATCTTAGCAAAACTTGAGTTTTTTGAAAAAGGCGAACAACGACCAAGTACGTCAAATATTGATAAAAAATGGTTCAAAACGTCTCGAAACGACTAAGAAACGAAAAAAATCGACTCAAAACGATATAAAACAAGCCAAATCGAAATTTGAAGGAATTTCAAACAAGTTGTAAAAATGTGTAAAAATGTGGCCAAATTGAGCAAATCTTAGCAAAACTTGAGTTTTTTGAAAAAGGCAAACAACGACCAAGTACGTCAAATATTGATAAAAATGGTTCAAAACGTCTCGAAACGACTAAGAAACGAAAAAAATCGACTCAAAACGATATAAAACAAGCCAAATCGAAATATGGATAATGGATAATGGATAATGGATAGTGGATAGTGGATAGTGGATAATGGATAATGGATAGTGGGTAATGGATAATGGATGTCATATGTGTATAGTTTGGGCCCATATCGTTTTAACGCCTTGAAACGATGAAAAACGAAATTTTGAAATTGTAACATGACAACAAATTCGGCGAATAGTTATTTTCATTTTTCGGAATCGAAAAATTATTATCGAAAACGTCAACGGGCCTAATAAGGCCTAATGAATTTTGAATGAGGCCCAAACACAAAAAACGACAAAAAATGACATAAAACGGCTTAATAAGCACTTAAAACGTAAAAGTCAAGAAATGTAACATTAATATTTGAGCATTACAAATCAAACACTATCGTTTTTATAAGAAATTAACAACTTTAACACTTAGAAGTATGTAAACGAAGACTTTCACCTGTATGCTACTACTCTCAAGTATATAAGTTGTATAGTTATACTCATATGTATGTGATACCACTTCGTTACTAAAATGAACTTCATATAATGTGTTTATTTCATCATATAACATTAGTTTAACACTTAATTGTTATCGTTTGACTGAACTGACCTCGTATTTCATTAGTATAATATGATTTTTTATCATATAACTCTTCGTAATCTCATATTACATTAGTAAAACTTGATAAAATTATTCACAAAACTCTCAATAACGACATATTTCAGTAGTATAACATTACTTTGGGTCATAAAACTTTTTATAATATCAAATAGTATAAGAAAACAACATAAAAAATGAATTTTTATGTAATTAGGGTTGGTACTACAACAGTTACCGCACCAACCCTAATACCCTAAACCCCACAAACACCAGAAACATTTGATTCTGGGTAAAAGGGTTGGTGCGTTAACAATTAACGCACAGAATCTGTGCGTTAAGTGTTAACGCACCAGAATCTGGGTTGGGCTTGAATTTTGGGCTGGGATTTTTCTGTTGGATCTTGACGAAGTTGTGTTATCAGTCGTGCGTTTATTGCTAACGCACCACCATATTTTGCTTGAGTGTGTTACAGCTACCACACAGCTGTAAGTCACCTTTGGATGACCGAATTACGTTATTGGGCCTTTGTTGTTGTGGACCTTTTGTCTACATCGGCCCAAATTTAAGTTACCCTAGTAAAACCTCGGCTATAAATTCACTGCCTCAGTGAACCTTATTATCTCATTCTCACTGCGCCGTAAAATAATTAGGTTTCAAGTTCTTACTCTGTATTTCAATTAAAAGTCTCATTTTTTACTGATTTCGTTAGATATCTTCATTGTTTCTAACATGTTTTCTTACTTTGTATTACAGATTCAAACAACCATGGCATCATCTTCATCCTCCCCAGTTCCAGCAGAAGGCAGTGAGATCCAGTGCCCGAGTAGAAGGTGCTCAAGAACAATCAAGGTGTTCACTGGTAATGACAAGAACAATCCCCATACGTATGGACGAAGGTATACCACATGTCAGTGTAACTACATGATCGTGTATCTTGAGCCAGAATACGACAATCATCATCTCCGAGTCATTGCAAAACTGTTGAAGGAAATAGCTGACCAGCCGTTGAAGCTAGTATATTTTCACCAGGCTAAGAGTATTGAAGTAGCCAAACACTGGATACAACAGAGGTTTCCCAATGACCCTGTTCCTAGTTTTTATGACAGTGACTCCGATTAGGGATCTTGGTATCAAATCAGTGAATCTCTGTGTAAGTCTGTGTTTAGTTTAAATTTCAAGAATGAGTCTGTTGTCTTTCTTTAATGAGTCTGTTGTCTTTTTAATTTATGCTGAGTGTGTTGTAGTTTATGGATTCACTGATTTCACTACACTGTTTCACCTACCTCATCTAACTCTACTGAAAACACTATTTAAAGCAAACAAGACAAGTCATTACATATTTCAAAGCAGACAAGACAAGTCATTACATATTATAAATCAATTCCAATCGAAGTCTAAAGATCAAGGCTACTAAACTATTACAAATCAAGTCATGTAGTCCATACGCTTTCCAACAGTAAAGCGGTATTGTCGAAACAAGTCCACTTGGCCAGCATATATCCCTTCCCACCACTTGATGTTGTCATCTGCAAATCTTCTCCACGAACCGGAACAACGTGGCAATGGTGCCCCATCACGGAGCCAAACCTAGATATACAAAGAAAATTAATCAATAAGTATAAATGATTTCGACGTTTCATGACGTTTGTTTAGATTACCACAGATTCTTACCGGTATCCAGTGATTACTGCATCCGACAAGAGCTATCCCAAAAATCTTCTGTGGAGGACCAGGGCTCACTGTAGACTGCCTTATTGGCAAGCATAAACACGGCGCATCCCAGGATAGTTGCACTAAACCAACATTATACACTGTGGCAAACACCAAACCCATAAATGGCATGTCCATCCAAAATGGTCTCTCACAAGGACTTCTCATGTAGTTAACTTGAGCAATAAGATCATCCCATGTTCCTACCCGTAGTCCACGTCGTATGGGCTCCCATGTCTCTTTGTTTCCAAGAAGCTCCGCTGCCAACGTAGCACGGATCATACGATATTGACTCTGTTGCATACCCGTAAGTAGAGCCATTGACCGATACCCACAATGTCCGTCTGAACGCACATCTTTCACATAAGTCATGTAGGAAAGCCAAAAGTAGTCAATATTTTTCACCCCCAAGTTCACCTCCATATAACTTATGGCTTCTTCAATCTCTTCTTCATCTTCTCCTTCCTCGGTTTCGTTTCGATCTGGATAGCAAGCTCTTAGGGGCACGACATTCATGTCTTCGTCTTCTAAATTGATGGTCTCTGAAAACAATGGTTCAGGTTGGGACTGTGATCCGAAGTCGAACGACACTTGACTTGCTTGCTTTTTAGGACAAGTTGGTCGTTCACTTTTCCTATTTGCCTTCTCCTTTGCGACTTTTTGCGCATTCTCAGTATTTGTTAAGTCTTCTCTAACGTACTCGTGGTAACTTTTTTCCCTCTTTTCTCTCGGAGGAGAATTCCCATTTCGCTGCTTCTCCTTGTTCTTTGATCCCGACGGCCTTCCTTTTCCTTTCCTAAACAAGTTTGTTGGCTCTACCAAAGAACTTTGTTCCGGGTGCTCCAAGTCAATGTACAACTCACTTAATCTGAATAGAGTTCCATCCCTCAAATCTCCACTTTCCCATTTCGCCCACATTTCACGCATTCTGATCTCCGGAATAGACATTGAACGATTGTCGTCGGGTAAGGACAAATTTATTGCATCATCTTCCCATCTCAGTTCCTTCCAGAAGTCATGAAAATCATCCGGAACAAGAGGTGTCTTTGAAATGATTGCCCTAGCAAGATCGTGTACGCATGGCATCCCAAGACAATCTCGAACCCAATGATCATCACAAACATTTGAATACTCCTCCTTCAATATTTGCTGGTACATTTCCAACAACAACAGAAAACACCTATCCGACACTCGGTAAAATAGCCTTGAAAACAACATTCGAATGCCAGGAGGAAAGGTTGGGTCATCAAAGACCATTTGCCGAGTGGTAAGTGCTTGGTTCATCGTCGCCCTAATCAGGTCCATCTGAACTATGACCGCATGGTGGATCCTCACGATCACTCTGTTGAAGCCTCCTCTACTAGAACCCACAATTTCTTTCAACACCTTATGCATCCCCTCCACCCTAAATAAACACAATTTCTAATCATCAGCATAAATAATATGGTGGTCCAAATTAACAACTAAACAAACAAAGATACCTGTTTGTAGTCCTTGTGTGAAAGTGAAGAGTGTAGTCCGTCCACGCTCTAACTATGAACTTCTTGTACGGAGTAAACCAGTACTTTTCAACGTAACCAACAATGCCCTTCTTCCATGAATCTCTCAGCTTTCTCAACCTCTCTTCGTAGATTTCTTCGGTGCTCGAGCAAAATATCCCCCAACATTGCGTAACAAAGTTCTCCGCCCTTTTAGTATTTTTAATCACTTTTTCTGCATGTGACTGGATGTTGTGCTTAATGTGCACCCAACACAATAGTTGCTTCACATCAGTGTCTTTGAACACAAGTTTGATTGCTCTCAACAAAGCCTTCTCACAGTCGGTCATTATAGCCTTCGGCATCACTCCCAAATTTCTACACAACTCATGAACGCACATCATCACAAACTTGTAATGCATTACTGTCTCCTGAGCCATGAATGCATATGCGATGTTGAACGTCTTGTGCGTGCAAGTGAAACCAACCATCTCCACTAAAGTCATATCATACCTATTTGTCTTGTATGTGGCGTCCATGATAATCACGTGAGGAAACTTCCTGAACAAACGAATCGACTCCGGGTGAGCGAAAAAAAGGACTTCAACCTCATTCGTCCTCGTGTTCCTCAAAGGTTGACAAAAATACTTGTTCTCTTTCTGAAAATTTAGAGACCACTGAGTACTCGACAATTCACCACGATCTTCAAAATTGATCTTCTGCAAAAAATTGGCAATCTGCTTCATGGATGTCACATTTTGCGGGTCTCTTTTCCTAAGCTGAATAAGTATGTTTTTTGGCGTCTTGCGATCATCCCCCGCTTCCCTTGCTATTTTCTCCTCCTCTTTGCTCATTCTACCCACGAATGAATTCCCATGAAAACTAGTAGGAAGGGTGTGGTTGTGACGACCTTCTACAACATTCACGATCCATTTATAACTATAAGACCCTTCTTTTATACGAACCCCATATAACTCAAATGTACAACCACATTTCTTCGATTTTCGGTGACGAAGCCTCGGAACCGGCAATTCTGGATTTTTTAAATTCACTTTCAGCCTACCCGATCTAGGTTTTCCAAACCTATCGCATACAAAATCAACGCAATATTTGCTAGATGTACGATGTACCAAAACTATCATTTAATCCCTTGCTCTCTGTCTTGTCCATTCCATCATCTCTTCTTTACTATCCCACATTTGCGCAGTACTAAAATGTGGTCTAAAGTCTTCTTCCTATATTGATTAAACTACATTACTTAGATACGCAATTTTAACTAATTAACCTAAATCTCATGCAATTAAATACAAAATTTAAATTCATAATATACTAACCAAAATCGGTAACGGAGTCCAATCGTCTAATGCAATTGATACATTTGCTTCGCCTTCTTCCTCTTCTTCGTCCACTTCCTCATCGACTTCTTCGTCTTCTTCGTCCACTTCCTCTTCTTCATCGACTTCGTATTCTTCTTCCACGACCCCTGATATCCAATTGTCGTTACCATCATCCTCACTACTCTCATAATTATAAGACATTGTGGTGTGCATTGCAAAACTTCAACAAGAGAGCTCAACCTCTATACACAACCAAAAAATGCCCGTTGGAATTTTATGCCCGTTGGTACGGTAATAGTTAACGCACCAACGGGCATAAAATTCCAACGGGCATTTTTTCAAAAAAAACCTGTGCGGTAACAGTTACCGCACAGATTATATTTATTATTTTCTTCAAAATTTAATTTAATTATTTTCAAATAATTATTAAAAAAAACCGGTGCGGTAATTGTTACCGCACCAGGTTTATTCATTATTTAAAGTGGTGCGGTAAGAGTTACCGCACCACTTTATTGTTTTTTTAATATATAAAACCTGTGCGGTAACAATTACCGCACAGGTTTATTCATATTTTAATTATTATTTTTTAAATTTATTTGTTTTTAAAAAAAAAATCATGTGCGGTAACAATTACCGCACAGGTTTTACGTACATCAGAAGTTAAATTTTTGTTTGCTTAATCTCGTATTAATCTGGTGCGGTAATTGTTAACGCACAGATCTGTGCGGTAATTGTTACCGCACTAGCGTCGTATAGGTTTCAGAAAAATTTCCAACAATGCCCCGGAGTCCTTTGGTGCGGTAATCCTTAACGCACAGAAGTGTACTACAACTCTTACCGCACAGAATAGTGTGCATTTAGCAAAAAAAACGTGTGCATATAGACGCAGCCTAAAAAAAACCTCCCTAATTAAATTACATCATAAAAAATAGAACTACCTCCTTTAAAATCTCCAATTTAGATCATGGTTTGTTTTTACCTCCTCCACTTATGTAATTTTAAAATAAATCTTCCTAATTAAACTAAATCCATTTATGAGTTATTTTTTGTTAACCTATAAAATATCCAACAAGTCTTGAAATTTATTTTATTTTCAAATATGATTTTTTATGTAATTTTCAATATTTTTTTAATTAAAAAAATAAAATTTTCCGATAAATTTTAAATCCATTTATGAGTTGTTCATAATCTGGACGATAAATTTTCCGAGGTCATTTTGAGGAAAAAACAAAAAAAACAAAATTTGTAGTAATTACAAGTATGTCACCGCGTCCCTCACTAAATACGTTCAAAAAAATTTAATGGTCCAGATTATGAACATTATCATCCAGAATATGAACATTGATGTGTAATCTGTGAACGTGATCTGTTCGTTTTTCTACATTAAGAGTTATTTGCACCTGAACTTTCCGCCAAAATTAATGCAAATGCAGTAGGTGATTATGTTTTAGCAGTTTTTGGGATATTGGATATCATTTATATTAGTCTCTTATTAATTACAACTAATATAGGCCACGTGAATATCGCAAGATTATAAGCTTACGTTAATGTATATAGAATGCTCGTAATTTATATATTTTTAAAACTTAATACAATAAATAAATTATAGTTATATTTGTGAAAAATAAAAAGAAGTAATATAACAAATTACATAACATTATAGCTTAAAAATAAGAGACTAAATTTATTTATTAAAAATATTGTAAGTTTATAGGATTAATGAAACTAAACTACAACTTACATAACATCATAGCTTAAAAATATTGTAAATTTGGATTTTTTTTAAATTGAACAACTAAATAGGAAAGTTGATATAGTAGTGGGGTCTTTTAGTACAAGGCAAACTAAACTACAACTTACATAACAAAGACGTATAGACTTGTTCACCAAACATCTTTGTTTGTACATTTGAAGTGCAAAGTTTCGTACAAGGCAATGGAGCTCTAAATTAAAGAATATGACAAAGGTGTACAAGGCATGTACAATCCACAATATTGCGATTGTGCAACCAAGGTCAGAGACGGGATGCTGTGTGTCCATGACCTTGCGACTTGTGTGAAGAAACAAATTCCAATTCAGCCCGTGTCTTTGCATCCTTTTTGGAGTACGTAGTCTTTGGAAGAAGTGGATACACAGTGTCATCTTGAAACTAAGAAACACGTGGTAAGACGTTTATTTGATGAATTTTATGAAGAAACATGGAACACCTTGTCACCACATGATCAAGAGAAGTGTATTGAATCTGTCAGAAAGATAGCTAAAGTGGATACACCTCTCAAAGAGCCGCCTATTTCGAAACACACCGGTGGCCGTCCCCAAGGAGCTCCTAACAAAGTGCCTAGATCTACACAAAGAAAGAAGTCTGCATGGGAATACACCGACCAAGAGATGAGGTCTAGAGCTTTGGAAGAAACACCTCCCAAACTGCATGGTTCTGTTCCACACGTCAGAAACTTGACATTATTTGAAATGAAATTCCACGCGTGACGCATGGTTCTGTTCCACACGTCACGTGTGGAACATGTCCATGTGTCACGCATGGACATGAACCATGCGTCACGCGTGGATTTGCATTAGACAGAATGCAAAGAAACCAGTTTCTACATTTTGTACAACACACCTTAACCAAATTTTCAACAAAACTACAAATAGTTCAACAAAGAATCCATCAATTTAATCAAATCAATTCATACATTAACAAATTTAATATCACAACACATAATCAATTCATAAATAAAAATAAACATACTTCATCTTTCATATAATCAAATAATGAACTGAATGTAATTTTTTCATTTTTTTCAACCATTTTCCTAACATTGAATTAGTTATGATAAGTATTGAATCTATAAACCAAATTCTAATTACATACCTTTCCTTTTTGCACAAAAAAGGTTGTATGAGCTTCAAAGCTTATGAGCAGCTCCGGAATTTGTGGACCTCCAGGAGTACCCCCCTCTAACTGAGGGACGTATATGTTTCTGACCGGAGGTTGTCGTCGTCGTCGTCGTCTTCTGGGTTGTTCCTCTCGCTCCTCTTGCTCTTCCGCTTCTTCATGTTCTTCATGAACATTCTCATATGTCTGATCCTCTTCCTCACCCTGTTCCTCATGCTCCTGCTCATAATCATAATCAGAATCAGCATTTGCACCCCCAGCTGATGGCCCTGCATTGCTACAAGCAACCAGTGCGTACTGGTCATCACCCGTCTGAGGGTTCTGAAAGTTATGAGAACCAGTAGCTTGTCTCATCATCTCCACAAATGATTGCACTTGTTGTGGATAGCCCGGATAGCCTGGAAACTGTGTTTGTTGTGGAAACAGTGTTTGATGTGGGATCAGAATGGGGGTGCCAGGAAAGTAATGAGGGGAACCCTGGGGATCGAAACTTGCAGCGGACAAAGCTAGCTGCTGATGTTGCTATTGTTGTTGTTGCTGTTGTTGCATCTCACCAGAAAACTCTAAACGACGAGGAGGCGATTCTTGTCTATTCTTCTTCCTCCTTGGTTTTGGAACTATGGGATCTTTTTTCTTCAGTTCTCTGTTTTTTTGACGAGTATCGCGCCCAGGTCGACGACCACCATCCATATCTACATCATAAAATGTGCAATTCCACAAAATTAATCAGTTTACTGAATTTAATCAGCATATCATCAAAAACTCAATCAGTATATCATCAAATCCAATCTGAAACTGCAGAACACAATTTCTTCATGTTTCAAACCCTAATTCAACAGTTTTTCCAAAATTCTAACAGTTTTTCAATAATTTCATCAAAATCATACCAAATTTCAACAACCTAATTCAATGTCAAAACCCTAATAAACTATATACATATGAAAATATCAAATTGGTCAATAAATTATCAACAAAGTACACAATCCATTCATATATTACAAGTTTAATCATTTCTAATCAACTAATTAACATAAATATTGGATTTTGAAGTAAATATCATCAAAACAACATGAAAACCTCATATATACATCAATACCATAGCATAACAATGAAATCTTAATGTTTACATACCTTATATGCAAAAAAAGATGATGAGAATGATGGTTTTTGGGTAAAATGGTGCGTTGTGGAGGTGCAACCGCCGTGAGGGAAGTTGGGGAAGGTAACAAAATGGTAGGGTTTGATGTTTTTGGGCTTTTATAGATAAAAAATCCATGCGAGAAAACAAAATCATTTGGAGAGAAATTTGAGATAGGAAGATCAAATGAACTTCAAAATTTTCACAATCAGAACTTGAATACTTCAAAATGTATTAGCATAATTTTCAGTTTTTTCACAGACAGCAAGCCATGCAGGCTGCAATCAATGACTCCATCAAAAGTAGTTCAGTTTTTTTTTCCGAGCCAAAAATGCCAGACCTAGGAAATCCAATAAACGACAGTCGAGACCATGAACTATCTTGACAAAAAACCTAAAATCGAAATATGTAGAAAACTAACATCCAAAAGCAACATTCATCGAGCAAATTAAACTAAAAAAATTGAATAAAACGAAAGAAAAACGTAGAGTTAGATCACATATACGGTATACCTTATAGAATTCAAGCCCACTCTTGCAGGACCAGCTCAGTCCGAGCGTCTCCCCCGCCTCTTTTATTCCCGACATCTTTCTTATTCAGCTTCTTCTACTCAAGAGAACCTGGACTGGCATTTGTTTATTGAGAATTGACAAGAACAAAATCAAATTGAATAAATTGCAAACCAGAAAACAAGAAATCCGAGTCGGTAGAAAGATTTGAGAATGGATTACAACCAACTACTGATCTTACTTTAACCCAATATCTTACATGTTGCCTAAATCCCAAGAGTAAACACGGCTCTTAATCACTACAACTACCATTGAGCGAGAGCTTAATCAACAATGATCAATTTCCTTGGATGAAATTTAACTCAATCTTAAAGTATTAACTGCCAAGAAAGAAAGAAATAGTTCAAAACAGAGTCTAGCTAATTAATCAAAAGAAACCACAGAACAAAGTCAGGGTTTCTTGAAGTTGTCTGATGAAACTCACAAACAAACGATGTAAGCAAACCCAATCTAAGCCAATTCTTCAACTATTTAAACAAAAATCTTATCATGCAACAATGTTATCACAATCAAATTGCAATTAGGAAATCCAAAATTCAATAATTGATTCCAATACTTAGCTGTTTCAGGAGATTTAGGCTCGAGAGGTGGAACCCAGTCTCCGTCGACCCACTCGCGATGAACCCTAAGTTCGGTCTCATCGTACTCATTCTGCTTACGGGAGCTCCAAATTAAATGAACACGAATTATTTTCTGGAACCACCCACGAAGATCCAAGAAATCAAGCAGTCACAAATAGGGTCATTGGTCTGACAGACATTCCACAAAGTATTAGACGGAGGTAGAAGCAAGAGCTTCATCGACAATACCGAGAGAGTGGGTGGGGATTGCAAGAAAAATGGCACTAATGTAATTATGCAGAAAGTCAAGGGTGGAATTGACACTAATTAGAAATCACTGTTCATTATCATGGGTTAGACATTTAAGATACTCCGAGATTCAACAAATTTCTTGTCTTTATTGTTAAAAAGTCCAAATTAATCATTTTAACATACGTATTAAAATAGCTGCCGTGGTCCGTATGTGTGAGTTCACAGATCACCACCACTTTAACACCTTTATCTTTCAGCCAATCCATATCGTCGATCAATGATGTTATTGATGTTGAATTTAGCTTATGATAAAACTGTTTTTCATTCGATCAAAATTACTTTTCAACTGATACGATGTGCTACTTCTGAATTAAAAGAAATATTTATCTTGAGCTTGATTTTCGACTCCTGCATTAATAGAGATGCAAACGATGGTATGTTTTCTTTTTCGTTCGATGTAATTTATTACTAGTTTGTTCAACATATTTAAAATAGATGTTAATTTCTCGTGGGAATCAGATTATCATTTTCGTCCTCAAAACTATGATGAATTAATAGACTCCTTCGTAGATGCATGGCTGTATACAACGAAAGTTCAAATGAGAAAATGAAAAAACGTTAGATGTCATTTATACGTTTTTAGTTTTATTAGAACAAATTGGTGTTTGATTGTATTAAATTAGTTTCTTTATATTACGGTTTCCATTATAAACGCCCGGTGGAATACTCATAATATATTCTATTGTTTGCATTTAAAAAAAAAAACTCTTGAAAAATCAACAGCCTCAAGGAGAGTTACATATACTCCGTATAACATTTAATTCTCTTATATAGTCGTATACAAATACACTCGCATATACATATGCATCCTTATTGACTCACTTACATATCAAAATTCCGATCTTACAACACAGCTTACACATAATAAACGTAGTGCAAGTAGGAAAAATTCAGTAAATTAAAATACAAAGCAACACCGTCGATATTCCCTATCGGGTGTTTCTTGAAAACAATCTGTCTTGAGATTCTTGACACATATAATCTTTATATAATTACTAATATAATCTTTATATAATTACTAAAGTAAGTATGTAAAATTCAGTAAAAATACCACAAGCATCTACTCAATGAGATGAGCATAACCAAAGACAACGCCGAAGACCACAACCGCCCTCCTGACAGCGACGGTGAAAGCAACACCGTCGCTATTACCGGTCAAGTGTTTCTTGAAAATAACCCTGTCGAAGGGCTTGAGATTCTTGGCACGAACGAAGCGAATCCACTCGCCCGTGATCTCGGGTTTCAGAAACCCTTCTCTGCGAAGTGTGAGGCGTAGAAGAAAAGGGTTTCCGTCGCCGTCTATCACCTTAAAGTCGATCGGAGTAGTACGAAACTCATGTGGGTTGCTGCATAAGTGGTGGAGGTGCTGAACTGGGTATGAGAATCTGTGTTTTGTATCGGTTTCTGATAATGGTTTATCGAAAATTAGCTGCAAATAGTTGGGGGCGATAACTGACGACATGATCGATCAAGCTGGTTGTGAAATTCAATTAGGAGCTAATTGAATAGGTAAAGGGTGAGAAATGAAGTGAAGTGGGGATGAGGATGAGGATGAGGATGAGGGGATATAAATACTCGTAGAAACCCTAAAAAGGAGCACAAATGCCAATTCATGATGGATGAGACCTACGCGTTTCAGTACACGGCTCATTTGTACACAAAAAAATGGCCCGATCCTATACAATAACATAATACCCTAGTTCATTTGTCAATCTATGAAAAATTGCCCCTCATGTCCCATTTTAATCTCATTTGCAAAAATATCTATTTGTTTTAATATTTGTAAATATTCCTCAATAAAGCTTTTGCGCTCAAATACCCCGACATTTTATTTAATAATACCGACATTTGTATTAATAAGGGCGACATTTTTTCTTCTATACTTAATGTAGGAAAAACGAAGTTTTTTCGCGTGATAACAAGTTAATGTTCATAATTTGAGCGGTATAATGTTCAAATCTGGACGATAAAAGCTTTTGATGCATTTTGAGAAAAAAACTAAAGTCCGCAGTAATTACATGTATGTCACCGCGTCCCTTACTGAAAACGTTCAAAAAACATTATGACCTAGATTATGAACATTATCATCCAGAATATGAACATTGACGTGTAATATGTGAATGCGATCTGTTCGTTTTTTTGTGACGGGGTATATATGCAAATCTGTGTAAATCTATTTATTTATTTATTTCCCCTCCATTGTAATTTTGAGTATATTATATATGTGCAAATATATAGTAACGAACCTACTGTAAATCTAATAATATTGTTTTCACCAAAAAAAATATAATAATTGTATTTTTATTAAAAAATGATATAACAAATTAAATACGGATCGGAGTATCTATTTACTGTAAATAGTTATCTATCTATGTTATATATTAAAGATGAGCCTTTTAGAGCTCTTAGAGTGATTTTAGGCTTAGTTTGTTATACATTTATTATTTTTTATCTTTAATTTCAATTATTAATACATTGGATAATTATATTAACAAATAAATCTTAAAAAATTAGCATTCCTTTAAACAACAAATATACAAGCTATTTTATTGAGAATAAATATTATGTTGAAGGTTAATATATATTCTTACGATAAAATTATGATTATTTTCGATAATAAAAATTAAGTCAAGCTACGTACATAACCTTCATGAAATAAAATATATTAAGTTAATCTTAATTTTTCGACGAATTCGATTAAAAGGATATACAAATAATATAGAATTTCCCGTGCATGGAACGGATCACTACACTATTTTCATAGAAAAGAGGGAAAATCTCCTCATGCATGTATCTGTGTTATCCTGCTCGAGTGAGAAAACCAATCGACCTAAGTTTTCTAATTAAAAAATTTCACTATATATGCATATGTATGTTAGAATTTAATATCTCATCTTTCATTTATGTATCTAAGATATGGCTGTGAGAGCCACTTTAGGAAAAATATGATCAGTAGCATGAACTCCTCTGATCCATGGGTCCTTTTTGCAGATTTTAACCTAAATGCATAAGCTCAGTTGCCTGTTTCAAAATAAGAAGGAAAAGCTCAGTTGCCATAACTTCAAAAACAATGATTCATGTTTACTACCAGTAATTACTAATTTACTTGATTATAAAATATAGGGTGAAGATGTTTTGTTTGCTAATCATGTTTTAGTTAAACGAAATTCCTTCTAATATACTTGATGTAACCACTTAAGACTCATTAAAAGATTGTGCACCAAACTATGATATCTAAAAGTGTTGGGGGTCTTTAGCTAAGATTACATTTCATGTGTTTACAAGTCAGACTATATATATATAATATATATCATACCTAGAGCATTGCGTCTTTACGGGCTCTCTATGCTGATAGTAGTTCAACATACGTATTATGATGCAAGATTGTTGGATACATAGTTTTGTGCCATACAAGATTACTTAATTTGGTTTTGGTGATAAGAAACATCATTATAATTAATGTTTGTACATTGTGAACATTGTGATTCATTTTGCTAAAGTTTTAGAGGAATATATATTGTGATGCTCTTTGGGTATCTAATAATAATGAAGAAAATGCTACTGGATATATGTGTTTACTTTATTTGATTGAGCTATTCCATGGAAGTTTGCACAACATGTCTTCTCATAAACGGGTATGACCTAAGTTTGCACAACATGTTGAATAAGGAGTAAGAAGTGAGATTGAACGGTTTCGAAGAGTGAAGGAGATACAAGCCTAGCTTTCATTCAACTTGACAAGGGTTTCTCGCAAGACAAGAGTGGTATTATATAGTGCTAGAGGCCGGCCATAACATGACAAGGGAAATCAAAACATAAATGTTAAATGTGAATGAAATAAAATGGATTTGTTCTAATCCTTATTTAGGCTCATTGGGAGCCTTTTATGCAGCTTTGATGCCGCCAAGGTGGAGGATATGATCAGCTCATGCGAATGGAACAACAGTTTTATATTGTTTGTCTTGTTCCTCTTTATTTGTCAATTTAGCTATTTTGGTAATTATCTTTTTATATATAATGCAAGATCTATTTTTGTGCCTTTGTTTCAGCAGTAATTTGTTATTTGTCCGAAAGCTTATCTAGGATATGCAGTATAAAGTTTTCTTTATTCCTATTAGGTGTCTTATGCAGGATCCGTTATGAAGACACTTTTGGAGATTGGTAAAGTTCACAAAAATCTTTATGTGTTGCCAACAATGCTACATGATTCTGGAGACACAAACAGTGAAGGAGATACAAGCCTAAGGCATATTCGTCTACGACATGTTCCAGCTACTTTATTTTTTGCATCTATAGTAGATCTGAATTAGAAGCATGTGATATATGTGCTAGATCAAGACAATTCAGGCTTCCTTTTTCTCTTAATACTATATCTACTACTTATGCTTTCAAGTAGGGTCGTACAAAATTGGCCCGACCGGAAAAAACGGACCGGACCGACACTATTCCGGTCCGGAACCGTGACCAAACCGGTTCCTACCGGTTCCGGTCCCGGTCCGGTCCGGCCATCTCTATGAGGGAGTACTAAAGTGGACGACTTTACTAGATCCACTTGGGTTCATTTATTTTCTGCTGAGAGTAATGTTTTTGACCCGCTAAAAAAAATGGTTGCAATGGTAGAGAGACAATTTGATAGGCAAATTTATATCATTAGGCATGATAATGCTTGTGAGCTCGGAACCAGTATTCAAGAAATCGAACTTTTGAGAGCTCAGGAAATAAAACATCAAACTTCATGTGTTTATACACCCCTACAAAACTCCATATGAGAACTCCAAACAATTCAACTTAAGCTATTTTTTTTTACTTCATCGATCTCATAGATGAATATCCGACTCAATAACCAAATTAGCCGAAGCCTTAGATCGATGTAAATGGTAATTATATACATGTATTGAATTCCACTATACTAACCTGGATCGAACGGTCCATTGCAGGAAACCAATATTGCTCTTCAGCATGCCCATAATTCCTTGCGAAAACCGGAGAGTATTTGTTGGTATGGACACCCTTCAGATCATATATGCATATTATTATACATGCCCATAGATCGTTACTTGTAGTATTCAAATGTAAATTTCTGGGTAGTTGTTGACTTGCTTCCACAATAATGGTGTTAGATGCGTATATAAATATATCAAGATGATAGTGGATGATAATTTAGTGAAACTGAATACCAAATTTCCATTGACAATGTACAGGATGGTCGTTGTCGTCGAGGTTGAGTCTTTTTTTAAGATATAGACAATAATTTTTTCACCAAGTTGGACGGTGTTTCATTAAAAGTTGGATCTATCAATGTGCTCGCTTAGCTTTTTATTACATCTAGGCTCCGTTCGGTAAAGATGAAGTTTTTTTGGGTTGAAGGTAGCTGAAGTTGAAGGTAGCTGAAGTTGAAGGTAGCTGAAGCTGAAGTAAGTAGTTGAAGGAAGCTGAAGCTGAAGTTGATTTTTGGGTTGAAGTTGGAAAAAGTAGTGTTCGGTAAAGATGAAAAAATGGTAGTTGAAATTGGGTGATTGTGAAGTGAAATTACCAAAAGGGGTATGGATATAATTTTGTAAATGAATTTTAGACTAAAATGTTTATGTGTTATATTTGTGTTTTGTTTGTATGAAATGTAGTTATTTAATTTAATAATTCAAAGTTAATATTTAAAATAATTTATTAAAATTTAACAATTCATATAAACTACGGAGTATATTTTAAATCATAAATAAAATACTTAATTTTTTTAAATTCAATAAATATTTTGTTCTAGATAATTGAATACTAAAAATAACCATATACATAAAAGAAAAACAATAGGCCATATAACACATTTCATATGCTTATATATATAACTTTGAATGGCGACAATCTTTCAAATGGCGACAATGTGTTTGTATACCATTTGATATACTCAATGAATGGTATGAAATGTGTAATATCTTATTGGTATTACATTAAGTGACAATAACATGTATACACTGTAATTCTTGAAGTTTGATTCCTAAGAAGAAGAAAAAAACAGTAAGAAGAGACTATACAGTATACAACATCTTGAATCTCAGATTATCTAAAGCTATATCATCTTTTCGAACTTGTCGAGCTTCTTTACTCTTTGCATAGACCTAAGCATTAGAGGTTCATCTGGACTCACACCATCTGAAATAATTGGACGACAAGTTGACCCTTCACAGTAGTCATTGGCAACTGCTAAACTGATCAAAACATCCAATTCTGCAATGTGGGTCAAACCAAGTTAGCTGGACAATCATTCTTTATGATTTCCTTAAAATCTAATACATGCAATTTAACATACAAGCTTACAATAGAGAACCACAAGGTGAAAATAAATTCCTAATCATCAACCAAGGCGTGATAGCAAGAAAACAAACTACACAGTTGTTGTTATGTTTGAAAATATAACAGTAATATGAAGATCAAGACTCTAAGAGTGAGATTATGCCATTATGGAGCATCAGGAGGAAAAATTATGAAGACTTTTAGATTAAAAGTGTACCTGCAACTGCAGAAACCAGATGCTTCCACTTCATATGATGCTCACAAAAACTTTCAACCAACTTCTGTAAGATACATTTTAGCTTAGCTTCTTTTTCAGACTGAGCATGTGACAACTCTCCAACCATCTCCTTGACCAAACCGGACCGACACTATTCCGGATCGGAACCGGACCGACACTATTCCGGATCGGAACCGGACCGACACTATTCCGGTCCGGAACCGTGACCAAACCGGTTCCTACCGGTTCCGGTTCCGGTCCGGTCCGGCCATCTCTATGAGGGAGTACTAAAGTGGACGACTTTACTAGATCCACTTGGGTTCATTTATTTTCTGCTGAGAGTAATGTTTTTGACCCGCTAAAAAAAATGGTTGCAATGGTAGAGAGACAATTTGATAGGCAAATTTATATCATTATTAGGCATGATAATGCTTGTGAGCTCGGAACCAATATTCAAGAAATCGAACTTTTGAGAGCTCAGGAAATAAAACATCAAACTTCATGTGTTTATACACCCCTACAAAACTCCATATGAGATCTCCAAACAATTCAACTTAAGCTATTTTTTTTTACTTCATCGATCTCATAGATGAATATCCGACTCAATAACCAAATTAGCCGAAGCCTTAGATCGATGTAAATGGTAATTATATACATGTATTGAATTCCACTATACTAACCTGGATCGAACGGTCCATTGCAGGAAACCAATATTGTTCTTCAGCATGCCCATAATTCCTTGCGAAAACCGGAGAGTATTTGTTGGTATGGACACCCTTCAGATCATATATGCATATTATTATACATGCCCATAGATCGTTACTTGTAGTATTCAAATGTAAATTTCTGGGTAGTTGTTGACTTGCTTCCACAATAATGGTGTTAGATGCGTATATAAATATATCAAGATGATAGTGGATGATAATTTAGTGAAACTGAATACCAAATTTCCATTGACAATGTACAGGATGCTCGTTGTCGTCGAGGTTGAGTCTTTTTTTAAGATATAGACAATAATTTTTTCACCAAGTTGGACGGTGTTTCATTAAAAGTTGGATCTATCAATGTGGGCGCTTAGCTTTTTATTACATCTAGGCTCCGTTCGGTAAAGATGAAGTTTTTTTGAGTTGAAGGTAGCTGAAGTTGAAGGTAGCTGAAGCTGAAGTAAGTAGTTGAAGGAAGCTGAAGCTGAAGTTGATTTTTGGGTTGAAGTTGGAAAAAGTAGTGTTCGGTAAAGATGAAAAAAATGGTAGTTGAAATTGGGTGATTGTGAAGTGAAATTACCGGATATAATTTTGTAAATGAATTTTAGATTAAAATGTTTATGTGTTATATTTGTGTTTTGTTTGTATGAAATGTAGTTATTTAATTTAATAATTCAAAGTTAATATTTAAAATAGTTTATTAAAATTTAACAATTCATATAAACTACGGAGTATATTTTAAATCATAAATAAAATACTTAATTTTTTTAAATTCAATAAATATTTTGTTCTAGATAATTGAATACTAAAAATAACCATATACATAAAAGAAAAACAATAGGCCATATAACACATTTCATATGCTTATATATATAACTTTGAATGGCGACAATCTTTCAAATGGCGACAATGTGTTTGTATACCATTTGATATACTCAATGAATGGTATGAAATGTGTAATATCTTCATTGGTATTACATTAAGTGACAATAACATGTATACACTGTAATTCTTGAAGTTTGATTCGTAAGAAGAAGAAAAAAACAGTAAGAAGAGACTATACAGTATACAGCATCTTGAATCTAAGATTATCTAAAGCTATATCATCTTTTCGAACTTGTCGAGCTTCTTCACTCTTTGCATAGACCTAAGCATTAGAGGTTCATCTGGACTCACACCATCTGAAATAATTGGACGACAAGTTGACCCTTCACAGTAGTCACTGGCTACTGCTAAACTGATCAAAACATCCAGTTCTGCAATGTGGGTCAAACCAAGTTAGTTGGACAATCATTCTTTATGATTTCCTTAAAATCTAATACATGCAATTTAACATACAAGCTTACAATAGAGAACCACAAGGTGAAAATAAATTCCTAATCATCAACCAAGGCGTGATAGCAAGAAAACAAACTACACAACTGTTGTTATGTTTGAAAATATAACAGTAATATGAAGACTTTCACAGTAATATTCCTAAGAGTGAGATTATGCCATTATGGAGCATCAGGAGGAAAAATTATGAAGACTTTTAGATTAAAAGTGTACCTGCAACTGTAGAAACCAGATGCTTCCACTTCATATGATGCTCACAAAAACTTTCAACCAACTTCTGTAAGATACATTTTAGCTTAGCTTCTTTTTCAGACTGAGCATGTGACAACTCTCCAACCATCTCCTTGATTTCGGGAGTCCAGTATCTATAGAAACCCTACATATTTACTTGGAATATGAGTTCAGTATAGTAGAAGAAGAAGAAGAATGGATTATACATATTCTTCAATCATTCTACTAAATTAAAATTCCCCATTTGAAAACACTGCAAAGCTTGATTAATGTGCTCCAGAAAAAAGTGAAAATTCCTTTTACCTTGCATTTCTAACTTGGAAATGTCATCGTTAATGTGATTTTAGTTGTCTATAAAATGAGTAATGCTAATTCATATTAGCAGAAGAAAAGCATGAACAAATTAAGAGAGAAGTTCTCTAAGTAAGATCATACAGATGAAATCCCAAGTATTTTGCGTTGTTCCTGCAAATGTTTCTTCAAACTGTCTTCAATTTCAGTGCTTCTCTGGCTTGCAGAATCGTATTCCAAATCAACTCCTTCACAAGGAATTATACGTCCTGTACTATTGGCCTCTGTCCAATCAAAGGCGTCCTTAAAATACTTACTCCACAAGGTATAATTCACAATACGTCCTGTACTATTGGCCTCATCAAGCCATCATTCCAGTGTTTGGCATTTCATCAAACACATGGAGTGCACAACTACAAATGTCTATAATTCACAATACAAAATTCATATTAGGGTTCACCACAAATTACAGCATCCTAATCGAAATCATTACACCCAAAGCTTTGCAATTACATCAGATATTGAAGAAAATTTCACATTTTGGGAATTTTAGGGTTCATCCGAAATCGAATTTTAGGGTTAAGCAAATTCAAAATTGGGGGTACACATACCTTGAGAAATCTGAAACGAATTTGGGTGCTCTTCCCTTTCGATTTCGCGCTGCAAAGTGAAGAAAATTTAGGATTAGAGAAGTGTAGAGAAGAGGCGATTGTTCTTCGATGAAAATGAGAGCAAGAGGCTTACCTGGAAACGATCGATGGTGATAACAAAATTGCCAAGGGTACTTGTTGGAATTTTGGCACCTTCATACCGGTTGAAGTTGAAGCAAATTGCTTCATCTGGGGGGCTAGATGAAGGAAAATGGCACTATTTGGTTGAAGTTAACCAAATTCATCAACTTCATACCGTTTTTTGTGTAACTTAATCTTGCCCGAACGGGGCCTTAGTTATTAAGTGTTCGTTAAAAAATTGTCCATCTAGCTTAACAAGTTTAATGTAAATTAAATTAGCTTAATTTGTTAATGTTACATCCGCTAAATTAATGGAGCTTAACTAACTTAATTTATTTTTTAATCCACTATTACCCTTTATCTATAAAGATTAAAATAATTCATTATATCCTTTTTCGTTATTTTATTATTATTATTACAAATTCAGCTAGAAGTAACGAACATTTAATTAGCTTTCTAAACATCACTTTCATCTTCTGCTTCAGCTATTCATTCCGCTCCAGCTTCAGTTTCAGGCTTTCAGCTTCAGCTACTATTTCAGCTTAATAAACTTGCTAAAATTTATTATGTATGATATGTTGACATTATTTGATGAGTATTAATATATTATATGTGCGGCATATTTATTAATTTGTATATTCAGTTATTATAATTATTTATCCTAAGATAAAATATATTATAATTCAATTTATAAGAGAATCTTTCAAATTTAGCCTTGATTTACGATTTCACCGCTCTTAAATTTACCAGACCATGAATGAAATTGGAAATATTTACCTCGGTCAATTTGTTACCACGGTTCTTAAATCGTGGTAAAACTGACAAACTAAAAATAGTATTGAGTGTATTTCCCTTATTATATCATGAACCGAGGTAAATACCTAAAACCAGGGTAAAACATAAAATCGGGGTAAATCAATTCACCGCAACCATTTTGTAACGGTTGCGCAACCGAGGTCTTATTTGGAAAAATACCATGGTTAAAAGACATTTTTGTACTAGTGATGTGACAATACCCTGATCATCCGTATAAGTCAATTACGAAGACAATCCTAGTAGATGGAATTACGCATAATTAAGTCAATTAGATGATACTTTTTTTTTAATATGGTTTAGAGTAGTTTACAAATTCAATCTTTTATTGTAAAATTAATTAATATTAAAATTACATCGTGCAATGTTGTAACAATAATAACTTATAATGAATTTACAGTGTGTAGTATAACTTATGATAATTATGGCGTAGTGCCCCATAGGCAATGAGACGACCACTAAATCGACTTAGTTTCGAGCATGGAGGAAGTTTGTGATCCTGGTCTCTGGATTGTCATCGCTTGTTTCTCTTTCATCTATCACAAACAAAATCACTTATAAGTCATGAGTAAATCTACCTAACTACAATATAAGGAAGAAACCATCCCTTTGAAAAAAATTGCGTCACCTTACCGCTACATCATCGCCTTCTTATTTTTTTTTATCAACAATAAAAAAAACCTCCCTAATTAAATTAAATCATAAAAAATAGAACTACCTCCTTTAAAATCTCCAATTTAGATCATGGTTTGGTTTTACCTCCTCCACTTATGTAATTTTAAAATAAATCTTCCTAATTAAACTAAATCCATTTATGAGTTGTTTTTTGTTAACCTATAAAATATCCAACAAGTCTTTAAATTTATTTTATTTTCAAATATGATTTTTTATGTAATTTTCAATATTTTTTTAATTAAAAAACCAAGAAAATTTGTTATAAACTAGAAAATAAAATTTATACGTAACTAAATTGTACATATTAGAAACATAAACTATCTATATGCTATTATATTACTAATTCCGACCACAAAACTAAAAAGGTTACAACATCGATCAACTATATTTCTTTTTGTTTGCTATGTTTCTAATATTGTATATAGAGTATGTATCGTTGCAATATCATCTACTATATACTCTTATATTATTTAGCAACTTTACACACGATAATACCAATTTACTATGCTTATAATATTGTACATAGAAAAAATTACAATTTAGTTTATGTATAATAGTTAGGTTTGATATTTATTTTCGAACTTAAGATATGACATTTATAATGTTAGTTAATCATTGACTTTTCTTACTTTTCTATATTTTATTTCAGTGAAATTATTAAATTTATCCAATCTATATATATATATATATATATAAAGTTATTTAGAGCTCTCTCCTTCATTCTAGGTTCATTAATTATATGTATCATTTTTTGAATTTTTAAAATTTTTCTTAAGCATTTTAATATTTTTAATAAATTGAATATCAAAATGTAGTAGTTGATTGTTATTATTTAGCTTCCTACTTATTAATAATTTCATACTATTCACTAAGTAATTTAGTTTATAAAGATTCATATATTTATACACTATTCACTACTTTGCTATACCGAAAATTTTGAATAATCAAATACAAAAATTAAAATGTGCATACATTTGAAACATATTCACTACTTATACTTATGCACTATTTAATTTTATTGAAACTCAATTTTACACTTATATATTATTATGAATTACTCCGTAAATAGTTTTTTTTAGCAGAAACAAACAAATTTCATTAAGCTGAATCAGCATCCAACAAAACATTGAGTTTCAAATCAATATATAAACATTGACTTATGATAATTTGATAAAATAAAATTATAAAAGACAAAAGTTTGTTTATATTTGTTTTTATTGATTATATATAAAATATTAAATTTAATTATACAACAATAGTATTTATAAACTATCAACTTTTTTTGGTATAAAATTATATACGGGATTACTTATTAACTGATTCATGAAATAAATAAACCCGCGCATGACGCGGGGTATAAACTAGTTTTCAACATGACATTAACAATTAAAATTGAGATAAAATAGGGTGTATTCTTTTAAGCATTAAGAAGGTTTACTCAACTTTAATACTTTTGAATTGAAAATACAGACTTGTAAGTTTTTAAAAAAAATTATCTTAGACTCTCATTAGGGCAGACATGAAGAAATACAAAAATAAATATTAGAAACTGCTTAGAAACAACATAACTCTAATTAAGCTAATGTAGTAGAGGAGTGGCTTTAGTTAAAAAAGTTAGATTTACTATTTGAAAAGCGAGCTTATAAAAAATTTAGTGAGGTGCCGAAGCTCCAAAATAGCATATACTTAAGTACGTACCTTGTTCATGAGTTTTTTCTGGTACCTATAGCCCTGATTATAAAGCAAAAGTTTAGTTAATAAGTTGAAATGAAGGCATGAAAATATGGGGTGGAAATATAGGAAGACAACACCTTATCAGTTCCATAAATATAATCACAATAGGTGAATATTGATGCGAAGTTGCTTTGGCTTAATCCTCCTACATAATGATGATAATCATGACCCTCAGGACCGCTAAAAAATGGAATGAACTTAGTAGGACTCCACGGAAAGTCATACCTGTAATAGAAAAGCATTCATATTATTTTAAGAGAATAAGCGTCAGAGAAATAGGTACAAAATTATGAGAAAAGTTCTGGTCATAACAATGTTTAACATAGTAAATATGAAGTTTTTGCGTTCACAAATAACAAGTTAATGTTCATAATTTGAGCTATAATGTTCATAATCTGGGTGATAAATTTTCCGATGTCAAAAACAAAAACAAACAAAATTTGCAGTAATTACAAGTATGTCACCGCGTCTTTCACTAAATACGTTCAAAAAAATTTAATGGTCCAGATTATGAACATTATCATCCAGAATATGAACATTGATGTGTAATCTGTGAATGTGATCTGTTCGTTTTTCTACATTAAGAGTTATTTGCACCTGAACTTTTCTCCAAAATTAATGCAAATGCAGTAGGTGATTATGTTTTAGCAGTTTTTGGGATATTGGATATCATTTATATTAGTCTCGTATTAATTACAACTAGTATAGGCCCCGTGAATATCACGGGATTATAAGCTTACGTTAATGTATATAGAATGCTCGTAATTTATATATTTTTAAAACTTAAAACAATAAATAAATTATAGTTATATTTGTGAAAAATAAAAAGAACTAATATAAATATGCAAATACATTGGTATAAAACTGTAAGAAGAGAGTAAAAAACACTGAATGATCAATGTAAAATACGGGTTAAGTTTCGGTGAGGATGAATCTTAAGGTGAGGAATAAGGACGATGAACACAAACATCATTACGCATGAACACATGCGTTATAATATATGAAGACATTTTCTCCAATGAACACACAATGTGACACATGAACACACATTATGACATGCACATACTCTGGCGTATGAACACAGACGTTATGCCCGATGAACACACACATTATAACACATGAACACAAAAGTGTCATGAGTCTTAACCTAACAACTTATTCTCACCGGATCTTTTTCCGTAAAATATATACACCAACCTATCATATACTCAAAATACAATTAGATAGTCTTGGATCAACATAAGATATTTTTTATACCGAAAAAATATTCACATGTAAAGTGCCCAAAAGAAATGTTTTATCTAAATTTCATACTTTCACTACAAGAAAAACCATTTATAGCAACGACTAAATTTTGTCGTTGCGAAAAATAGTTTTTGCAACGACATAAAACGGGCGTTGTCAATGTTTGTTGCTATATATAAAATTTTCATTTCCCTCCACAAAAATTTAGCGGAAGGTCGAGTTGAAAATTGGAAATTATGTATCGCAACGACACTGTCGTTGCAATAGAAATTGTGTATGTATTGTAACGACATTTATCGTTGCAAATTGTTTTTATATATTTCGCAACGGATTAGTCGTTGCAAAAGATTAAAGGAAAAAAAAGAAGAAAATCTTGTACTATTTTCAGCAACGACTATTTTACTGTAAAGTACCTTGAAACTTTCTACTCATAAATTTTCATTATATAGTAGCCTTTGCCCTTTCACTTCCTTCGTTGTTCGTCCCTCGACCCTCAACCGCCATCTTAAATCTCCCTCTGGTTTCGCCCTCCGCCGCAGCCGCCGTGCGTCTTCATCGCCATCCAGAGCCGCCTGCTGTACACCTTCGCTTCCGTCCTCGTCTACAACGCGGAGTGAGGGCCAAATCTGCCATACGAACTTCCAACAGTCTAACGTCGCCTCAATCGCTTCCGCCCTCTACAGCCGTCGGCGCCGCGCGTCGTTGTCGTCGTCCGGAGCCGCTTGTACGTCATCGTTTCCATCATCATCTACAACGTGTAGTGAGCCCTAATCTGCGGGAGTCGGTAAATTTGTTTTCTCTCGATATTCCTTGATAAATCCAAAGGTCAGATTAGGGCTTTTTGTTTCTCTTGTTTTTCTAGCCAAATGTTCGGTGTAAGGATTGTGTCGGAGTTGAATTCTCTTAGGTAATTGACGGTTTTGTTTTACGATCTGAAATTTTGTTGGACAGTGAGAATATTTCTGCTTGATTTCATTCTACTTGAACCCTAATTTTCTGATCCAAAATTCTCTTCTTTTCCTACTAGGACAGGTATTTGTTTGCGTTGTTGTAATCGTCAGATTATATCTGAAAATTTAGGTTCAAAAAATATGTCTCGCCTGTATGTTGGAAATTTGGATCCTCATGTTACTGAACGAGAACTTGAAGACGAGTTTCATATTTATGGTGTTCTTCGCAGGTATTGCTATGCTCATCATCCATCTAGAATTTATTGGTGTTGTGTTTCCTCAAACCCTACGATTTGAAAGAGATTGAAAATGTGGAACATATTTGAAGTTAACATTGTGGGTTTGGTGTTGTTAGTTTCCCTAATTTTATGGTGTAAGCTCGTCAATAGGATAGTATTTGTTTTTGATGGGGCTGCCAAGGAGAGTAGTTTTATTCAGAATATAAGGAATTTTATCTTGGACATGTATTGCAATTGCCAATATTCCCTAGATAAATTTTTTGATGTATAATAAACTCATTCAACCTAAAGGCGATCTAGTTAGAAATAGTTCCATCATCCTGCTATTGGTTATTTGGTTGGATTATTGTTCATTAGTATTCCTGCCATTTCTCACTATCTTAGATTCTTAGTTCTTCCTTCCATTATGATGAAATCTGGTATGGCTTATATCTTATTTCTCTGTTGACATTTGATGCAGTGTGTGGGCTGCTCGAAGACCTCCAGGTTATGCGTTTATTCAGTCTGATGACCGCAGAGATGCACTTGATGCTATTTGAGCCTTGGATGGTACATAGTCAATATTTTCTTTCTCCGTGTTTTTTATTTGTTAAGAGGATTCACATGATTTGTTTTTGGGTTCTGCTTCATCTGAGACATGAAAGATTCCCATTCACATGAAAGATTCTTATTGTCCAACGTATTATGTGAGTTGTAGCAGCTATTAACCTTTTACCAGTAAGCTAAAGTCACATAAAAGATTCTTATTGAAACAGTAAATTTTTACCTTCCAAGGATGTTTCCCTAGCTTTATGCCTTACACCAAGGTGTGTTGCTAAGGCCTGTGATTTGACTTCTATTGATGTTAATTAACCCATCTTCCTTTTCAGTTTGTTTTAGATTTTTCCTGTAATTTGTTTATGTATTGTGATTTACTACTTTTCATCATGTTGTTTTTTGCCAGTCATGATCTTGTTTACTTGATCACTCATCAACCGTGTGTGCTGGTTGTTGGCCTAAAACTTGATGATACTGAAACACCTTTCTGTGTGTAACTATAAACATTCATTATGAATATTTCTCCGTGTCTTGGTTTTACAAGTCTTTTTGCGGGTCTTTCAGCAGTGGAAATAGATATCAATTTTTACATTTACGTTTTCATTATAGGTCTGGAATCAGGAACCTTTTAGCATATAGCTATTGAGACTCATTCATAAGAATTATTGCTTACTTTCTGTCGTAGTAGAGGTTTCCTTAAGCTTGTACTTTCAGCTTAATATTTGTTGGTAGCGAATTTATATACTGCTGAAGAAAAGAGCTTTATATGAAAGTATAGCAAAAGAAAACACTTCTTACACTTGAGATCAGCAGTCCAATGACCATCGTCAGACTTTTTCTACACTTTACTAACTAATAATTTGACTAATAATTTGATGTTTATGCCTGCAATGAAAAAGTTTTATGGCCTTAAATGTGATGTTGATGACCTGTTTGTGACATGCAACTTCTAGTTTGAACCACGTCATATTCACTGGATTTAAATTAATAAGTGCTACCAGGTGAAGCTATTGGGTTACATCATGATTCATGACCATGTTAAACTGCATTTAAAAAAAAAAAAAGATAAAAGAAGAAATTCCCCCCTGCACGGATTTATTAGAACTGGAAGAGGGGCTATTGCCTCTTCTAGCTGCACATCGCTGTTGTTTGCCTATATCTGATTGATTTTGAAATCAAATTTTCATAACATTGGCATATGGTGTTTGCTACTTGCTGATATGTCCAGATAAATAGCACTGAGAATAGGTCTGTACTACATGTTGCTCTCCGTGCACCAAGAGACGCTGTTATACAAAGTGATGGGAAGAATGTTGTTCCAGATGTATGGGAAGTATTGGATAAGATAAGGGATTTCTCTGACAAAATCCGTAGTGGTTCCTGGGTGAGTACGTTTTTGTCAGGATATTCTTTGGTTTCAGGTGTCTTTGGACAGGGTAATAAATTGTTGAAAACCTATCAGGTTGGAGTCACTGGAAAGCCTCTGAAGGATGTAGTAGTTGTTGGAATTGGCGGCAACTTCTTGGGACCTTTATTTGTACACACAGCTCTTCAGACAGGTTAGTCACATGGTCCTAGCTTCTTGGAACTTTATCAGGTTGAACTCACTCTGTATATATAACAATGTTTTTAATGGTCAGACTCCGAGGCTATTGCATGTGCAAGAGGACGTCAACTACGCTTGTAAGCTTGCACCGTTGTGAATCTTATCCTTCATTACGAATTTACGACTATAACTCTTCCAAGCTGACTTATGTCCTACTGTTCTCCTATTCTGATATTGTTAGTTTTACACATGTTAAATTGGTTTACTTGTTTATAAAGCATCTTTTAAAATTTAACATATTATATTTTTAGTTTAAATTAAGTTGTAAAAGTAACTCAAACTAAATTTTGAATCAGTTTACAAAATTTAGAGGAAGAAAAATGACATATCTGTGAGGGATCATTCAATGCTCCATCTTGTAGAATTTTATTCTAGTTTTTTGTTCTGCATACCTGACTAATTTCTCTGCTCATCGTTTTATACTTTGTAATACTTTAGGAGCACCATAACTCATAAGAAGTTTGAAGAAGTTTGTGAAGATCTGTGGCGGAAATTACTCATCCCTTTCGTAAGAGGTGCTTAAGCAGTCATAATTTAAGGTGCATAGAGTTAATAGGAGGTACTATCCGGTTGCCCAAGTTACACGTAAGTTTCTTCCATTTCTTTCACATAGACTATGAAAACGGTTTCTTGATGTTATGTAATGCGCTTTGTGGATGAGTGGATGACACAACAAGATTTCACGATCGTTTTTGTGTTATAGGCTAAAATATATTCTATGAATGATGTCTTTTTAATTGTATTGAAGTCTAGGAGATAAGTTTATCTTTTACATATGAAGTCTGAGACATCTTAGGTGCAGGTTGAAGGCCAAGCCTTTATTTTATTTTAAATCTGTGCAATCATGATTCATTTCAAGTGTGAAATCATAGTTGATGCAATCTAGTTTTATTGATTCTATTGCTTATGTTTTACCAATGATAAACTTCCATCTTTTCTATGGAACTTTATGGGTTATGCCATTCTTTATAATGGAGTTAGTGATTGTCATTCTTTATAATGGAGTTAGTTGTTAATGTTGATGCTATTTCCACATTTTCTTTAAATTCTGTCAAAATATTTAATTTTCCTATTTTCATTTGTTAGGAGGCTGTATTGGATACTCTATAATGGAATTAGTGAAGCTTGGAAATGGGGAAAAATTTGTTCAGACTTTCCGACATGTATGTCTTCCTTTACTCTTTTCGTTGTTATATATGTTGTTGTGACTAGTAACAATTTTTTATTGAGGGCAGCAGAAGCTTACTCTTTTAGTGCTGAGTGAAAGTGAGAGAGAAGGAAACTTATGTGGAAGACATTCATGATTTCGCTAATTTTGTAAAACAATGCGCAACTAACGGATATTTTTAAAATATTTTGTGATATCTATTTAAGAATTAAGAACAAATACATGAGTATGCTTTGAGAAGTCTTTTCAATGTACTTGTTCTTAGTTTAGCATCATTAAAAGATTTGGTTATTGTGCATGCTTGCCTATTATGGACCCCTCATCATTAGAAGTCTTTTCAATGTACTTTGTTGAGGTACATAAGCTTTCTGGTTTGTGCAAATTTTGGATAGGTTAAGGCCCAGCCAAATTTCATCTTGTTCAGGTGGTTAAATTGTCAATACATCTATTGAGTGAGCGAGTCTAGCCAATTCTGAATATTTTTTTTATTGGGAACATTACTAGCTTCTAAAAACTGTTTACGTCCTGATTTTTGTTTCGAGTCTAGCCAACTCACTAATTCTGAACTGAATTTCTGTTTCTGAATTATTTTTGTAATTTGAGCCGTCTGTAAATGGGTTTTTTCTGGACCGAACTGGTTCTGTTCAGAAATTTGCTAAACTGGTTCTGTTTAGACATTTTGCTGAACTGGTTATGTTCAGAAACTTAGCTGAATTGAACTGAATCCATTTACAGACAGCTGATAAGATGAACTGAACTTTTTTTGAACTTCTGTTTCTGGATTGATAAGCTAAACAGGTTCTGTTTTTGGATGTTTCTGAATTGATAACCTGATGTTTAGATAAGCTGAACTGATCGAACTGGTTCATGTAATGTATGCTCAGTTTGTGTTTCTTTCCTCACAATTGAGTTTTAGATTAAGTATAAGACTTGCAAACCTCCAATTAAGAATTATACTTATGCTGTGATTTTATTCAGTTATCAAAACAAATGCTTTTAGTTTTAAGGTTCTTGGGATTTTTCTTACTAGTTCATTAAATATGTCTTGCACTTGTGGATTCCTTTGAGTCCTATTTCTCTTTGTTTTTTGAAGAGTGAATTAAATCCTATTTTTTTTAAAATGTCAGGAATGGTCAAACAGTTTATTACTGCAACTTCCATTCATCATGGAAAGCAAAAATATGAATTGTTATACATCTGTTTTAACCAAGTTGCTATCAAGTTAGTGAAACAAGAAGGTAAGTGAGTAGAAATTATTATAGTAGAGTAATATAGGTTTATAAATGGAGTGGGTTTTGACTATTAGCTAGGTAAAGCCTGGTATACCTGCAGCCATGTACCCTTCTGGTCTCAAAAATACTTGTCATTTTACGTTTAATTTTTTTGAGAATATACTTGTTGTTTTAGTTTTTTCAGATAATATTTTTCTATAGTTGACATTATTAAATTAGTAATGAGTTGCTAGGATTGTCATTCAATTTTGTTTCATACGGAGAGTGACTTACAACAGTCCTTGGTTGTGTCCAGGAGCTTGCAGATCTTAAGAAATCCTTAAACATAGAAGTGGAGCAACTCCAAACAGTGAGTAGTTCTTCATGATTTCTTCCCTCCCTCCTCTGAAAAATGTTTATTCTTAAAATTCTATAAATTGCTTTAGGAATTTCAAGATTTGAGAACAACCCTTCACCAACAACAAAGTGATCTCACTGATAATTTTGTTCTAGTTTGATAATAGACAGAGGATATGCAAACTGTTTACTCCGTTTATAGAGGATCTGCAAACTCTAGGAATCCTCTATAAAGTCAACTCAAGATGATGTATGTCTCCTCTGTTTATAGAAGTGATTTGCAAACTGAATTTTGCTCTAGTATGATAATAGATAAATTGTAAGTTTTTAGCCTTGTTTATATGAACTGTTTTATTCAATGGTGCAGGGAAACAGGTAGATGTCGAAGCGTTGAAGGATGATTTTGAGATATTGTGGATGACACAAATATTATGAAATGATTTTGGTTTTATGATTTGGGATGTAGCTAAGTTGGCAAATTAAATATTTGAATGTTAGACATGTTTTTGGTACAAGTTGTAATTTGAACAAGTTTTTGAAGGTTATATAGTCGAAGTTATTGTGCGTATGATCTTGGATACATGTTGAATGTGAATTATAAGGGTAGAAACAGGTATATTGACAAGAGGATACAACACCATGTCGTTGCAAAACAATTATCTATCGCAACAACAATAGCTGTTGTAAAAGGTTTGTTATCAAAACATCAGAAATGTATTGCAACGACAAATGTCATTGCAATACGTTGACATGTATTGCAACGACAAATGTCATTGCAATACGTTGACATGTATTGCAACGACAAATGTCGTTGCAAAAGATGTTGCGAAAAACATTCGTTTTGGCAACGACAAATAATTAGCAACGAACAAAGTCGTTGCGAAACACATTCTTTTTGGCAACGATAAAAGTCGTTGCAAAAACCTTTGCCTACGGCGTTACCGGCAACGACCTAGCAACGACAATTGTCGTTGCCAAAACCTGTTTTTGCAACGACTTGTCATGTAACGCAACGACTTTTGTCGTTGCCAAAAACAGTTTTTCTTGTAGTGTTTGTACGGAAACATAAATAGAATATATCAATAAGAAAGAAATGTTTTATTAGTTGTAAGAAAAATTATATTAGCATATAGCACGTAGATACATATGGATGAGCTTCATTGCACGAACTTCCTCTTAAGTCTTTTCATCTTCCTCGACATTTCTATATGTATCAAATTAGTATAGATTTCTTACGGTGAATATGCAAATTATAACTCATTCAAATATTATATCTCATCTAACTTTTGTGCATTATTATAGGTACAAGTAGATAAAATTTTAGCCAAAAGATATTCAATTAATTAAATCAATTATCTTTTTCCAGTTTCGTTAATATGTGACATTTTTTATTGGATTTCTTCTATATTATGATGACGTGGATAATAAGGTGGCGTAACTCAGAGGCCGACATGTAGGCTAATTAGACGTAATGACGACATGTGTGAAAACAAGTATATGTATAGATGAACTCAAATTGCATCTTGCCTTGCATGTGTATATGTATATAGATTAGGTACGTACCCAGAGTGAATGTGAATGGCCTCCATCCCCCTGAAACCGAACCAAAGCCAAAAGGTGATGATATGTCCCGGGACAATACTGGGACCGATGAAGGAAGGCATGCCGAGGATCAGAATCTCA
The DNA here is from genome assembly GCA_029168935.1 of Oxyria digyna. Classification (NCBI taxonomy): domain Eukaryota; kingdom Viridiplantae; phylum Streptophyta; class Magnoliopsida; order Caryophyllales; family Polygonaceae; genus Oxyria; species Oxyria digyna. The sequence continues at coordinate 13,214,717 of JAPVLV010000024.1, read as the reverse complement.
GACGAGTGTGCGTGGAGAGCCGAGATGGCGATCGGGGTGACGTACTCGTGATGAGCCATGTGGATCTTTTCGTATCCCCATTTCCATGAATGCAACAATCTGTGTATCCAGTAACTTATGTAGTCTTCAACCAATGCATACACGCTCAGCTGAAGCGCCATTTCCCATCCACTCGGGACCTTCAACCCCGTCCTTATACCAATAATCTGCATCCATATTGCATTCACATTACAATATTCTATACAAATTAATTGAAATTGAGTACGGGGATAAATTTTTAACTATTTTAAAAATTGACTTTATATCACGATTCGGTAAAATCCGGGTTATAAAGTATACTTTATACCCCAGAGTTTTCATAACCGAATTATAAAGTCAATTTTTAAAAATCAAAAGTTAAACGACACGTAGGGCTGAGCACAGGCCACGACCCGACCCGAAACCCCAAAAAAACTGGACAGACGGGCTAAACACGAATTGTACCACTTTTAGGGTTGTAGGATTATGGCTATTTATTCGGTAAGAAGACACTTTCATGACAGAGTACGAGAAGAATAATGACTTCATCTAGACAGAGTGAGAGCCGAATTATGACCCTGGCGACAACAAGAAGGAAAAACACGTTGAACATCGAAATGCAAAGGAGACTTTAGAAGATTTTCCCTAATTCAATCGCCTAGGAGACGAAAATCGGGGTGAGTAGAGGATGATACTAAAGAAATTCCGAAAAAAAAAAACTCGAATTGAATCAAATTCCATCAAGCGAAGAGAATGGATAGAACTCATAAAAGTTTTGATTCAGACTTGCCGGTTACCCGAACCCGCAATTCAGAAAATGCTCAGCCTGAAAACCAACCCGGACGATTCGGTTTGGGTTTGGGTCGGGTTTGCGGTTTAGCCCGTCCCATGCTCAACCCTAACGCCACGTGAGAGCGTTTTTACTTCTGGTATAAAAACAAAAAATCTTAGTTCAAACAAGACGACTTGCTTTGGTGGCGGGATAGGAGAGAACGATTAGAGGAGCGCCGACGAGGAAGAAGGTGTTGAAGACGGTCTTGGAGCAGGAGAAGATGTCGGAGGCGGAAAGCCGAGTCTTGGGCTGGATTTTGTATCGATGGAGGAGTTTTGAGCAAGGAAGAAGAAGGTCGAAGAGAATGAAAGGGAAGGAAGCAGAAAAGTAGAAAAAACAGAGGATTATGAGGGTGTGGCAATGGAGGAAGAAGTCCGACTTGTCCGCCGAGTAGGACAACCAGATGCCTTCTGTGTAGGTCAAGCTTCGGTTTAGGGCAGCCTCGGCGTCAGGAATATTCTTGTAGGGTAACATCTCCAATACTCACACAGATTCAAGATCCAAGATGTGTGTTCTCTACATGTTAAACGATATGTGTGTTATTTAATAGGCTGGGTATCTCAAATTTTGGTGAAACCATGTCAGACGTTACAAAAACGGTTACGTTAAATGCCAATAGCTAGCATTCTACATATATTCTTATAAAAGTGCTGTTATTCTCAAATTTATTTTAGAATATGATTTATACTTGGACATATTTCGCTCATATGTTGCATGATTCACAATTGTAATATGTTGCTTATATTATCTTAAGAAATGAAGGGGGCTTAAAAGACTTATTTTCTTAGATAGAAGTATATATACAAAGTCTTTATTTGGCACACCCTAAAAGTTTATTTAACACACCCATACATTCGTCACGAAGGTATTTGGTCAGACATTCGTCACGAAGGTATATGGCCAGACATTCGTCACGAAGGTTTTGGGGAGATTCGTCACGAAGGTATTGGAGAGATCCGTCACGAAGGTATTGGGGAGATTCGTCACGAAGGTATTGGAGAGATCCGTGACGAATCTTTTTTTAAAAAAAAATAAAAAATTCAGAATCTTATATAGAATTTCGATACGAGTTCGTGCATATAAAATACGTCCAAAACGGACATCGTTTGCCCTTCCAAAAACCCTAAAAACAAAACAGTCGTTTTTGTTAAGTTCGTAATATTTAAACATAATGCATAATTATAAAAAAAAATAAAAAATTCAGAATCTTGTAGAGAATTTCGATACGAGTCCGTGCATATAAAATACGTCCAAAACGGACATCGTTTGCCCTTCCAAAAGCCCTAAAAACAAAACAGTCGTTTTTGTTAAGTTCGTAATATTTAAACATAATGCATAATTATACTTTATAATTAATAAACTAGTGATATTAAATGATAATATACAATTATAGTATATAAATTTAATTGCATGATTTTTAACTATAATATATAATTATATTATACAAATACTAAATTTATATAAGGTTTTGCTTTTACAATGCACAATACATGATCAAGATTAATAGTTAAACAATTTTTCTAACCTATGCCCTAAGGACAAATGTTAAGTTTATTTCTATTAGAAATTGTTTCAAAAAATATAAACTCATCACAATAAAAAATATAGGTTTTTTTTACCGGAAACCACCCGTATGATGCCCTATATTGCTCAAAACCACCCGTATGTTGCAATATTACCAGAAACCACCCTAATGAACCACTCCGTCACTTCAACAACCACCCCTCTCTCAGAGTATACACAATGGTTGTCCATTTTTTTTGTGGGTATCAAATATTTTAATAATGTCTCTCTCTTCCTTTTGTTAATACCCATTTTTCATACTCATCTATCCCCACTACACTCTCAATGGTTGTCCATTTATTTTGTGGTCATTCATTACTCTATGGGACACATGTCAACTTTATATATGTATTTTAAACTAAAAGTGATGTCACTTTGAGACACATGTCAAGTTTATGTTGAATGCTCCGAGTATTCTTTCTCTTTCCTCCAAAATTCCACTTTTTCATATTTTAGTATTATTTTGGGTTTCTTTTTCCTAATACTCACCCCATGTGGGCAACCAATGGCTACACTCTAACTTCCGTTAAATACTTATGCCACGTGGCATATTATATAATTATTTTATTTGAAATTACTAAAATCACCCCTTAAAAATCTTTTAACGGCATTTTTTCTATTCCTTCAAATATCTAGACCGTTTATGTAATTTATAAAAAAATAATCAAACCCTCTAAATCATCATCTTCCCCAAATCTAAAACTCAACCCAAAAACTCTAACCCCAAATCTAAAACTCAACCCAAAAACTCTAACCCCAATCTAAACGAGGAAGTAATCAAGAAATCAACCCAGAAACTCGACCAAAATTAAATAAAAAAACAGTAGAACGGACGCACAACAACGGTTTTTTCTCCATCTTACTTCACGAGCCCAAATTCTTCCCACACTCTCTCTTCCCTCACCCGACCACCACCAGTCACCTGTCTGCGCCTCCTCCAGGTTTCGATCAATGTCGTCGGCGTGCTCGCTGCTTCCCGCAACCACTGATGCACACGCCTGTTGATGCACCCTCTTCACCTCCGACCCGCAGTCCTGCCCGTAGTTCGCCACCACCGGCCACCTCGCGCGAGCTAACTTGGTGACCGAGCCGCCACTGTTACACACCAGGCATAGATAAAATGTCATTATAAGATTTTAAAGGGGTGATTTCGGTAATTTGGAATTAAAAAATAATATAAAATGACATGTGACATAAATATTTAACGGAAGTTATAGAGAGGTGGTTGTTGAGTGACGAAGTGGTTCATAAGGGTGATTTCCGGTAATATTGCAACATGCGGGTGATTTTGAGCAATATAGGGCATCATACGGGTGATTTCCGGTAAAAAAAAACCAAAAATATAACTCAAAATTAAAATATCTTCAGATTCTTTCCATTATGACCTTCTTATCCTCTGCCCTTAGGACATAGGTTAGAAAAATCGATAATTAAGTACTAGATTAATGATCAAGATTAATCAAACTCTAACTAAACCTAAATAAACCCAAGAGATCGAAAGAGTGTTTATACGCTTGTCATAAATAGCTGGCGCTTGTCGGAAGGCAAAAATGGAAGTATCTGCGCATGTCGTTTGTTACCCGGAAGGCTGGAACATATAAACTCATGTGGAATTAAACACCAGCTACAACTACAGATACGAGGGATACAAATACAAGTAACTTAACCTTATTGGCGGATGGCAAGACCATCTACAAGTTACTTCTCTTTTTCTTTGTCTGATATGCATATCTATTGTGTTGTTCCATATGGAAAAGTTGGACAAAACATGTATCAAAACCATGTATGATGTATGTGAAAAAAGAAAGAAAATCTTACATTCTGAATATTTAGGGTGCGTTTGGTTTGTCCAAGGGAAAATGAAAGAGAATGAGTTTGAAATATCAAGGGAATGGAAAGAGAATGGATTAAAGTTTGATTTTTTTTTTCCATGAATGAATTGATTTCATTCCCATTAGACATTATGTGTTTGGTTTATCTTATCATTGAAATTTTATTATTTATCAATAATTTGAAATAAATCATTAATATATAATTCCAAATAAATCATTAATATATAAAATTCATAATTTTATATGATAAGAGGGAGAAAGCTTATATAATGAACCAAATCGAACAAACATTCTTGTGTATAACACCATAATATATCTTTGACAACATTTAAGTATCAAATCACTACCAAATTTAACCAAAATATAACGTGCACAATTTAACCATATAGAACTAAAATATCACAATCATTGCTTCCTCAACAATTCAGTCACATATTGTTTCTTCAATGTTGTAGTTGCTTGGTAAAACATACGGAGCTTTGGTTCCTCAGCCATCAAAATAGTTGCAACCTATTACACAATTAACATTAGCACAGATCAACAAATCCCGCATTAACATTAGCAATTCCTAAAACTCCCTGCATTAGCAATTCCTAGCAGCAGCTAGAGTTCCAAAAAACTCAAAAGTCAAAACCAAATTCATTAGCAATTCCTAAAACTCCGTGCATTAACATTAAAACCATAAATCATAACTAGTAGTCTTTTCCTTTTGTCCAAAACAATACAGGGTTCAGCATATACACCCAATACATACCTTCACCATTACTTTTGTTCTCAACATATACCGCATGCAAATGTTCTTTGACCACACCATACTGAAAAACGAAAACATGCTACATTTTTTCTAACAACAAAAACTAAATGACCCCCGCCTTTCAAAAGTTCTTACTACCTAAGGATAAAAACCAAAAACTAAATGCTTCTCTACATGTGCAGTGCTTGGTATCCCACGCGAGAGCAGCACCATGACTAAATGCTCTACAAAGACCAGAAATACTCCGCGACAACCACACCAAAGAAAAGCTATCCTACTGCTCCGCGGCTAACAAAGGCTCAAGACGAACCCCGCGAGTACCAACCGTCACTTAGAGCTCGCGTGTAAAGATCATGCAATAATTAGCAGAAGAATAGTTTGCAATGCTTACTCTCGCAAAATTATGTAACAAGTCAGTTTTGCCTTACTATACAGGAAGGACCGTAATTATGACACTTATCTCTTTGCGTTTTCCTTTTTCGCAAACTTACTCATTTTTCCGAAACGCAAAACGGGGGGAACGAGGCGAGATAAGTATATACGAAACAAGCAGACAAAAGCAAAACCAAAAATATAGAAACAACATAAAGGTCGCGACCATCATACCCACGTTATGTACAAAAGTTGATTACAAAAAGTCACAATTCCTGATACAGAAAACATTGTTCAAGAACACAAAGACGTTACTTAGAAGCAGTCCCCGCGTCCTCTACACTATCCGCCTCCAGATCCACGACGTCTCGAACACCAGACACTCGCGAACCTGAGCCCCCCGCTTGATCTAAACAAGAACGCTTGAGCTGAACGGTGTCGAGAAGGGCATCAGACGCGAATACCTTTCTCTTGCGAGGCGAGAGGGCTGGAGAAGGAGGGCTCGGAAGCATGCGAGGAACAGGCTCTGACCTCTTAAGCGGAGGAGGAGCGACCAACTTCGGGAGAGGGGGCCTGAGAACCTGATTCTCTTTGCCCTTAACAATACCTCTCTCAGGCGCGAGACGCGTAATCCCCCAAGCCTCGAGTGGAGTCTCCCCGTCGTCAATGAAAGTTCCGGGCAACGGGGGCTGGTACTCGAGAAGGTCAGTGGAAAGGCCACATAGGTCCTGAGCGTTGAAGGGGAAGTCTTTAACTTTGAACTTTAGCATCTGCATCTTTACCATGCATAGGAGAAGCGTGTTGGCATCATTTTTGTAAAAATCGACGCGAGCACGTTGGCGATAACCCCCGCAATATTCCTCCACCGCCATGTTCCTCTCATAGGCGATTCTCTCAGACATCAGCGCATGAAGTTTCTCGTTTTCCTGTCTGAGGTCATTCACTTGCGTATTATATTCAGTAACGATGTTGACATGGGTGGACCTCTCATACGCAAGCTGGGCTTCCAGCTCCTTTATCCTCGCATCTTTAGACATATCGCACGCGAGCTTGTCCTCCACCTCCTTTACCCTCGCGTTAGCTCTCGAAAGCTCCTCCTCCAAAGCTTTCTTTTCTCCCATAAGCCGAGACTTGGCCGCTCTGTGGGCATCGCGGGTGGACTGATCCTCTGCCCTCAGCTCCTTGAGTTCGTCTTCAGCAGCAAGCACCCTCCGAGTTGCGCTCACAATAATGTTCATCTCCTGCAAAGTAACCAACTCTAGAGTTAAAAATACCCCAAGAAAACAAGGAATAGGTAAAGCAGGAGACTTACGACAAAGAGAAGTTTAGACAAACCACCAGGCCTATCCGAAACTTCCTCATAGAGGCTAGGTTCTGGAGGAAAAACAGTCGGTATCGTCTCAATGAATGCACGCGTCGCAGATAAACCATGAATGAAGGTGGGGTTTGCGACCGAAGTATTAGTAGGCTCTGGAGAGGAGACAAACTCCACTTCAGTCGTCCTCTTGCGGTTTTTCTCGGAAACTTTCTGTTTCCCCTTATCACGAGCCGAAATTGCGCGAGATCTCTTGGCCAGAGGGAGATCCTCAGAAACCGTCGTCGCAAACTCCACTGGTGATTCTAAAACAGCAGCTGGGGGAGTAGGAGTCGAGCCAGGAGCAGACGAAACAACGCGAGTAGGAGCCTCGATGGTTAACATGCCCGACTCGTCAAGAACCAACCCCCCCAGGTCCGGAAGATCGGCGAACATGTCAGCATCTGCAAAAAAACCACCTCAAGTGAGCATAGTGTAAATAATAATAATAATAAACGCGAACGCTGGAACAAAAACGAACAAAAACCTAGGGCATGAGCCTTGAGACTTAGTCCCCTGGCGACCAGTAAAGAATCCGAGATAGTCAGCTCAAAACGTTTTTGAACTGCTTTGTCGGGGTAATCCTTGTAATCGCGGATGAATTTATCGCGAGTCTCCTTTGGAAAAAAGCATGGGGCCCTTCTCGCACTAGGCTCGCGTACCTGGACGGAAATTTCAGAACCAGGAGGGGGACAGACTAAAAACCAACAAGTTTTCCACCCCTCGATCTTCGAAGGCAATCGGAAGGCGCTAGGGGTCTTGGCTTGAGCAGTGTAAAACCCATCCTCGCGGGAGTTCTTCCTATACGAATTGATGAGAGCGTAATGGGGAGTATTAGGAACTATCCCAATGTCCTGACATCGCATGATATAAACGATCAGAGAGCTCCAGAAGTTTGGATGCATCTGGGAAGGGCTAAAGCCTAAATCCGCCATTACTTCAGTTTGGAAGGACGTCCAAGGAAGGCGGAAGCCGACTTCTAAAGACTGCCTACTCAAGGCGAAGAAAGACCCATACTGGTCGAGAGAAGTGCCTTCAAGATCGGGGAGGGCAAAGATGGTCCCTTCAGGAAAGGGATATCGCGTAGCGAGGCGACGAAGATCGTCAAAATTAAGACTGCTACGTTGGGCAGTGTTGGGAATTAGGGTGCGAGAATGTGTAATTCTCTTTGTAAGGATACTTACGTGTCCGGGGTCCGCGAGAAAGGGTTTCTCTATAACTATGTGGGGCAAAGACCCCTTATGGGAGAAAAAGCTGGCGAATTGACCATAATTGGTCTCGGCTCGCTCTTGAATGACGCGAGATGGGAGTCTGATCTTAGATCTTTTGGGCGTCTTCGCTTTGCTCCTCTTAGATTTCCTAGAAACGCGAGATCGTCTACGAGAGTCTGGCTCGCGATCACCAGAACCCCCTTTAGATCCGGACGTGGTGCGCCCCGAATACTCAGCCCGAGCTGAGCGTTCATAAAAATCATCGCTACCTGAAAGCCTGGGCAAAGTAAGTTTCAATTTTCCAGGGATGGAAAGTGGAAAAAAGAACATCAAAATTAGGAGCAACGCGTGTCGAAGGAAACTAACGCGAGACTGTAGAAAGTAACAAACAAGAAATCCCTGGAAAAGCTGAAACTCGAGAATCAAAAGGGAAGCCAAAACGACATCAGAATGGACCAAGCCCAAGAACACGAAGAACATTGCAAAGGTCGAAAATGTCAGAAATTGACCAAAACACGTTTTCTCCCAAACAAACGCATTGAGAAATAAGAGTCAAAGGGGGAATTCGACACAAAAACACCCAATGGACGAAAAATGACCTTTAGAAGCCTCTCAATTCAAAAGGTCCGAGCGAAATTTCTGTGAGCGGGAAGAAATTGAGCAACAATAGTAGCCCTAAAAATCAAGAAAACGAAGTAGAAAAGGGAAAGGAGAACGGAAGACTAACCTGCCATGAAGAATCGACTGAGAACGACGGCGAAGATGACGATGGAGAAGGAAGGAAGGCACCGGCGAAGAGAGCAGGTTTGAAAATGTTGCAGAGAAAATGGAAGTTACGGCGGAAGAAAAAAAGAGGAAGACGAGGACGAGTATATATAAGGAAAAATCGGGGGAAAGAGGGTGCAATGATAAGATAACACGTGGACAACATGCGCTCGGCGCGGGAATTTGTAAGGTTTTTGAATTCCAAACGTCGCCCAGAGAAACGTAGCGGGAATACACGCGACCCTATCACGCGATAGAGTCATGCGAGGTCTGAGGGCCACCCTCATATCGAGAACGCGACTTCAAGAAGACAGGCCCAAGCCTCCAGCTATTCAGCATGAAAGCTTGGGGGGCTGGATGTTGGAGCCGGTTCTCGATGGGCTCGCGAGGCCCATAGGGAATTGGGTCAGGCCCATGGAACGCGAGCCGGGTCGGTCCAAGAAGTCAGCCCAAAAGGATGAAGCGGCCCATAAACAGGTGAAGCCCAATAAGAGGATACAACGAGACTAAGTATCGAGGGGCAAATCGGTAATTGACTCGCGTGGGTCCCAGTTGATAGTATAAAAACGCAATCTAATGGATAAAGAAGGGGATCAAGACACAAAGAAAAAAAGACTCTTCACCTTCTTCTTGGCAGTAAGAAAAACTCGAGAGAAAACCTAAGCTCCAATCTTTCGAAACACTCACTTCCTAGAGGAGTTTAGACGTGTAGCACTTGTTTTACCGCTTATAGTTTTGCTGTTAAGCTTTTAGTGTTGTTTTGAACGAAATCTGAGCCGTACGGTTTATTGTAAGCTTGGAACGTGAAACGTTTTTGATAATATACTCTTCTTCCTTCACTTTGTTTCTCTCTACCTTCATATACTTGCGTTATTTCGAAGTCACTTCTCGGTGGAGCGTAAAAGAGCCGAAGCCGGTCACCTACTCGGTTTGGTCACTTAAGTGTCAGAGGTGACGAGAATAAGGTTGGTCTCGAGGAAGAAGACGACGAGGTGTATAACATAAGTTGATTGTCCAGACGCCCTGTGTCACGCGAAGTGTTGCGTCGCGTGATCTCAATTTCTGGGCTCCAACACAAATCATATCTATGTACATGCTTTCAAATCAAAGATCTTGGTCCATAAAAATATTTTCTTGGTCTTGATATCGCTCGTAGCCTAAAGAGATTATTATTATCTCAACGGAAGTACACCTTGAATATCTTGTCTGAAGCAGGAATTCTTGCGGCCAAGCCCACTGATTTTTCCACGAAACAACAACATCAAGTGTCTGCATCCACCGACTCTTCATGCCTTCATATGGATCGTTATCGTCGAGCTGATCCTCAAATTAATATATCTCACCATCAGCAGGTTGAAGCTAAGTTATTTGGTCAACACCCTAGCTCGATTCATGCAACAACCAGTGACTTACACTGGTAGGATGCACTACGAGTACTTCGTTATCTCATGGGATATCCATGCAAAGGTCTCATTCTCTCCACTTTGAGTTCTCTACAATTACTTGCATACTTCGATTGCGACTGGGCAACATGCCCCATAACCAGGCACTTGATCACAACATACTTCATTCATCTAGGAGAATCTCTCGTTTCTTAGAAAACTAAGAAACAAGCCATTGTATCTCGATCTTTTGTTGAAGCCGATTATAGATCTATGGCCTCCATCGCTTGTAAGCTATTATGGCTCAAATGTCTGTTACGTACTCTTGGCGTTCATCACCTGACTCCAGTGCGTCTCTTTCGTGGCAATCAAGTTGCTCTCCACGCCCTCTCAATCCCGTCTTCCATGAAGGCATTAAACACATCGAAATTGATTGTAATTTTGTTCGAGGTAAAATACATACATGTAAATTGGTCACGTGTTATATTCCTACCACTCAACAACCCACTAATCTATTTATCAAAGCCTTAGGAAAAACACATTTTCAACTCCTGCTAGGCAATGCTCAAACTTGAGTGGGAGTATTAGAGGATATTATATTTCCATATATCATATACATAGATAGACTTAGATAGATTGTATCTTCTCACCAAATCTTTATGTTTATTTATAGATAGGTCTCTTGTACATACCCTCTCTGTCTAGTTTTATAGGTCTTTAAAGATTTTTTTTTTTGGTGATTTTAGTGTAATCGGTCGTTTTAGTGTGATCGGGATTTGCTCAAAGCTTGAGAAGCTAGGTTTAAGTTCTGAGTCATAGGAGTGCGGACTGCACAACTCGGGTACGTATATTCGAGCTCGGTGTTACATGGATATGTCGGGGTGTACATTAATACATGTCGCGTTCATATGGTTCGAGTTTGGGAGCCAAAAGGCGGAAAATGGGACATTTTGAGGAGTGGCACGGTGCCATATTTTCACAAACCGTACAATATGGAAAATTTGGACACCGACTTTAACTGCCTTATCCATTGGATGACGTCCTAGTAGCTTAATAACCACCTTAGGCCTATATAAGGGTGACGTTTAATCAAATTTTGACCCTAGTTATTCAAGAACTACAAGAAATTATCTATATCTTCAAGTAAACTTCAAGTGTTTCTAGTTGATTGCCTTGATCTTCTACCACTCCAAATTTCGTGTAACCCAAAGGTAAGTGAATAGGGTCAAGTGGTGCCACTTCAATAAGCTCGGGATTGGCTTTGTTTGTGCTAAAAAATGGATTAAATACAAGGCCTAAAATAGTGTCAATACATTTGAAGTAGTGTAGAAACTTGTGTGTGTTGTATCTTCAAGTATTCAAAATGGGTTAAAGGGTTCGATCCGTAAGACATCCCGATTCTCGAGTATTTGTGATGCGGGGATAAGCCGTTGATGACGATCTAGACACACAAATTCGAACAGAAACTCGAACCAAAGAAGATATGCGGCATTAGATAAGAGATGGAAGAAATAAAAGTCGAATGATAGGCAATGGAACCAAATCAAACAACGAATGTAGGATCTTGAAGACAACCTTCTTCATCTCCTTCAAAGAGTGTAGGATCTTGAACATTGAATGTTGCACTCACTTGATAATCACCGGGTAGCTCCAAAACATAAGCATTGTCTCCAATCTTTTTCAGCACCTTGAATGGTCCATCTCGTCTTGGTGACAACTTCGAGTGACGCTTTCTGGGAAAGTGTTCTCTCCTAAAATGAACCCACATAAGGTCTCCTTCCTTGAAGACAACCTTCTTCCTTCCTTTGTTTCCCTTGCTAGCATTCTTCACAGCCTTCTCTAGCAACTTAGCTCTCGTCCTCTCATGCAACTCCTTAATGTATTCAACCTGTTTTCCTACATTGAAATCCACTCGCTCCTTCGTAGGTAACGATATTAGATCAAAAGGGATTAATGGGTTCAAACCATACACACCAAATGACAACAAATTTTCCTATAAAATTCCTCAAAACATGATTCATAAGTCTCATAAAAGTAGAAGAAGCATTTCTAAAACCAAATGACGTTGCAAGCCACTCATAGAGACAAAACTTAGTGTTGAAGACGGTCTTTCATTCATCGTCTTCCCTCATCCTTATTCGATGATAGCCACTTCTTATATCAATCTTGGTGAAACTTGTGGCTCCATGAAGCTCATCTAACATGTCGCCTAGCCTTGGTATGGGATGACGATACTTGATGGTTATGTTATTGATAGCTCGACAATCAACACACATCCTTCAAGAGTCGTCTTTCTTTGGTACTAACAAGACGGGGCATCACATGGACTAAGGCTTTCTCGAACATAACTCTTGTCTAGGAGTTCTTGCACTTGCTTTTGAATCTCTTGGCACTCCGGAGCATGCAAGCAAAGAACAAGTTGTATACCACTCATGCATGTGGATATAAAAATAAATAAATCATGACATGCAAGGAAATATTAATGTATGATAATTTGACAAATGTCAAAAGTTCACATGAGTTGGCATAGTATAGCATGCAAGCAAACGTAGAACGCAAGCAAACGTATACAGAGCAACGGGAATGGCATTTGTTGTAAGTTGGATCGCTCCCTTATTAATGAACGGTGGCTGGATTGTTTCCCTTCGAGTTCCACTCTGTTCGGGCCTAGCAGTATTTCTGATCACTGCACGATTACTGTTACCTTGTCGGATGTGGTTGTGAGAAAGAACATTCCTTTCCGTTTTTGTAATCAATGGGCCCTTCATGAAGAATTCCTGTCTAGCATTGCTAATGCTTGGAGTACTGATATCGATGGCAATGCCATGTTCCGCTTGGTGAGTAAGCTGAAGCTTCTGAAGAAGGTCTTAAAGAGGTTCAACAGTGGCTCTTTGGAGACTATCTCGTCTCGCATTAAAGTTGGCAAGGATCGGCTGATTTGTATCCAGAATGATCTCGTTGCGGACCCGTTCAGCTCCACCCTTCGCGCTCATGAGAAGGAGGTGACTTGCTCCATCCTCGACGATTCAAAAATTCTCAAGACTATGCTCTGTCAGCAGGCCAAGCTCTCCTGGCTGAAATACGGTGACTCGTGCTCCTCTGTTTTCCATCGTTCCATTAAGAATCACCGGTCCAGGAACTCCATTATTTCTCTCTTTGATGTTAATGGCACTCAGATTTCCCGCCCTTCTGATCTTATGCAGCATATCATTGATTATTATGTGGGCATCTTGGGTTCTTCTTCCTCCGATGTTTGTTTTGTGGAGCATAATATTGAGGGTGGTCCCCTCATCTCTCCTCAGCACTCTAATACTCTCCTCTTCCCTTTTATTGATGTGGAGATCATGAAGGCTTTGTTTGACATTGACCGCTCTAAATCGCCCGGGCTGGATGGGTTTAACTCGTTGTTCTTTCATAAGGCTTGGCCTGTTTTAGGTATGGACTTTATTGTTGCTATTCGGGACTTCTTCCGCTCGAACCGTATGCTCAAGCAAGTTAATCATGCGATCATTCATCTCATTCCGAAGAAGCCTAATCCCTCCTTTATGTCGGATCTCCGCCCGATCTCTTGTTGTTCAACTATTTATAAGACCATTACGAAGCTTCTTTCGGATCGTATTCGACTTGTTCTCCCGGATATTATTTCTGAGTGTCAAGGTGCTTTTGTCCCCTCTCGGTCGATTAGGCACAACATCTTGGTTTGTCAGGAGCTCTTTAAACATTATGGTCGTTGTAATATGTCTCTGAGTTGTGCCATTAAGATTGATTTCAGGAAGGCCTTTGATATGGTGGAGTGGAGCTTCATTGATCATGTTCTCTGTTTTTTCGGGTTCCCTTCGCAGATTATTAGCTGGATCATGACTTGTGTCTCGACGACCTCTTTTTCTGTCAACTTTAATGGTGAGACAAGGGCTTCTTTGTCGGTAAACGGGGGATTCATCAAGGCGATCCTCTCTCCTCCTACTTGTTTGTTCTTGTTATGGAGTATCTCAATCGTATGCTTGCTACTCTTACTTACAACCCAAGTTTTTAGTGGCATCCTCGATGTGAGGCGACTCGCATTAACAATCTTGCCTTTGCGGATGATCTTATTATTTTTTGTCATGGTGACGAGTCGTCTGTTGCTGCGGTGCTTGAGATTGTTCGTGTCTTTGGATCTCTATCCGGACTGCTTGCTAACCCCGACAAGACGTCCATCTTCTTCGCCTGTATGGATGATCGTATTAAGCAGAATATCCTCTCTTCCTCAGGCTTTGTTGAAGGCTCTCTTCCTATGAGGTATCTTGGGGTACCGCTTGGTTCTCGTAAGCTTAAGAATGCTGATTTCTCGGAGTTGGTCCTCAAAATGACCTCGAAGATCCACTCATGGACTGTTCGTAGTCTTTCCTATGCGGGGCGCATCGAGCTTATTAGGGTCGTTTTGTTCGGTATCTCCAATTTCTGGTGCAATGCTCTTATTCTTCCCTTTGACGTGATTTCTCGGGTCCAGGCCATACTTCGCTCGTATCTTTGGGCTGGTCTTGATTATTCGCGTAAGTGCCCGATCGCTTGGAAGCTTGTTACTCGTCCCAAGGACGAGGGTGGACTCGGTTTTAAGGAGCTTCTCTCTTGGAACCAATCTTGTTTTGCCCGTTCGATTAAGGAGCTCCTTGATTTCTCTCCTAATGTGTGGACTTGGTGGGTTTTTGCTAACCCCGTGCTAATATTTGGGATGTGCAAGGTCGAAGTTGTGACAGTTGGAGCTGGCGTTGCTTACTTCATGTGCGTGACATGCTGCTCGCAGGTTCATCCCCTGATCTCATTTCGCCTCTTCTCACCAATTCTTCTGGCAAGTTTGATGCCAACAATGCTTATAAGCTTCTTAGGAGTAATGGACGAAACTGGACTTGGGGCAATATTATTTGGAATAGGCTGCATACGCCGAAGTGCTCGGTGATCACTTGGATGGCACTTCTGAATAGGCTTCCGACTAGAGCTCGTCTTTCTCGTTGGATGTCTATTCCTAGCAGCTCTTGTGTTCTTTGCAATCTTGATACCGAGACTGCACACCATCTGTTCAACGCTTGCAGCTTCTCTCGGCATGTTCTCGGGGATATCCTGGACTGGCTTCAGCTGGTGCATCGGGAGAACAACATCCATTCCTGGTTTGAATGGGTGCTTCACAACAGGTGGCGTGATCGACAGTTTTTCGACCTTATTGCTGCTGCCATCTCTTCGTTTATCTACTTCATTTGGAGGCTTCGCAATGATATTGTTTTCAATGGTGTTTCCCCTTGCGCTCGCTCGTGCTCTCGGCTTATTATTAGTCATGTTCGTAATTATGTAAATGCTCATGGCTTAAAACTCATTCTCCCTAGAGGTGGAGTTTTAGGATGAGCATTTCTTGCCCTTGGGCTCTCCCCCTGTTTTGATGCTTCTTGATTTGCAGCTTGTTGCAGCTTCTTCTTGTAATCTCTCCTGTAATCTCTTCTCTTAATATAATTACCTTCATTCGAAAAAAAATCAAAATAAAATTATACGGAAACAATGTAAACATAATTACACAGAATATATACTAGATACATAATTACACAAAATATTAACATCTAAATCTAATATAAACATGTTCAGTATACATTTATAGCTCAAACTATTATTGATTACCATTTAAATATAGAGGAAAGTTTCGGTGCCAATAAGTCTTATAGTAGGAAAAACGAATAGTTCGCGTTTACATATTATACGTCAATGTTCATATTCTGGATAATAATGTTCATAATCTTTGGGCCATGAATTTTTTTGAACATTTTCAGTGAGGGACGCGGTGGCATATTTGTAATTAATGCAAACTTTGATTTTTTTTTTCTTCTTCCAAAATGACCTCAAGTAATTTCATCGTCCAGGCTATAAACATTATCGCCCAAATTATGAGCTTGTGATCTGTGAATGAAAAATGAATATAGTCTAATCACAAATGTATCCTACATGAAATATTAACAAATTTATCTATCTAAATATTAAAATATGCATTAGTGGTATGCACATGGCCATTGCCACATAAATACATGAATTATTTAATATTTAATAAAAGAGCAAGAGTGAATAACCAAGGCTCTCGTAGCCAAGTGGTAAGGGGTTTGTCCACTTGTCCACCCATCGGGAGTAGAGATATATATATATATAAATATATAGATATCGTCTTTAGACGAGCTCCAAATAATTTCTGATTTGAGTACACAAAATCAAGATTCTGGAGATAATACTTTTAAGAGAAAATATGACTAAGATGATAATAATTAAGTTCATGTTTTTATTCAGGTTAATAAAATTCCTAACCAAGACAAAAGAGTCTATGAAAAAAAGAGAGATGTATGTATAAGTATTCATTTTCTAGCTAAAATATTAAAGACGTTCATCTTTATCAAATTACTAAAAGACCGATTCGGTTAAAATTATTTATAAAATTAAAAGTGAGTTAGATGACAAGGGAATGAAGTAGAATTATCCATAATAAAACATATTGTTTTATTTGATATATTTTTCATGATTAATCATAATCGAAATATTATTCTAGACTATTAATTTTTTTAAAGAGTTTGTTGTTGTTGTTACCAAGGCATAAGCATATAAAAAATGTAGACAACAAACAAATGAGATGTATGTATATAGCATAGTTATGTGACTTATGTCTTGTCCATTGAGGCCTTGACTCAAGTAACATTTGTGGTCATTTTGCTTAACCTTTTATTTCAAACTATAACCAACTACTTGGTATATGTTTATGTGTGCAATTCAATAGTTGAGATTTTCATGAATACAGATTTTTTTGATGTACATTTTATTATCACCTCTCTCCAAAATACAAAAATGATTATACATTAATGAAAATAGTAGGAGAAACAAATACAGTTTTTCTTATATAGTTGTTTTTACTATAGTATTATTATTCGGCACCAAGTAATTTTTTTGGTCATCTATTCGGCACCAAGTTGGCAAGTAACATTAAACACATTCAAAAATTGATAAAACCAAATAATAAATACACACTGAAGAAATCAAGAAAATACATTTTCTATTAATTAATAAGTAAAGGAATCACAGCTAAATTTCAATTGACAAAACTACCCATCACCAAACTCATCTCCAAAAAGTAAT